>OX465295.1:149982302-150487498 GCA_949987735.1 Leucophora obtusa | reverse complement strand
TTTGTTTACGCGATGCACGGGTTTTGATAATATTTCATCTTGAATAGTTTTTTTTTTTTTGTTCTAAATAATTTTTTTTAAGTTTTGTTTATTGTGTTAATATTCGTAATTTTAGGTTAACCTGGTCTGAGGTTATTTCAAAAATGCAAAATTTTAGTTTTAAAATGCAATTAACTTTTGCACATTGCAGATGAAAAAATGCTAAGTCTTTAAAAATAGGTTTATAAAAATTTTTTTTTCCAAAATATTTTTAATTCTTCCCCACTGTGCTCAGGAGAGTTTATTTTTAAAAATTTTTTGTGTAATTTCATACGGTTTTGGATAGTTTAGACCTACAGCTGTGTAATTTTTCTTTTACTGGTGGCAACACTGATGCATGTGTATTTTAAGTGGAAGTTATGAGATTTATGAATGCGAACAATTAAATTTGTATTGGGTGACCGTATTAATTTGAACACAAATAATTCAAAATTTAAAATTACGAATATTAACACAATAAACAAAACTTAAAAAAAATTATTTAGAACAAAAAAAAAAAAAACTATTCAAGATGAAATATTATCAAAACCCGTGCATCGCGTAAACAAAAAAAAATCACAATCATAAAATTAATCTGGTCGCCCTATGGCAGTTGTATATATGTGGAGGATGGATTTTTTTCACCAAGATGTGTAACGTTAATTGATTAAGTGAAACAGTCGTTTTACTATATTTACGCCAACAAGCAATTGTAATACACTATCAAAAGATGTAGGATGACACTGTTTTCTTTCCTAGTTTTCTCTCTGGGGAAATTGTAAATTTTTCAAAAATTGAATGACGATGAAATGCGATGGTAACGTTTCAGCTATATTGTTGAGGAAAAGGCTTTTTCTATGCACCACATTCAAATAACAAAAGAAAACTTCTATATATAACCAAAAGCAAAATTATCACAATCCAATATGGAACAATGGAAAAGAATCTATAAACAAAAAATTTACGATACAATCACATTAACACCGCTAATTTCCTTTCTTACCAATATTTATATCTGCACAACAATACTTCAGAAAAATTCTTTATAAATTATTCCCGGGACTTTTAAGCAACCAATATAAAATGTTCCACACCAATTTTTATATCCACACACAAAATTAATTATTCAATACCGAGCTCTCCACACAAGGAAATATTTTCGTTTTGAAAGAAAATTTTCGAAAATTTCTGACTTTCAAAAACATTAAAAAGATATGTTGAATTGATCGAAATAAAATACATTTCCAACTAATTTCGAAAATACACCCACAGCATAATTGTAGTAATATTATAATCAAAAAATATAATTACATAGAGTGAAATTTATCGACATCACAAAGCAGATTAAGAGCCTAGTATGCTGCAGAACTTAATCTGAAAAAAAACCCGACATAGTCAAGTGTAAATAAAAACAATATAGCAGAAATTAAAATTGTCTAAGTCCAAATATCCTTGACATGAAAAACTCCAATGTGACCACCGTTGATATCTTCAAGCTGGTAGTTAACTTTTCCAATTCTCCTCTTTACCACTGCCCTTACACCAGTTGGTGCTAATTTCGCATTAAATTGTTCCGCCAGTGAACTCTGAACAAAATTTCGGCGTATTACAACCTGGCCAATATTAAATTCTCGTATTCGCGTTCTCAAATTGTAATATTTTACATTACGATTGTATGCTTCTCTAATTTTTGTCCGAATAGAGTCCCTAAGAATTGAAAATTCATCCTGCCGTTCTATTCTATTGTCCGTTTCAGCTAAAAGTTCCAAATTACGCAAAATTTTGTAATCCTGGCCGTGATTTATCATACTCTGGCCAAACACAAGTTCGTATGGTGTTCCTCCCATTGTTTGGTGTACACTGTTCCGAATTGCACAATTCACACTGGCAAAATATTCATCCCATTGGCGTTGGTCATTCCGTATATATGAACGAAGTGCTTCATTAATGGATCTATTGACCCGTTCACTTGCATTAGATTGAGGACTGTGAACGGCGGTAAACTGGTGTGTTATTCCATATTTATCAATTAGAGCTTTAAATTCTTTGGATTTAAATTGGCTGCCGTTATCTGACACTATAATTTCAGGAACACCATAACACGTGAAAATTTCATTTTTCAAATATTCTACCATTGGTTTATTTATAAATTTCTTTAGTGGCTGCAAGAAAGTAAATTTGGTAAAATGGTCCAAAATTATAAATATCCCAATATTGCCATGTTTCGTGCGCGGAAATGGCCCAATTAAATCCATATACAATCTTTGGAATAGCCGTTCGGTTTGTACCATTTCCCCCATTGGAGGTTTAAGCGACGATGTAGGTGTTTTAGACGTTCGACAGTAGTTACAATTTAATACATATTCTTTAACATCGGTTACAAGTCTAGGCCAAAAGAAAAATTTTCGAATACGTTGAACGGTTTTGGCTATTCCGCCATGAGCAGCGTTTGGCACATCATGTGAAGCATAAATTACATCCCTTCGGAGTTGATCTGGAACAAGCAACTTCCATGATTCAGACTCATCAGCCTTACCAGTTGAGAATTCTGTTCTTTTGTATATATATTTATCAACGACCTTATAATCGGGTAACTCTATTTTCGAATATTCTTCCTTTAAACCTATATATTCAGGACTTTCAAAGGCGACAGAATTTAAATCAATTAATGGCAAAACTTGCAATTCTAATTCGGCAACAGTAATATTTTCTTCAAAAGCACGGGATAGTGCGTCTGGCACAACGTTGTCCTTCCCCTTTCGATGTTCGATTGTGAAGTCAAAACCTTGTAATTTCAGGGCCCATCTGGCCAATCTTCCCGATAAATCCTTCTGTCTCATCAGCCATTTGAGGCTTGCATGGTCAGTAATAACTTTAAATGCTTGACCCTCTATATATGCTCGAAACTTTTTGATTGCTAATATTACCGCCAGACATTCCAGTTCAGTAATTGAATAATTTCGCTGAGCCTTGCTTAATTTTTGAGACATAAAAGCAATCGGCCTCTCATTTCCTTCATCATCTAATTGTGCCAAAACTGCACCGACACCAAAAGTACTAGCATCGCATTGAAGAATAAAGGGTTTGTCAAAATTAGCATGCACTAAAACTGGCGCTGAGATTAATTTTCCTTTAATTAATTCGAAGGCTTTTTGTACCTCCTCTGACCATGAGAAATTTTTACGTTTCGATAATAATTCGGTTATAGGAAAAGTAACGGTAGAATAATGATCAATAAACCTCCAATACCATCCAGCCATGCCAAGAAATTGTCGGATTTGTTTTATAGATTTAGGTATTGGAAATTGGGAAATTGCTTTGACTTTTTCCGGATCAACTTTCAGGGATCCTTCCCCTACAATATATCCCAAATATTGTACTTGTCGAATTGCGAAGCAGCTTTTCTTTACGGTGATGGTTAAATTGGCCTTTCGAAGTTGAGTGGCCACCTCCTGTAGATGTTGTACATGTTCTTATAAACCTATTTTTAAAGACTTAGCATTTTTTCATCTGCAATGTGCAAAAGTTAATTGCATTTTAAAACTAAAATTTTGCATTTTTGAAATAACCTGGTCTGAGGTTTTGCCTTCTGCAAAAGCAAATCCAGGCCAATTTCCCTGAAAAATATAACAAATTATTCTACTTATTAACTACCCGACTAAAAAAGATGTTATATAATCATATATCACCATATATAAACCCATATATACGTCCATATCTAATTTGATCCGAATATTGGAATATATAATTATATCAAGCGAGATAAGCATGTTATCTCACCTGATACAATTTGATCCGAAAAATGGGTCTATCTAACTGCATCAAATTATATATAAATACATATAATTTTATGAAGATTTTCGAAGAAAATTTTAGTAAATATTATTGAGATCACTTATTTCATTCATATTAAATACTAATGCTAGATGTTTAGAACAATTTTTGCTAATAAACTTGGAAATAGCTGACAAAATAAAACATTACAAAAATTTGTCGCAACAACTTTTTCTAGGTTAGAGTTTTGGTCTTTCTTATAAAATGTGTCTTTCTTATAAAATAAAAAATTAACTAATTAGAAATTTATTAATTCAGTTCGAGGCCAATTTCCTTATTATGAATTAATATAATAAGTACTTTTTTCAAAAACTGCTATTTTTCTTCATCAGGATACTCTCCTGACAAATACTTCACAGAGTTTTTGCTTTCAAAAAACCTCTACACTTTCAGGAATGAAAAGACGATCGTTTCGGGGATTACGCCATCACTTTCTAAAGAAAACTGATGAAGGGGACCTGGAAAATCCCCGAAACGATCGTCTTTTCATTCCTGAAAGTGTAGAGGTTTTTTGAAAGCAAAAGTATTTGTCAGGAGAGTATCCTGATGAAGAAAAAAAAACAGTTTTTGAAAAAAGTACTTATTATGTTAATTCATAATAAGGAAATAGGCCTCGAACTGAATTAATAAATTTTTAATTAATGAATTAGAAAGGTCGAAAAAAACAATTTTTATTTTTTAAAATAAAAATTAAAAACCAACATGATAAAAAATTAACTTTCACAATTAATTTTACGGAAAAATAAATGAACTTAAACCATATTTATTTTAACATATGTTTGTCTAATTTTTAAATTTAAAAGTAAAAATAATTATTTCAACCTTTAATTCCACAATGAAAAAAAATGTTTCCCTTATTTATTTCTTTAAAATTATTTTTAGTTTAATAAAGAGTATTTCGCCAACTATTTGAAAAATATATGTTAAATTCAATTATAAACATTTATTTATATATCAAAGTGCAAACTTCAAAACCAGATCCACAATTTCGGAGTTTTTTTTTAATTTTAATAGTGCAATTAAACTTTATAAAATTTTGTATAATTAGATATCATGTCAGATAAATTAATACATAAAATTAATACAATTTTATATTAACTTTGTTATATTTTTTGATATAAGATTGTTTACAGAAGCTTATACGCCATTATATATAATTATGTATAAACTATATTTGCAGATCTCTTAATATATAGCTGGAGACCAAATCGCATATGATTATATATAACGTCATATCAAACATATTTATAAAACCAAAGTGTTAATATAAATATATATGGTCATATAAAGCCACACATATAAACATTTATAATTATATCAAATCATATAAGATTATATAAAAACTTTTTCAGATGCGTTGCATGCAAAAATATAACCTACTTGCTAATTATTCTCTCCTCTTACCCTTCAAATTTTAACCATAAATACAAAAATATCACAATTTCACAAAAAATAACCGATATTTTTTTCAAAAATTTTATACGATTCTGTTGAAATCTGGAACATGTTGAATTTACCGAATTCTAAAATATTTTGATTCTGCTCTGCTCTTCATACAATTTTCGTTTGGACAAAGCCCAGTGTCATGTTAACTACAGCCAAAAAATTTTCAGAGATTAGAAAGCAACAATCATAACAAACCTAAATTTTCCCACTTTTTCGCTGAATTTTTATATGGTTTAGCAAACCAAGAGAATTTTTAAAAGAAACTTGACAATTATTTTCGCAAAAAATAAACAAAAGACGGAGCTTTAAACAAAACAAAAAAAAATACATAGCACCATTTTTGATTTCTTCTACACTCGGTTTAGCGATGAAAAAATTTATAAAATCATTCACCAGAAACTGGAGATTTGTGGTAAATGGTTCATAGACAATCTCGTTTCGTCTATATCGACTAATTTTTATTAACTTTCAAAAATTTACGGAACTTTTAAAAATTTGCGGAAATTTCTGTAAAAAGTGAAATTACACAAAAACTACACAAAAATTATCCAACGAATGTGTAAACAGTCCCGTTTTTGAATAATTATTCAAAAAGTGGCAACACTGACATGCATATATAAATTACATTAAACTTCGATCTCAATTACTCACACACATATATACACACGTAGTTAATAAACACATTTACTTCTTTCTATTGTGTGGGTTTTGTTATAAGGGGAAAAGGAAAGAATCTCCCATAACTAACACAATCCACACACACACTCCACACTTAACACATTCAACCCTTTTAACCAGTGTTGCCATTTCAGTGCTTTTCGGGTATTTTTTGGTGCTTTTTTCCTTCTCGTACCCGGTGATTTTTTACAAATACCCGTTTTAAAAAAGCGGGTATTTACAGTGCTTTTTCAAATTTCTGGCAGTGCTTTTAGTGCTTTTTGTACAGTTTATATTTTTGGTATTTGTTCGCGTTGTTTTTAATTTTTCTTCAATTTTCTGTCAAAGTTGAAAAAATAATACGAACTATACAAAAAATATATTTTTTCCAGTGTTTGTAGTACAATTTTAAATAGCAACTTCGTTATATTTAAACTTCAAAATTTTTAAATATTAGTTTGGTGCTTTTTACCCCTTTTTTTTAGTTATTTTTGAACATTTTTTTCACCATTTTACAAAACTGAAATGTGTTTTAAATTCTGGACTTAAATTTTTCAAAAAATTAACATCGTGCTTTTTTACCCCATTTTTGGTAAATTTTTTCCCTTTTTACCCGTTTTCACAATGCTCACGGTGCTTTCCTGCCTTTAAGAGTTGGCAACACTGCTTTTAACTAAATAAAGCAACTTACGCAGGTAATCATCAGTCCGGCGCCTGACATCGATGGATTATGTAATGTAAGTTATTTGTTTTTATTTTCCTTTTAAATACATAAACAGTAAATTTTTTTTATTCACTCTCTTTCTCTCACCAATTCATTTATATTTAATAAATACTTTTAAATTTTTCTCAAAATCAAAACATGGATATCTATTAGATATAGATTTTATTTTTTTTAATATTAACTTAAAATTAAATTTAGAATAGTTTCCAACTAGGGTTGCCATCAATTGAAAATTTAATTATAGTAAGGTATTCCTGTTTTGATTTTTGGGAATCAACTAAAATATCAATTAAATTAAAATTAAATTCCAATACACTGCATTACGTCAATTAATAACGGCTATATTCATAATTAAAATTGCATATGAGTTTATAGTTGAATATAATTAAAATTTCAACTATAATTTTTTTTTTTTATATAAAGCAAATATCTGATAATTTAAATATTGAAATTATATTAAATATATATATTAAATATATTAAATTGAAAATTTTTTCTTAAATTATGAATATACATACATGGTGATCAATTTTATTTTAACTCAATTTAATTTATATATTTTTTTTTTTTAATAAATTGTTATATGATAAGATTCTGTAAAATGGAATTTTGAATTTTATTTCATAATTACGAAAGGTAAAGTCGGTGGTATGGGTTAGATAGGTGATTTTATTTATTTTTATTATTTTATAAGGGCTGATAACGAATGTTATAATTTTGTCAGCATGGTGGGTGGGTTAGGTATGTTTGTAGTTAATGACATCTATAACTACAAAACCATCTTCAATATTTACTTCTTCTTTCTTTTTTTTTTGTCTGTATAAATATTCCTTAAATTTTTTTTGCTACCTAAAATAAAATCACTTGTAGCTGATTCGGGAAATTTTTTTTTTGGGAACTTGATAGACCACACCCGCCGACGAGCACAGCCGGAATTAATAGGTAGCTGTTCCCATGGTAGTCAACCAAATCAGACGAATCGTTACAGAAACCAAATCTTTAATTCAGTTCCAGATATGATAATATATGGTACTATATATAGTGCGATATATATTTATATATGGTGTTATTTAAGCAATATATTATCATATATCGTGCCATTTAAACCATATATTATCATATATGGTGCCATTCAAACCATATACTATCATATATGGTACCATTTAAACCATATATTATCATATATGGTGCAATTTCAATAATATATGCCCATATATGGTACCTCATGAACAATATTTTTAATACAGTTCCAGATATGATAATATATGCTACTATATAGTGTCATATATGTTTATATATGCTGTTATTTAAGAAATATATTAACATATTTGGTGCCATTTAAACCATATATTGTCATATATGGTGCCATTTCGACAATATATGCTCATATATGGTACCTGATGAACGACATTTTTAATACAGATGCAGATATGATAATATATGCTACCATATATAGTCCCATATATATTGATATATGGTGTCATTTAAACAATATTAATATATAGACATATATGGTATCATTTAAACAATATATTGTCATATATGGCACAATTTAAACAATATATGGTCAAATTTGGTAGCACATCAACATTTTGAATACAATTCCATATATGGTTTAATTTGAATAATGTAAAACTATGTATGGCGCTATAAAAAATATTATCAGATATGTTACTTCATTAACAATATTTATAATACAGTGTCATATATTGTAATATATGCATATCATACTATATATATTGATGTATGGTAATGGTACAATAATTCCAATATCAGTTGAGATACAATTTGTGGGTCCATATCAACAATTTGTTCACGTACATTTAACATATATATATGTCCATTTAAGTTATAATTTATAAACACTTTATAAAGTTAAATAGTTCCATAAACCTCGTCTAACTGTATACCCGGGTAAAAATAGTTATATATGGTCATATATAATGTGATTGTGCTATATATGGCTATGAATGGAGTCACATTAAGACACATATCAATATATACAACTACATCTGATATTATTTTTTGAACAAAATTTTTATATGGTAATTGATACTAGTATATGTCCCCAAATCTTACTCCATATATAATTACATTAGCCATATGAAATTAATAAAAATATATGTAGTGATCGATATGATTATATATGGTTCCATGCAAAGTTACATAAAAATGTATGTGACGCCATACTAAAAATATTTTTTTGTAATTTTATATAACTTCCCGAGTAAAAAAAATTGATCTCGCGCAATATCTAATTATATCCAATTTGATATTGTTTAAGATCTGCTGTAATATCTAGCTGATCCAATTAGATCTCAAAATTGGGTGTATCCAATCATATCGTATTAGATCCCATTGTGTATATGGGGATAAACTAAGATCAAGTTATATCTCAACATTGGGAGGTCCAGTGATATCTTTGGGGATAAACCTAGATATATTTTGATCCGAAAATTGGCGGATCCAGCTATATATTTGCGGATATTTTTAGATCTAATTTGATCCGAAAAATGGCGGATCCAATTAGATCCAGCTATATATTTGGGGATAAACTTAGATCTAATTTGATCTCAATTTTGGCAGATCAAATTAGATCCGGCAATATATTTGTGGATAAACGTATATCTAATTTGATCCGAAAAAGTGGCAGATCGAATTAGATCTAGCTATATATTTGGGGATAAACTTAGATCTAATTTGATCCGAAAAATGGCACATCGATTTAGATCCAGCAATATATTTGTGGATAAACTTAGATATAAATTGATCTGAAAAATGGCAAATCAAATTAGATCCAGCAATATATTTGGGGATAAACTTGGATCTAAATTTATCAGAAAAATATTAAAATGGCAGATCGAATTAGAAACAGCAATATATTTGGGGATTGACATCTAAAAGTATCCATAAAAATGACAGATAAAATTAGATGCCGCATTATATTTGGGTACTACGTAAGATCTCCATTTATTTGGGATTAAATAAGATCCCAGACATATATTGCCAACTGTTCAAAAAATAATAGACTGGCAGAGCACTGATTGTATAAAAATTACAATATTTTGTTAAAATAAGGTTTAAACTCAGAAGGTAACGAGTTCAATATGCATTTCTTTTACAAAATGAATTTCTTTTTATAAAATTAAAATTTTTTTTTCTATAAATTTTTTTATAAAATTATATATTTATTTTTTTATTAAATTGAAATCTTTGAATAAAATAATTTTATTTACATCTTTTTGACGCTCTACACCATTTCCAATTGTATTAATTGTTTTAAGATTTATCAATTGTATTTCAGAAATAATCAATTGAATTTCAGTTTTATCAATTGTGTTTCAGAACTCATCAATTATTTTTCACATTGTATTTCAGAACTAGTCAATTGAAGTTCAGTTTTATCAATTGTGTTTCAGAAATTATTAATTGTATTTCCGAAATTCACAACTGTATTTCAGAAATTATTAAACTGTATTTCAGAAATTATCAATCGTATTTCCGAAATGAAATGTATTTGAGAAATTTTTCTCTATTAGCTATGAAATTCTGAAATAGATTTCATTATTTCTGGACACAACTAAATAAATAAATAATTAAATTTGCGTAATATTGTAGTATCTGAAGTGCAAATAATATTTTGTGATATACAATTAAATTTTTCTAAAATACTTTTAATAATTTCTGGAATACCTTTTTTCGATGCTTATAAGTTAGCTCGAAATGCTTTTATCATTCATTTAATTTGTAGCTATCACACATTTATAACAAGTCTCGTTAGATTAGAGTGTAGAGGTCTTGGCTGACAATCTGGTGGACTGGGTTAAATTTCATGTTTTTAAAAGCAAATATTAAAAAAGTTTTCTGAATTTTTTGAAAAATGTTTTTTGAAATCTATTTTTTTGCCAAGATAGTTAATGCAACGTTCTGCCAACGCATAACCGACCATCGCCAACGGTTTGCCAGCATTGTATATTAACATTAATTAACACTATATTTTTATTTTTAGGAAATACATTTTTATTTTATTATAAGTTAACATTAAATTGAATTTTAGATAATGGTACCAATTTGTAGTTGTAATTATTATATATTAAATCTTATATTCATAAACATTCTATACAGTTAGACGAGGTTTATGGAACTATTTAACTTTATAAAGTGTTTATAAATTATAACTTAAATGTACATATATATATGTTTGTTAAATTTACGTGAACAAATTGTTGATATGGACCCACAAATTGTATCTCAACTGAAATTGGAATTATTGTACCATTACCATACATCAATATATATTGAATGATATACATATATTACAATATATGACACTGTATTATAAATATTGTTAATGAAGTAACATATCTGATAATATTTTTTATAGCGACATACATAGTTTTACATTATTCAAATTAAACCATATATGGAATTGTATTCAAAATGTTGATGTGGTACCAAATTTTACCATATATTGTTTAAATTGTGCCATATATGACAATATATTGTTTAAATGATACCATATATGTCTATATATTAATATTGTTTAAATGACACCATATATCAATATATATGGGACTATATATGGTAGCATATATTATCATATCTGCATCTGTATTAAAAATGTCGTTCATCAGGTACCATATATGAGCATATATTGTTGAAATGGCACCATATATGACAATATATGGTTTAAATGGCACCATATATGGTAATATATTGCTTAAATAACACCATATATAAATATATATGGCACTATATATGGTAGCATATATTATCATATGTGGAACTGTATTAAAAATATTGTTCATGAGGTACCATATATGGGCATATATTGTTGAAATTGCACCATATATGATAATATATGGTTTAAATGGTACCATATATGATAATATATGGTTTGAATGGCACCATATATGATAATATATGGTTTGAATGGCACCATATATGATAATATATAGTTTAAATAACAACATACATATATAAATATATATCGCACTATATATAGTACCATATATTATCATATCTGGAACTGAATTAAAGATTTGGTTTATGAGGTACCATATATGACCATATATTGTTTAAATGGCACCATATATGATAATATCTAGTTTAACTGTCACCATATATAATTATATATTGCTTAAATGATACCATATATAATTATATATTGCTAAAATGCCACCATATATATTAAGATATAGTTCTATATATAACTATATATGCAATAAGATCAACCATGTTATGTAATATATAATTATATATGCCATATCTAATATTATGAAGGCCGATATCTAATTAGATGGAATTATATATGGCATAATATAAGGAAAATTTTTCGGAAAAAACGTCATATATAATTATATATGGATATACATAACCACATGTCTAATTATACATTGTAATATATGCCACATATGATTATATATAATTTTTTTTACTCGGGTTTATATATAATCCTATACAAACTAATATATAGTTCAACATAAATTTTAGTTATCTGTAAATTAAGATTTAAATTAACATGGCTTCACATATAACCATATAAGGCTCCATAAACAAATTAAGTTATTTTTTTATATATAATTTCATAAGACAAAAGCATTCAAATGCATTTTTATAAAACACAACCAATTTTTGTAGGAAAATTTTTAAACATTGGGTTATGTTTTCTAAAGTTTGGGCCTTTAAAATTGTTTAAAATTTCAATTGTCAACTTAATAGCTGTTAAGCATAACTTCCAGTCATAAAAAGCCTACCTACTATCTGGTTGAGTTATATAAAGTCAGATATATTTATATGGTAGTATATATAATTTGATATCCTGGATATGGACAAATCTCGGATCAAATTGCACCAAATTATATCTAATTTGATATAATTAGACACATGTAGATGACCCATTTTTCGGATCAAATTGTGTGTGGTTGTATATGGGAACTTATCAGATAAGATATAATTATATAAGACACCATATTAAAATTTTTACCCGGGTAGAATGTTTATGAACCCAGGTGAAAATGTTCATATATGGCCATATATGGCAACATATATGGGTTCATATATGGGTTCGGATCCGAAATTTGAGGGTATATGGTCATATATGGAGATATATGAATGTTCATATAAAATTTTTTTTTATTTTTTAATAAAAATATTGCTTTTTTTATTCAAATTAAATGTAAATATTATAATTCTTTTCATACGTTACTGATGAATTTGTACATTTGAATGAAATTGAGAAATTACGAAATTTTTAATGGACATAAACATTTTACTTCAAGTTTAGAAAATATTTTATGACTGATTTTTGATAATTTAATGAAAAAAGTGTGTAAAAGTTTTAGTTAAAGCTACTAAAAATTAGTTCAAAATGAAATACTGCTGAATTATCAGAGTAGTTTTGCTAAATATAAATAAGATAGGAACAGCAAAAATAAAACTGTTTAATATATTTACAAAATTTGAGTTAGAATTGAGCTAAATTTCAGTGATTAGAAAATAAAATAAAATTGTAGTATTAGACAAAAAAACATCACATAACATTCAAAATTTTCAAAGTTCCTTTTTCGTTTTTTTGGTTTTAATGGAAATACAAATCTAGCCTTCTGAAATCAACAGTTTAATATTTTTAGCAAATATTTCTGTTGATTTTATAAACTGCTATTTGCATTGAACAAAATTTAACAAACATTTTTTTAGATACAACAGTTTGTTTTAGCCATTTTTAATTTACTAATATTTTGCAAAATTTTCTGCAGATTTTCTAAATTTAGAAGTTAATTTTTGCTGTTTTTATCTTACTGCAACATTTTCAATTGTATTTCAAAATTTATCATTTTATTTCAGAAGTTACCAATTGTTTTTCAGATTTATCAATTGTATTTCAGAAATAATCAATTGAATTTCAGTTTACTCAATTGTATTATAGAAGTTATGAATTGTTTTTCAGATTTACCAATTGTATTTCAGAAATAATCAATTTATTTCCAGTTTGCTTTTCAGAAATTATCAATTGATTTTCATATTTATCAATTGTATATCAGAAACTACCATTTGTATTTCAGAAATTATAAATTGTATTTCAGAAACTGAAAATTGTATTTCAGAAATTTATTAATTGTATGTCAGAAATTCGCAATTGCATTTCAGAAATTATCAAATGTATTTTACAAATAATCAATTGTATTTCTGAAACTGGCAACTGTATTTTAGAAATTGCCAATTGTATTTAAGAAATTATCAAGTGTATGGTATTTCAATATTTTTTGAATCTGCTCATGTAATTACCCCCGTGATAAAAAAAAACTTAAAACATTACCCATACCCGGGTAAAAATAGTTATATATGGTCATATATAATGTGATTGTGCTATATATGGCTATGAATGGAGTCAGATTAAGACACATATCAATATATACAACTACATCTGATATTATTTTTTGAACAAATTTTTTATATGGTAATTGATACTAGTATATGTCCCCAAATCTTACTCCATATATAACTACATAAGCCATATGAAATTAATAAAAATATATGTAGTGATCGATATGATTATATATGGTTCCATGCAAAGTTATATAAAAATGTATGTGACGCCATACTAAAAATATTTTTTTGTAATTTTATATAACTTTATATATAATCCTATACAAACTAATATATAGTTCAACATAAATTTTAGTTATCTGTAAATTAAGATTTAAATTAACATGGCTTCACATATAACCATATAAGGCTCCATAAACAAATTAAGTTATTTTTTTATATATAATTTCTTATTAAAAAAGTTATGCGTGCGTTTCCTAAGACAAAAGCATTCAAATGCATTTTTATAAAACACAACCAATTTTTGTAGGAACATTTTTAAACATTGGGTTATGTATTCTAAAATTTGGGCCTTTAAAATTGTTTAAAATTTCAATTGTCAACTTAATAGCTGTTAAGCATAACTTCCAGTCATAAAAAGCCTACCTACTATCTGGTTTAATTATATAAAGTCAGATATATTTATATGGCAGTATATATAATTTGATATCCTGGATATGGACAAATCTCGGATCAAATTGCACCAAATTATATCTAATTTGATATAATTAGACACATGTAGATGACCCATTTTTCGGATCAAATTGTGTGTGGTTGTATATGGGAACTTATCAGATAAGATATAATTATATAAGACACCATATTAAAATTTTTACCCGGGTATATGGAATAATATATGAATTCATATATGAAGATATATGGAATATATGAACCAATATATGGGCCAATAATTGCAGTATATTATCATATATGGATTCATACATTTGAATGTATTTACCCATATATGCTTCCATACACAACATATATGTTCATATATGATCATACATTAAACCCTATATGCTCATACATGAAACCATATATGACAATATATGAACATATATGAACATTTTCACCTGGGAATATACGATTTAATATATAATAATTACAATTACAAATTGGTGCCATTATCTAAAATTTAATTTAATGTTAACTTATAATAAAATAAAAATGTATTTCCTAAAAATAAAAATATAGTGTTAATTAATGTTAACATACAATAGGTTTAAGTTTAACATCCCAGACAGAAAAATATAATCGGCACAATGCTGGCAAACCGTTGGCGATGGTCGGTTATGCGTTGGCAGAACGTTGCATTAACTATCTTGGTTAAAAAAATAGATTTCAAAAAACATTTTTGAAAAAATTGAGAAAACTTTTTCTAGTATTTGCTTTTAAAAACATGAAATTTAACCCAGTCCACCAGATTGTCAGCCAAGACCTCTACACTCTAATCTAACGAGACTTGTTATAGATGTGTGATAGCTACAAATTAAATGAATGATAAAAGCATTTCGAGCTAACTTATAAGCATCGAAAAAAGGTATTCCAGAAATTATTAAATGTATTTTAGAAAATTTTAATTGTATATCACAAAATATTATTTGCACTTCAGAAACTACAATATTACGCAAATTTAATTATTTATTTATTTAGTTGTGTCCAGAAATAATGAAATCTATTTCAGAATTTCATAGCTAATAGAGAAAAATTTCTCAAATACATTTCATAATTTCGGAAATACGATTGATAATTTCTGAAATACAGTTTGATAATTTCTGAAATACAGTTGTGAATTTCGGAAATACAATTAATAATTTCTGAAACACAATTGATAAAACTGAACTTCAATTGACTAGTTCTGAAATACAATTAATAAATGTGAAAAATAATTGATGAGTTCTGAAACACAATTGATAAAACTGAAATTCAATTGATTATTTCTGAAATACAATTGATAAATCTTAAAACAATTAATACAATTGGAAATGGTGTAGAGCGTCAAAAAGATGTAAATAAAATTATTTTATTCAAAGATTTCAATTTAATAAAAAAATAAATATATAATTTTATAAAAAAATTTATAGAAAAAAAAATTTTAATTTTATAAAAAGAAATTCATTTTGTAAAAGAAATGCATATTGAACTCGAGCCCTTCTGAGTTTAAACCTTATTTTAACAAAATATTGTAATTTTTATACAATCAGTGCTCTGCCAGTCTATTATTTTTTGAACAGTTGGCAATATATGTCTGGGATCTTATTTAATCCCAAATAAATGGAGATCTTACGTAGTACCCAAATATAATGCGGCATCTAATTTTATCTGTCATTTTTATGGATACTTTTAGTTGTCAATCCCCAAATATATTGCTGTTTCTAATTCGATCTGCCATTTTAATACCGAAATAAATTGCTGGATCTAATTCGATCTGCCATTTTTCTGATAAATTTAGATACAAGTTTATCCCCAAATATATTGCTGGATCTAATTTGATCTGCCATTTTTCGGTTAAATTTAGATCCAAGTTTATCCCCATATATATTGCTGGATCTAATTCGATGTGCCATTTTTCGGATCAAATTAGATCTAAGTTTATCCCCAAATATATAGCTAGATCTAATTCGATCTGCCACTTTTTCGGATCAAATTAGATATACGTTTATCCACAAATATATTGCCGGATCTAATTTGATCTGCCAAAATTGAGATCAAATTAGATCTAAGTTTATCCCCAAATATCTAATTGGATCCGCCATTTTTTGGATCAAATTAGATCTAAAAATATCCGCAAATATATAGCTGGATCCGCCAATTTTCGGATCAAAATAGATCTAGGTTTATCCCCAAAGATATCACTGGACCTCCCAATTTTGAGATATAACTTGATCTTAGTTTATCCCCATATATACAATGGGATCTAATACGATATGATTGGATACACCCAATTTTGAGATCTAATTGGATCAGCTAGATATTACAGCAGATCTTAAACAATATCAAATTGGATATAATTAGATATTGCGCGATATCACTTTTTTTTACTCGGGTTGTGAAAAAAATAATGTACATAAATACAATTTCTTAAAAAAAATTTAAAATCTTTAATATAATCATATATATATTCATACCAATTTCCGTTTAAAAACTCATGCAGATTTTAATTCAGTAGAAAATGGATAAAAAATAAAAATTTATATGACTATGAGCGTACGTAATATATATTATCATATATGGAACAATACATGAATTCGTATATGAAGATGTATGGCAATATATGCAATGTATTATCACCCGATTAAAAAAATTTATATTGGGCTTTATATAATCATATTAAATGTGTCTTTATACAATTTTATCCGAGAAAGGGCCCATATAATTACATAAGTTTACATCAATTCAGTTATAATTTGATTATATCAGATATAAATGAAACTTAATTTTAATTATGACTACAAAATTGTAAAGCTTTTAAATTGATAAAAAAAATATCCACTTGACAAAAATAATTATTTTATGTAACTTGATCCAATAGCGTTAATTTTTACACTTTTGGCATAAAAAACCCTCTAGAAAATTTACAGAATACCACTTTTTACAATTTTCGGAAAAATATTACTTCAAATTTATTGGGCTATAACACAATAAACATTGCTTCAAACCTTGGCGAAACTTCGAGTTTTTCATTTGGTCTCAAGCGTTTATTTTCAGTCTTTTTCTATAACATAACTGAAACTTTTGATTTCAGTTTAAAAAAGACTTGAGAATTATTTATTATTTACATTTAACGTTAACATTTTATATAATGTTTATCTCAACTATAATTCTTAATAAATTTTCCATACGAAGTCAAGTGTTTGAGGTTTTATGTTGTTATCGCACTTTGAGTGACTTTAAAAACACAAAAATTTTAAAATTTTGAAATATTTATTTAAAGTTATACATAAAATGGGTTTCTTGATGTTATTTTAAGTTGATTGAAATTTATTGATATTTGGTAGTGTTGTAAAGCGATTTGAGAACAAGTGTAAATTTCAAGTAATTTTCAATCGTTTCTTAATGAAATTATTTTATTTACAAATCGTTGTCAAGTTCTTTTTCAAATTGAAAATATAACAAAAAATATTCGAGCTAAATTTTAAAAGAAAATTGTAAAAAACAAGAATTTGAATAATTCGTGCTTTATATAGCAGTGTTGATTGCTTAATACGAGTACGTATTATATCCAATTAATAAAAAAGAAAAACTCGAATCAGGTGTGAGTGCACCAAAAACAATTAAAACTGAATGCATCCAAATTATTAATAATTTGTGGTACACTCACAATATATTTTCCATAATTTCGTTGTTTTCTGTTTTAAAACAAAAAATTCAAATATTTTCGGTTTTCTTTTTTGTTAAAATAGTTTGTTTATATACAAAATTATTTCAATTCAAATTACAAGAAATTCTTTACTCATACACACAAACATAGCCAATAAAAATATGAACGTGTCTGTTGTGTATGGTGTAGTGTTTTGAAAATCGAAACAAAAAAAAACTTTCAAATATGAAAAAACAAACCACAAAATCGTTTTTTTAATAGTGTTTTCAATTAATTTAATATGTATTTAAGGTTGTTTTTAAGGATAAAATATTGTGAGTGTACATATATTATCAGTTGCGTACCATCAACGATAAACTTTTAATTCCGCGCAATTAATCGAAATTCAATTTAATTGCAATTAATCGAGATGGTTATATATTTTACGTGATTTAGATCGCACATCATAGTAGTAAAGAAACTGATAGTCTTGTACTGAAAAATTTTAAAATCTAATAATTTTTTACCCTAACTATGCTAATTCCATTTCATTTATTAGACTGAGTTTTACTGCAATTTTACTTTAAACAGAAATACTAAATTAATCGCATTCAAAAACCCAAACAAAACGACATTTAACTGCATTTTTTATTTATGCTGCCTGTGTCAATAAATTTGGATCAATCGTAGAAGAAATTATTGTAAAAACGTGCATTTTCCATTTTCAACATGCAAAAAATCGTCATAAAAATTTAAAACAAGAAAAATTGTCCAAATAATGATCAAACAGTAAATTATATATTACATGTTATCATATTTATTTTTATTATTTTATTTGTACTGCAGTTGTTAAGGTATTAATAAATAAGCTTTTTATTAAATGCTCATGTTCTTCATGCAGTTATAATAATTTTATTAAATTTGTTTATTGGGTAAATAAATATAGAATGTCAAAAAAAAAATGATATCATTTTAAATTTACTAGAAAAATGGAAAAGTGGTTTAAAAAATACCAATTATTTACTATCATTATCGAAAAATCTCTAGCATATTTCTCAAACAATTAAATCAGAGACCCAAAATAACTGTTATATTTCTAAAAAAGTCACCACCCAAATTTATTTAATTATAATATTTCAATAATGCACTATATTTTGTAAATCATATTGCAGAAAAAAATCACAAAGTTTGGCAAAGATTTTAATTTTTACAATTTTTATATTTTACTCTATAAATTTCTGTTGTTTTTTGATTTTTATTTTAAAATTTTTATAAAAGTTACAGAATGATTTTTTTGAAAAAATTAAGCACTAACTTTTTTATTTGATAATAAAATAAAAATTAAAAATTGACCTAAATTGAATGCCGGAAGTTGCTGGAATATACATATTTACCCACTTTAAATCATTGTTCAATCGTTTATTAACACTAGTTGACTTCATCAGGATATAATAATTGCTGAAGTCATTGGTTCTATGGCTTTTGCTTTATATTCTTAATTGTTATTTTTTGATAAAGAAAAAAAATCACAAAATAACTTTTATTATTTTTGAAAAAATTAAAATCGTGTTTGGATTGTTTTTATTTGAATTAAAAATAAAAATCAAACAGGACAAATAAACAGAAAATTAAAAATACTCAAACAAGAAATAATTGTAAAACAATCACTTTTTTGAATAAAAGTTATAACTAGGCCAACCAAAAAGAAGCCAGAGCATGTTTTTTATTTGAAAAGATAGAACAAGTTAGATTAAATACAAGTTCTGATCTTAAAAATATAAGAATTTTAAGCTATATTTGTTAGAGCTTTTTTCTGCTTATTTCATCTAAATTTGCTTGTTTTTGCTTATTTTGTAGATATTGGCTTATTTTTGCTATGTTCTTTAAAAATTATTTGAGCTTTTTATACGAAAATAGAGCATATTTTTGCTTTTTTTCATAAAATCAGTAGTTTTAAAAATTATTTTAAGTCGACATAAATTTTTCTATTTAAATTAAAAATATCATTTATTTTAAATAAAAAATTTTTTTCTTAAAACGAACTTAATTCTACAAATATGACAATGACGATTTCCTTAGGCAAAATTGAAATCCGCATAGGGACATGCCTTAAACAGTTTATTTTTCACAATTTTTTAAATAATTTTTGGGATTTTAGCATATTTAATTCCTTTAATGCAATTGATGTATTTCCCGATGAAAATAAATTTAAGAATGTGACAACTTTGTCTGATTCCTGAAGTTCCAAGTTCCAAGAAATATAGCATTGTAATATTTATTTTTGCATTTTAATTGCTTATTATACTGTTTTTTGTAGCTTTTTTTAAGAGCTTAAAACATTGCTTTTAGAGCTTTTTTTGGTTGCCCTAGTTATAACTGTTACGTCCCTGAATTAATACATTAAAACTAGCTTCATATCTACAATACATTTTCATTGAGAACTCTATTATTCTCGAATTGAGAATTACAATTTTTCACTATCACTCTTTACTATATATTTCGATTCAAAAAATATTTGAAAAAAGCTTGATATTTACAAGACGTTTTTGTTGAGAACCCTATAGTTCTCTATTCGAGAACTACAATTTCACAACACTATTCTCAAACATGCGAGGCTCCAGGGGGGGTAAATTTCCCTATTCCCCCCCCCCCCCCTCAGCGAAATCGAAAAAGAAAAAAAAAAGAAAAAAGAGGGAAAAAGAAGAGAAAAAAGGAAAAAGAGGGAAAAAGGAGAGAAAAAAGAGGAGAAAAAAGGATAAAGTGAAAGAAATACAAATTTTTTATCAATAATAATATGAAATATAAAATTTTTTACTTATTTTCATTTAACCAGTCGTCATTTAAAAAATCTCAAAAGATATTTTAACAAATTCATTAAAAAACTGATAATTTGGATTATAAAAAAATTAAAGTTTGTGGAGAAATGTAGTTAAAAGATCTAAATTTCAAATTAGATTTTCAAAATTGTATGTAGATCAATTTCGTTTGAAATTTTTCTAATTTAAAATGACGAAAAGAAATTTCATTTTAAAATTTCGCATTTTTTAATAAAAAATTCCAATTTTAATTGAACATTTTTTGAATAAAAATAAACGCCTTACTATTTACATTTTCCAAATGTATATTTTTGTTGACTTTAGTTAAAACATGCTTTGACCTAGTTTATTTTTGGAGCATTCTGATTGGTTAATTTATTTTCAACCAATTAAAATATTTGAAAATGTAAATATTTCTTTAGGATTTTCATACACAAAATGAACAAAGCCGTTTAAATATAAAGTCGACTTTAAAAGTAAAATACTGTTTGATAGTAAATCACCGTAAGTTGTTCGGATTTCACGTGAAAAAATTGTTAAACTCCTCCATATAAAAATAATGATAATTTTTCACGACAATGAATTTCACGTGAAAACTTAGTAGATATTCACGCAAATTTAATGTATAAGACTATTATTTTTCTTGGGGAAAAATCACATTTTTTGTATATTGTGATTGTGTCTTTGATATAAAATTGAAAAATTCTTAATTTTTATAATTTAAATTAAATTTTGAGTAAAATTAGAGTTCGAGTAAAATTTTTCCACATGAAAAACCACTTACGGTGCTTTTGGGAAAAAGACTAAATTTTATTTTGAATTTTTTTCATTAAAATTGCAGAACTAAACTTCTAATGGAATTTTCTAAATTTGAAGTGGTAAGGCTACTATATTTTAGAATTTTCTCATTTCGAAATAAAAAATCGAAATTTCTCTTAAAATTTTCTCAATATTGTAAGAAAAAAATTAATTACCGTTATTTTTGTTCAGATTTAAGATCAAATTTGACAAATTACAAATAGAATTCACATTTAATTTCACTTGAAATTCTCCAAATTTCATTCGGAAAGATATGGTGGAGTTCTTTTCTTTTTTAGGTCTTTCCAAAGGATCGTATTGAATTTATTCCAGTCTGTCTTTCGGAAATCCTGAGTATACATGTTGATATCGTAGAGTATATAGTTATGTTCCTGAAATAATTTCTTTTGAAATACTCAATTTTTGATTGCCTGCGAGTAATTGACTAGCGTTAGATCGTGCACTACCTCCCAAACTGCAAAGTGTTTTAACTTTAAAATACGGAATGTTGGTTGTAGCGTCAAAGCAAAATTGGCCAGTAATTCTTTTTGTTAATAACGACATCTGACTCCCACAGCTATACCAAAACCGATATGAAAATTTAATTATACAAAGTTTTCCAAATGTTGATCACGAACCCCTGAGCGTCCCTAATCCCATCCTAGGAAGTCTGCGAAACATTCCGAAAAAATAATTCAAAAACAAGAATTTTTTAAATATTAGAAGTTTTTAGTTAAAATTTATAACTGAAGTATAAAAAATCAGCTTCTAATAAATAAAGTGAATATAAAAATAATGAAAATAATTTCAGAACTTCTCAGGAAATATTAACTTTTTGTATTGTTGTTAAGAAGTAATCTCTGAGTTAAATCCTTGTAATCATCTCAATCAAATTTTGAGGACATATGTATATCGAAAAATCGATTCTTTAAAATTTCTGAAAAAATATATGCGGTGTGTTCGATTATTCGAAATTCCTACTACTTTTACTACAATTGGAAAGTTTTGTTTACTTCTTATATTGAAATTTTGCAGCTGTAGTAAAAGTAGTAACTTGTAGTAAGTAAACGAACACGCTTATGTTTTTTTTTTTTTTTACTATAGACCAACACTCAGGGGTTGCCCCCTACTAATGCAATGCATTGTGTTGATATCAGGAAAATAGGTTATGGGAAGGAGGAAAGAGGGAGTAGTGTTTGTGAACGTTTGACTTGAATTTCTCTAAATTGTAAGTATCAGGAAAGACATCTGCGGGGAGTTTATTCCACATACGGGCGGTTCGACTAATGAACGAATTCTCTCTATAATGCGTTGTGCGACTAACTGGACAATCGACCACAAACGGATTAGATCTACTGTAAAAGCGCGTGTTACGGCCAAAAACACGGGGCATCGGGATAAGTGCACTTATCTCAGTAGAACACCTCCCATGGTAGTAACGATAGAACAGTGTTACACAACCCACAATCCGACGATGCTCCAACGAGTCAATAGAGCTGGATCCCCTACTGTCATTAATGAGCGCCGACGCCCTCCTTTGTACACGGTCCAAAAACTCCAAAATAGACTTTGAAGCCCCTGCCCATATATGGGAGTTGTATTCCATCTTCGGCCGGATATAGGTGGTATAAATAGTAAGGAGATCAGAAGAAGTGAAGTAGTTCTTACACCAGTTAGGAAAGCCAAGACACTTGAATGCCTCTTTCGACACTTGAATGACATGATCTTTCCAACGGACATCACACGGGATTCTCATGCCCAGAACATCAAGAGCTTCTGATTCCTTAATATTGATACCACCCATGTATACAGATGACAATGATGGCTCCGTGGTCTTATGAGTCAGCAAACAACATTGGGTTTTACGTGGATTAAAATCGACCCTATTCACGCGACCCCACTCAGAGATTGTAATAAGGTCTTGAATGAGTGTGTCATTCATAATCTGCCTCCTGCCCCCAATCTCTGCAAGGCTTGGCCTATGATCGAAGGAATATGAATGGCAGATGCTGCTGTCATCTGCAAAAGAGTAGATAGGATTGGAAGTCTGACAGAGGAAGTCATTTAGAAAGATAAGAAATAGAGAAGGAGAAAAAACAGAGCCTTGTGGTACTCATTACTTTATTTTTGCCTTTCACGAAATCTTATACTGGCACTCTTATGGGTCTTTTTTCATACAAATGCTGAAAAATCGAACTGTTATTTAATACTATAACTCAGGAACCAAAAGGAGTACCAAACTGATATTTGACAGTGTCATTGATAAAAAACTAAGAACTAATACAAAAATATTAAAAGGCTACGATAAAGTATCCCGAATCGCGTATTAAGATAAAATGGCTTTAGATATTTAGATAACGATAAATGGTTAAAGTTCATTTCAAAATAGTAACTATTCAAGTGGCTCAATCATGGCTTCAATTATAAAAGCATAGAAACAATTAATTAATTGTAGAAAAATTCTCAAAAACTTAAATTTTTTTTAATAAATCAGAAATTATCAAATTAAAGAATGAGTTGCAGACCAACTTCAGGCACGCTTTCAGAAGCTTTAAAGTGATATATCAACCAGTCACATAGCTAAAGTAATACAAAAGTTAGACCCAAATATGTACGGAAAGCCTGTAGCAAATTTGATAATTTTCCCCAAATTGAACACCAATTTTAGCTATAGAAAGTATTCCAACCCAGCCTACAATTTTCTGAGTACTCATAAATTATGACTCTTATTGGAGACCAAAAAAAGTGCAATTTCCGAACGCTCATAACTTTGGGTCCTAAAGAATTCATATCTGATTCTTTTTTATGAGCCTTTCAAAAGTAAACTCAGAAAATACACTTATTTCTGACTCATGTTTGAGCATTCATAAAAGATTCCAAAGTGTCTCATAAATAAGAGGGAAATTCTTTACAAAAGGAAATATAAAATGACATGCTCCAAAATTACACATTTTTCGGAGTGGCTCTTAAATATGAGTCAGAAAGGAATCACAAATGTATATTTTTAAGAACCTTTTAATTACACTCTAAAATGGCTCATAAATATGAACGATATGTGAGCCTAACTTCTTTTTGGGAATTTTCGTTTATTGATTTCCAAGTCAAACAAATTTGAAAATTTTCTTAAAAGTTTTCTTTGTAATTTATTCTAAAATATCGCTAAAAATATATGTAGAACAACAAAATTTCGTGGTAAAATTGCATTATTTTTAAGAAGATGGAGATGAAAAAACTAAACAACCTGGAAGTGTTCTCCTAGTGGTACAAGGGTCCGATACGGTGGACGAAGAAAATTCAATTTTTTGTTGTTAAATTATGTTTTGTCATTATAATGTCCGTAACTTCAACCAATAGATATCTACCAATGCTTAGATCCCTACTGGTAGGTATATATGGCTTGAAATTAAGGGCATTAGTATTGTCGTTATTCTTTAATGTTTTGTAATTTATTTATTTATTTCATTACACTGTGAGACAAATGGTAGGGGTCAGTGATCGGGTACTTGCCTAAAATATTAATTTTTTTTATTTTTAAATTCCCGAGTAAAAAAAAATTGATGTCGCGCAATATCTAATCATATCCAATTTGATATTGTTTAAGATCTGCTGTAATGTCTAGGTGATCCAATTAGATCTCAAAATTCGGTGTATCCAATCATATCGTATTAGATCCCATTGTATATATAGGGATAAACTGAGATCAAGTTATATATCAAAATTGGGAGGTCCAATGATATCTTTGGGGATAAATGTAGATCTAATTTGATCTGAAAATTGGCGGATCCAGCTATATATTTGCGGATAAACTTAGATATAATTTGATCCGAAAAATGGCGGATCGAATTAGATCCAGCAATATATTTGTGGATAAACTTAAATCTAATTTGATCTCAATTTTGGCAGATCGAATTAGATCCATCAATATATTTGTGGATAAACTTAGATCTAATTTGATCCGAAAAAGTGGCAGATCGAATTAGATCCAGCAATATATTTGGGGATAAAATTGGATCTAATTTGATCCGAAAAATGGCACATCGAATTAGATCCAGCAATATATTTGTGGATAAACTTGGATCTAATTTGATCCGAAAAATGGCAGATCGAATTAGATCCATCAATATATTTGGGGATAAACTTAGATCTAATTTGATCCGAAAAATGGCAGATCGAAAAAATGGGTTAATCTAATTATATAAAATTAGATTTAATACAAAACGTTACATTTTATTTGATACCATTAGATAAAAATAATTCATTCAGATATCGCTCAGATTGCATTCAATTGTCCATTCTATTGAAATTACTTCTTGATTATCATTATGTCACATCCAATTTTATATAATTAGATAAACTCGTTTTTCGGATCGTATTTCATCATATTAGATCCAAGGTGGATCTAAGTTACTGCAGTACGATCCACCATTTTTCGGATAAAATTTTATTTTTTTGCAATATGAATTTCTTTTTATAAAATTATAATTTTTTTTCTATACATTTTTTTATAAAATTATATTTTTTTTATTAAATTGAATTTTTTTAATAAAATAATTTTATTTACATCCTTTTGACGCTCTACTCCATTTCCAATTGTATCAAGATTTATCAATTGTGTTTCAGAAATAATCAATTATATTTCAGAACTTATCAATTATTTTTCGGATTTATGAATTGCTTTTCAAAACTAGTCAATTGAATTTCAGTTTTATCAATTGTATTTCAGAAATTATTAATTGTATTTCTGAAATTCACAACTGTATTTCAGAAATTCTCAAACTGTATTTCATAAATTATCAATTGTATTTCAGAAATTATGAAATGTATTTCAGAAATTTTCCTCTATTAAACTATGAAATACAATCAACAAATTCTGAAATAGATTTGATTATCTCTGGAATGCAATTAATAATTTCTGAAATACATTCGATAATTTCTGAAATACAATTATAATTTCTGAAATACAATTAATAGATTCTGAAATACAGTTAATATTGTAGTTGCTGATGAGTTATTATATATGACAATATATTGTTTAAATGGTACCATATATGAAAATATATTGTTTAAATGGTACCATACATGGTATGTTGTTTAAATGATACGATATATCAAAGTATATGGTACTATACAATATATAGTAGCATATATTATCATATCTGGAACTGTACAAAAAATGTTGTTCATGAGGTACCATATATGACCATATATTGTTGAAATGGCAACATATATCATAATATATGGTTTAAACGTCACCATATATGGTAATATATTGTTTAAATGATATCATATATCAATATATATTGCACTATATATAGTAGCATATATTATCATATCTGGAACTGTATTAGAAATGTAGTTCATGAGGTCCCATATATGAGCATATATTGTTGAAATGGCACCATATATGATAATATATGGTTTAAGTGGCATCATATATGGTAATATATTGCTTAAATAAATAATTTACGGCTTAAATAACACCATATATAAATATATATGGCACTATATATAGTATCATATATTATCATATCTGGAATTGTATTACAAATTTTGAACATGAGGTACCATATATGACCATATATTGTTTAAATGGCACCATATATGCTAATATATTGCTTAAATAACACCATATATAAATATATATTGCACCATATATAGTAGCATATATTATCATATCTGCAACTGTATTAAAGATTTTGTTAATGAGGTACTATATATGACCATATATTGTTGAAATGGCAACATATATCATAATATATGGTTTAACTGGCCCCATATATAGTTATATATTGTTTAAATGATACCATATATAATTATATATTGCTAAAATGCCACCATATATATTAAGATATAGCTCTATATACAACTATATATGCAATAAGATCAGCCATGCTATGTAATATATAATCATATATACCATATCCAATATTATAAAGGCCGGTATCTAATTAGATAAAATTATATATGGCATAATATAAGTAAAATTTTTGGAAAAAGACGTCATATATAATTATATATGGATATACATAACGACATGTCTAATTATATATTGTAATATATGCCACATATGATTATAATTAATTTTTTTTACTCGGGTTCATAAAAAATCCAAAACGGAAAAAATGCAAGTCGTATTACTTTCACGCAAAGTCACATAACCTTTAAACAAAATGAGACATAGATCATGAAAATCGATGGACGCGTTTCGCTTTTATTCACAATTAAGTGAAGGTATCTCATTTTGACTGTCGCATAGTGTTATTATTAAATTAAATAAATACATGTATAATAAACAATCGCAAACACTGCTATGTGCTGCTGTTTTAAATTATTTTAGTCCTCAAAGAATTGGTACTACAAAAGTTTGTTCAAATAAGGCTAAAAAAATACTCAGAAAAGATCCATAAATGACTCAAAAAGGACTCAAATATATGTGTCATAAATTACTCCAAAAATACTCTGTAAAAAGAGGGAAATATCGCCTTTCAAGGCACATAATTAGAAGTCTTTTATGAGTCATAAAAGAACACTCAGAAAGAGGCTTCATCGGCAAAGAAAAACACCCTCTTTTTGCTATGATTTCAAAAGGTCTCAAGGATCTTTTATGAGCCTTTTCGGACTCCAAATGTTCACTGGGTTCTTATTTTTAAGGGCTAAAAAGATGGGGTTAAAAATGGCCCCAGCTTAATGAATTACTACTACCAATTAATAATTACACAATGTAGTTTAAACCCTAAAGGCTCGAATGAATTCAAATAAATGTTTTTATGCCATCACAAATATTTAGTTGTTTAATATTTTTAAATTTTAACCCTTGGTATTTAGGGACAAAAGAACAGTTATTGTGAATTATTTATATTTAATGTAATAGTTTGTATTTGTTTTCTATTGCAAGTTGTTACTATAAATAATTGCGCTTGTTCGTTAGTTTTGTACCCTCTATTGCATAACCGAATTTAATCTTAATCTGAAGGATCTTATTCTGTAAATTTCCTAGTGGATCATTTTGGCCAAAAGTATAAAAATTAACCCTATATAGATCAAGTTACATAAAATAATTATTTTCATGAAGTGGAGATTTTTTTCAATTTACAATCTTGTAGTCATAATTAAAATTAAGTTTCATAGGTATTTTTTGCTCCAGGCCACTAAGGGTTAAAGATTAATCAAAAAGTAAAAATAATAATAATAAATAGCCTAATGAAACATAAGTGATATTTTTCCAAAAATTATGCAAACTTTGATGAAAATATTAAAATTTTCTTCAATTATTAGCAATATAAGCAATTTAAATAAAATGTCCTTGAAAGGACCACACAGAAACTCGAATAGTCATTTTTCGAATATATTTATTTTTTTTAATATCAACAAATATCAATCGACATCTCAAAATTAAGTATTAAAAAAAAATTTAAATTAAATAAAAAAAACACGTTTTTGCATTTTTATCAAATTCGTGGGTTATTTTGGATTCCAGGCTAAAGTGGGTTAGTGATTTCCGATTATGTCAGAATTCCATATCTGAATAATACTTACTATATTAAATGAAATAAAAAATTAATTTCTTAAAAATTTCGAATTTTGGCAGTTTTTAATAATAATAGACTTTTATTTCAAAATGGACCAATTTCGGCCAACTGTCAGCACGGGTTAACGTTTTCCAACAAAAAAAGTCGATTTCTTCCATTCGGAGCAATTTGTAATACAACTGGGGGTGTAATGACAAATCTATTTTTAAGGATTGCTATTGTGCATAGTTCGGGGACATCTGTACGAGTATATACATATAGTCAAAGAATTGCCCAAACTATGCGCTGTATCGGAACGAATTTTTTCAATGTATGCGCTAGAACAATGAAAAGTTTGAGAACAGTCCACAAAATCAGCAAATGTCTCCAGAGTAAACTGTAGATCTAAAAAATGTACCCGCACTAGGCTCAATGCCTACATATGTCATACTTTATATATACCGTAGAGCATCCATAAAGTGTATGGAATTTGCAAAAGTGTTATTTTTTTCACCTCAGGTGAAACCCATGACGCGTCATCGATACGTCAAAAATGTGTATGAGAAAAATACTAGCCACATTATTGCCTGTAAATATGCTTATTTAGCATTTTTCTGTAAAAGCTTTGCAGGCCAAATTTAGGCCTGTTTTCCTCCGCGAGGATCAAATTTTGTGGGGATATTATTTTTTACGTCCAATCTACCAACAAGTGCGTGGGGAGGTGAAAAATAACATTTTTCACATATGGGTGCTCTATTGAGCGTCAGTCTGAATAAGCACGAAATTAACTCTTAAACACATTATAAATTCTGACTTATTTCTGGTATTGAATCAAAATATTAAACTCTGAGCTCTTTAGAGACTTATAGTAGAATTTCATGACAAATATTTTTGTGGAACATTAAACATTTTTGTGGAACATTAAATAATACACCTTGCTTATATACTTACTAGTGGTTAAAAAATAAGTAGTTACCAAATTCACATTATCTTTATAAATAAATAAGTAGTCGCGCGTAAGCTAGACTACTTATAAAAACGGCTTCGCCTAGCAAAAATAACTAGTACTGACGCCGAATCATAAGTAGTAAAAAATGTTAGTTTCATTATATAACCACTTATTTTGTAATGAAAGATTTTGATGGAATGTGTAGTGAAAAATATCCGAAAAAATTCATATATTTTACTAGATATTTGTAAAAATTACTTGGAACTTATATATTTGTTTAATTACATAGCACTTATATGTACAATGTTCCAATGCTTTTTTTCTGCGTGTGTGCTACAAACAATTTTTTCGCATACGTGAACAAAATACAGGGCTTAAATGATTGTGGATATATACCCCAATAATTGGTTATGTATTTCTATACTGGGTGGTATTTATTGTGATTTGCAACAGTTTTGCACAAATTCATTTTATATACTGTAACGACTTATTTTGGCTTGGGTATACTCAGCCTCTGTCCAGTGTTCTTACAAGAAATAAATGAACACAGCTTTATTAAATTTTAATCCACAATCGTTTTCTTCTTTATTTGTATTAATTTCTGTGAGTAATTTACAAAGTTTATTGTTCGTGTACCCTTCGTGTCCTCTCGGGTACTCATTTTATCTTTATTCCGCTGCGGTCTGCTCGCCTATTCCGCTCATATAATTTCCTTGGCTCACTGTGATCCTGATTGGCGTGAAGTTTCGTTTAGGTCCTTCTGTATACTTCGGCAGTGTTCTTACAAGAAATAAATGAACACAGCTTTATTAAATTTTAATCCACAATAGTTTTTTTCTTTATTTGTATTAATTTCTGTGAGTAATTTACAAAGTTTATTGTTCGTGTACCCTTCGTGTCTTCTCGGGTACTCATTTTATCTTTATTCCGCTGCGGTCTGCTCGCCTATTCCGCTCATATAATTTCCTTGGCTCACTGTGATCCTGATTCGCGTGAAGTTTCGTTTAGGCCCTTCTGTATACTTCGGCTTCACTCGGCTCGTCTTCGGATTTTGATATTGTTCACTTTGACCATAAATCTTGCCTGCCTATGTTTAAAACATAGATGGTAACCGAAACGATGCGGTTATCGGTAAGGGTAACGCTATTTTAGATTATTTCGGTAACGGTATTTTTAGGGTAACGCTATTTCATTTATTTCGGTATCGGTATTTTAAGGATAATGTTTTTTTAGTTATTTCGGTAACGGTATTTTAAGGATAACGGTTTTTTTTATTATTTCGGAACCGGTATTTTAAGATTAGTGATATTTCAGTTATTTCGGTAACGGTATTTTAAGGATAACGGTAGTCAGTTATTTCGATGCATCCCGCAATTTGTTTTACAAAAAATAAACGAAATTAAAAACAAAATCAAAGGAATTAAATATGCTAAAAATCCCAAACGTATTTAACAAATTGTGAAGAATAATCCGCTGCAGGCATGTCCCTATCCGGATTTCATTCTTGCCTAAGGAAATCGTCAGGGGACGACGTTTTTAGAATTTCTGGAAATATTTGTTAAGTTAAATTACAAACTCAATGAGAATTTTTTGTTCTCGTCCAGAAGCGTTATTATACATTTAAAATATCAAAGAAAAAACAAAAACAACAACAGAAAATTTTCCACAATTTGCTTTGTCATCTTCCAATGTACTACTCTGTTGTTTTGACAGATCTAGCAATGTAGTGACATCCATTCATGTAGAAACAACAATAGAGAACAATGTTTTCTAAAGTGTCAGTAACATTTAAATTTGCACAAGCACTTGCATATTAGTTTTTTAATTTTATTTTATCGGGATATACATTAATTGCATCAAAGGAATTAAATATGCTAAAAATCCCAAACGTATTTAACAAAAAACAAAATCATTTTACCAACTTAGGGCTGGTATCTTATCTCCAATGATTATTTTACCTTAATTATTGATTAAGAAATCATTGATTAAACCTTAAACTTACTTAAAATAATATCGGTAACTTATTACAATTTAATCAATGATTTTTTAATTTTAGATATTTGCATTCGACAATACGAATAAGTATTAAAAGAAAATAAAAAAGTTTTGAAAACTCGCGAAATGCGAGTTTTTTGTTGAATTTTTCGCATGACACGGGGTGATAAAATTATACAATAAATGACTAAATTGTTATTTTTTAAATCTGCAATCGCTAAATGCCTCAAATAGGAAGTGTCGCATTGCATGCTACATGCATATCTTAATTTTTTTCATTGGGTGACTGTGTATAATTATAAATTTTATTTTAGTCCAGGAAGGTGTTGTTAAGAAATATTTATGAAGGATAAGATGATTTTTGATGTTTTTACTACATTCAATCCAAACTTTATAGTTTGAAATAATTAGGAAACTAGGTCCAAAAGAAAACAAATCAACATATGCCTGTACATTATTTGTTATTGGTTTAGGAAAACATATCTTGATCAAATTTAATATACACATGCAGTGACATCTCGCAAAGAAATTATAAAGTAAATTTCTACAAACCGTGAGACGTAAACGATTTTTTTTCTTTATTCTATTTCTAAGACATATGGAAGGGTTATTTCTGCAGAATTTTGTCTTGATTGCTAAAATTAAAATTTATAAATTTTGTGAAGAACAAAATATATGAATCCAAAAATAAACCTCGGTGGAAAAATATATGACGTCTTTAAAAATTCTCATTACATTAGAATCTCAAGAGTATGCATAAATTTTAACTTCTGTTAACTGGCTCTGTCCGACACTTCAAGATATGGTCACCTATGGACATGTGGTAGGTTAAGTTTTATAAGTAAATTTTGATAAATAGTAAAAATTGGTTCAATAAATGTGAAAAATGTGAAAAAAATATAATAAAAAAAATTATACCCATTAGCTGAAATTTAAGGTCTTACCGGAACCAATCAGGGCGTTTAACAGTAGTTGAGCGACTTGCATAGGACCTGGTCTTATATCTCATTTAAATTATTTGCAATTCAAAATGGCAGAACTGCAAAATTGTTCTGAGACACCGTTAATACATGCACAAGAAAATATTTGTTTTCACTTTTTTGGGTCAAATTTTGCCATAAAGAAAAGTGGATTATTTGTACTAAAGGAATATCAATATTATGACCGATTCTAACCATCCAATTTATGTCATATTATTCTAATTTCCGCCAAAAAATTTCCTAATTAAAATTGGTCTTTTTAGAGAAGATATACATTACTAGGCAAGTTACTAAAGAAGTACAACATTTAGAGGACATAATGAGATGTTTTAAGGTGTTTATTTTAGTAAGTAATTGGTCTACGTAAAACTTTTTAAAAAGTTACCAACATTAGTAAAAAATGTAAGTACTAACCCGAATTGTAGGGTGAAAAATCTATGTTTAAGGGCTTAATCACAGAAATTTCTGTAATTAAATTTAATCAACGTTTACAGCAGAATCAGAGATTAGAATTCGACAAGTTACTGTAATTAAGACCTAAACAATGATTTTCTTCGTAATCATTGTTTAATATTACAAAAGATACCAGTCCTTAAAGTACGAACAATACTCAATACCCACGTTCAATTACCAAAATCAGAAAATTAAAAATATCGGTAACGGTATTTCATTTATTTCGGTAACGGTATTTTAAGGGTATCGATATTTAACTTTTTTCGGTATCAGTATTTTAAGGATAACGGTATTTTAGTTATTTCGGTAACGGTATTTTAAGGATAACGGTATTTCGGTTATTTCGGTAACGGTATTTTAGGGGTAACGGTAGTCAGTTGAAAGGGTTTTGAGTCGGTAACGGTATTTTAGCGGTATTGCCTGCCAACCCTGGTTAAAAACTTCAATATCAGGAATTATTTAATCAGTGTTGCTAAAACTCACAAAGTGATCGGAAAACACCAAGTGTGGTTTTAGCTTTGTATCCCTGTAACATCGTCAGGTCATCTGTTAACACCATCCGAAGTTCACTGGTGCTCCGTAACCATCAATGGAGATATATACGGTATTACTACCAAATGTATCTCGAAGTGATCACTAACCACCAGGAGAAATGTTTCACTACTTTAATCTTACTCTAACTTCGTGTGGTGATCGCTAAACACCACACGAAGTATATCACTCGCACTCCTTCTATTACTCCACAAGTTTCAAATTTCGTCAGGTAAACACCATCCAAAATTACCAACCACATTCGCTAACTTGGCCTGGTGATCGCTAAACACCAGTCAAAGTGGTCCCACTCTCGAATGACACACACTTGTGTGTAACTCCGTCAGGTGATCACTAAGCATCAAACAACGCTCACTAACTTTGCCTGATGATCGGTAAACACCAGTTAAAGTGTCTCTACCCTTGGACAATTCACACTCGTTCCTACGCTTCGTCACACTTCTTTCTAAACTTCGTCAGGTGATCGCTAAACACCATCCGAAGTATCTATATCTATCACATTCACTAGCTTTTCCAGATGATCGCTAAGCACCAGTTAAAGCGTCTACATAGCTTACTATGTATATTGGGTACTTACTCTGCGCTGGATCGCTGCTAAAAGAATGAGACTTTCTATTTTCTACGCAGCCCTTTTATACTAATCGACAAACAAATAAATGCTACCAACAAAATAATTGCCCATGTTATGTTCCTATTAAAATATAGCGGCCCATAAATTCCTTAATTCTTTAATTTTGTAAACTACCTTAATAGTTGTTGCTAGTTGTTTACTGCTTGTTGAATAGTATCTTTGCATATGCGTATTGCTGTTGTTGTTTATTTATTATTTTTACTTGTTTGACCAGTGCATGCTTATGCATGGTTGTGCTTATGTGTATTGTTGTTATTGTCTGTTTACTTGTTTTAATCAATATAACCTGCATATAGTGTGTTGTTAGTATAATATTTATTCACTAGCGGTGGCTACAGTGTGTGACACTAGTTTGGATAAATTAGTCCACCCAATACTTATTTATATAATTAGGCAATAATGCAATTGAATAAGACCAAAACTCAGATCAAATTGGATGAAATTATATCAATTAAAATATTTTTTTTCGTTAATATACAACTTGGTTGATTCGTTTTCCGGATTGAATTTTATGTAATTTAGTATGATACCGAATACATGTTTTTCACGGGTTATAATTGAGAAAAAGTAATTATTATATTGTTGTTTTTATGGATGTCTGAAAAGAGATAACCCCCTCAATGTATGCCTCCAAAGTGTCCGTTAGTATACTTATACAGCTTTGAATTGAAAAAAAAACCATTTCCTTCCAATATTTTTACAGCATTTTTTATAAATAATTCTGAGTAATTAAAAAAAAAAACTTAATTATTTCTCTTAACCATTACTGCCCCAACAGTGAGCCTGTGAAGTGATTTGGATATAGTGTAACGACGTGTTTTCACTTTTTAAGCTGGGGCATACTCAGCGTGCCCAGGATCCATTACAAACTATTTATATTTCGATAAGAGAAGAACACACTGTGCGATTTAATAATTTTTTCATAACACGTTATAAACTTTATTATTTAATTGTTTTTAACACGTAACAAGTTGACACGACACGAATATTTATTTTTATAGCCAGTAGAAGTCGGTCCCGTAGTAAACGGCAATACTTTGTAGTGGGGTAGAGCAGGACGATAGCTCACGCTCACGGCGATGATTGAGCAGAGCGATAGCTCATGCTCACGGCGAAGATTTGAACAGAGCGATAGCTCACGCTCGCGGCGAGGATTGAGCAGTGCGATAGCTCACGCTCACGGCGAGGGTTTGAGCAGAGCGAAAGCTCACGCTCACGGCGAGGATTGAGCAGAGCGATAGCTCACGCTCACGACGAGGATTGTGCAGAGCTATAGCTCACGCTCACGGCGAGAGTGGCGATAGCTCACGTAGCCGTCCCTATCGTCAGCTGTCTTAGGTGGTCGAGTTGTTTAAAGGTGTTGAACGATAGTTAGACACCTTTAAGCTACTTAGTTAAAATCTTCTTTAAATGCAGAAAGATATTTCACGCACTTATAGAAGGTCTTACCTCGTCGCCGTCCACTGGCTAATTAATTCAAATCGATCAATGCAGCAGCTTTTAAACATGTTGATCGAAGACACATAAACATTCACACATATGTATTACACAGTTGACAACAATTACATGAGTGTTACAATTAGTAGTACAATGATGCATTTTATAGTATTTTCTAATGTTCGATGTTATGTTTGACATACAGATGGCATTTTGAATAAAATACTGTTAAATTCAAATGTGATTTAATGAAATTAGAACAAAATTCATTTTAACTATATAGATATGATTTAAGCAAATTAAGCATATGGTAATATTAGTAAAAAATAATAATACAATTCATTGAAAACTGATATATGATACTGGGTTAAGAAAATTAATCATCTTGTATTTTTAATAAAGGTAATAATAAAATTCATTTGTAAGATATATATGAGACATAAAAACGAACTCATTGACTTTTGCTCGTCTCAATAGTCTATTTCCAATCCGAATGCTGATGGCATCAATATCTTTTAATTTATTTTTATTTTTTAAATTTTTTATTGATGGCATCAATATCTTTTAATTTATTTTTTAAATTTTTTATACAATATTTTTTATTAATTTGTTTAAACTCAATCAGCCTTACTATCAATATTTTCCAAGTGTATATTTTAGTTAAAGTCGACTTTTGTTAAAATATTGGGTGGCAGTATGCCTTGACTTAATTTATTTTTGGAGCATTCTGATTGGTTAATTTATTTTCAACCAATCAAAATGTTTGAAAATACAAATATTTTTGTAGGGTTTTTATACACAAAATTAACAAAACCGTATGATTAAAAATAAAGTCGACTTTAAATTTAAAATACTCTTTTATAGTAAGGGCCAATATTGCTTTTAATTTTTCAATTTTCAAAAATAAAATAAAAATAATGAAAAATTTCTTTTTATGGAAACGGTACTGAATTGCAGTACAATAACAAAGTGGTGTTTTAAGTCCAGTCAACTCTCATATCAAAGAATACCTCAGCGGGAAAGGGATAAACTAGCAATCTTTAGGTCGCAAGTTTTGTTAATTTTGTTTTTACTTTCAATTAATGAAAAAGACTTTCCTTTGCACTTGTTAGAAAAGTAAACTACCCTCCTATGTCAATTCAATGTCAAATTCGGTGACATGTCATATACGAACACTGTCCCCATCTCCAAAGGAATAATTTCGGTCATAACTCCCAAATTTGGAGTAGGGATAATGTGTTTCTTTTGAAGAAGAACAACAACTAGATCATTAATCTACTGCTTTTGGCTCTTGTTTTTTTTTTGCTGATTGTTACTTTCAAAATATGGCACAAAAAGATGTAAAAAAAATTGATGCTTGTATGTGAGATGAATATCAAAGTAAAGTGCAGATTTACGGATACTATTGAGTTCAAAACAAGAACTCAACAAAAATTAAAATTAACCAAGAAAGATAATTCTTACTTTTTGTTTTTTTGACCTTCAATTTTCAACCGCTCTTACTTATGTCCAATTAGATTATGTACAAATCGCCATCGATGTGGTATCAAAAAAGTTTATACGAGTATTATTCCTAACCCCAAAAATAAAAAAAAATATTTAGGAATTGTTGGCACCCGAGAAGTACTGTCTTACCACCTTTGTTCTATTCAATTTTCGAAATAAGAAAATGAGTACTTATTCTTTGAAACAAAATTCAATAATATTTGTAAATGAACAAATTTACCTTCTATTTGCTAACAAGTATGCCACTTAGTCTCAGCTGTTCACTGTAGGATGCTAATCCAATATTGTTTATGGTTTGATATTGATAAACTCTATTTCTATTTAGACATGTTTATAAATCAATCAACATCGGTTGTTATTAACACAACCATCATCATGAAGAAACCACATCATGAAGAAAATATTGTGATTTTCTTTGTTATATTAAGATTGTTTATTTTTCTATCGACTATTAAGATGTTAAAAAAACCGTTGTAATTGTGTCTATTAAAATGAATAAAGACATTAAGCAAACGTAATATTTTCTTTATTGTTGAACATGAAAAAATTAAATTTTTTGATGCACATAAACTAACAGCGAAATTTAAATTTATTAATTTGGTTGTTCATTTTAGCTGCATGATTTAATTCTTTGTTGAATAATCATACTTGGGACTAGTTAATTGAATGGACAAATTAATTGATGATTTAATTGGCATTACAATTGACCAATGCCAATGAAATTTTTGGCATTACAATTGATCAATGCCAATGACATTTTTTTTCAATTGGCATTGTTTAATGCCTAAATGCCCAATTATAATTGATGAAAAAAGCATTTGTTTCGAATGCAGCGTATAAACCATATCATTTTAGTAGGACCCTTATATGGGCGCTAGGTCTAAACATGGACTGATGTTCACCAAAATCAATAGGCGTCGTCCTTGGGCCGACATAAGTCGCTGTACCAAGTTTCATCAAAATATCTTAATATTTGCGACCTGCAGAGTGCGAACAAGAATGCATGGACAGACAGACAGACGGACGGACGGACAGGCGGACATCGTTAAATCGAAATAAAAAAAAAATTCTGAGCCGGTCGGTATACATAAGGTGGGTCTAGGACCAATATTTTTTGGTGTTACAAACATCAGCACAAACTTATAATACCCTGACCACATAGTAGTGTAGGGTATAATAATATAGAAAAAAAGATAAGCTTAACGAGTAAAAAGGTTAAAGTCGGGCATGCCGACTATACAATACCCTACACCAGTCTGGGTAAAAGCCAACTAATGTTTGGATCCGAAATTCGAATGGGTTAAAATGGGGCTTGTGTCAAAATTTTCTATAATGTGAGTCAGCGAACCAAATTTCATTAAAATATCTTAATATTTGCGAACTGCAGTTTGTAACCAAGCCAATTTTGGGGGGACCCTTATATGGGCACTAGGTCTAAACATGGACCGATGTTCACCAAAATCAATAGGCTTCGTCCTTTTATCAAAATATCTTAATATTTGCGACCTGCAGCGTATATGGGCACTAGGTCTAAACATATGACAATATCATATTAGAATTTGGACTTAAGGTAGAAGAATATTCTAACTAAATATATGAAAATATAGAAAGTCCAAAAAAACATTTTTTGTATTTTTAATGCAAAAATTAGGATGATTGACAAGCATACCACGGCTAAAATCTCATTCAAAATATTTATTTTGTTTTAAGTTTAAAGTTAGTTGTTTTTACAAAATGTGTTGACAACAAACATGCATATAAATAGTACCCAAAGGGTACTTTTATGTAATTGTTGCTTTCAAAAAGGAGTTGATTTATAACTGGTTTTACCAATTCAGACAGTTCATATACGAAAGTATAAAATTCTCGTCACGTTGATTTTTTGTACCTTATGTAATGTCTTGGTTTGAGTAAGAAAGTTATCATTTTCATATTGCGGACAACTGAAGAGTAGGGTGATGCCTTTTTTATTACAATTGTAATAAAAAGGCATCACTATTATGAAAATGATCAACCCCCTTTTTGAAACAACAAATAAAATCTAATATGACAATGTCATATTAGAATTTTTCAAATGTATATTTTAGCTAAAGTCGACTTTAGTTAAAATATTGGGTGACTTGGTTTATTTTTGGAGCGTTCTGATTGGTTAATTTATTTTCAACCAATCAAAAGGTTTGAAAATATAAATATTTTTGTAAAGTTTTCACACACAAAATGAACAAAACCGTATGATTAAAAATAAAGTCGACTTTAAATTTAAAATACTCCTTTATATTAGGGGCCAATAATTTTATAAGTAACGTTTTCATTAATAGATGTCATATTTTCAAGTAATGACTCGTTCATACTGAACCCAAAACTAGTAATTTTCTAATTTATTGTGTTTTCGATTGTCAAATCCCATACAAATTTCAAATCGAAAACTAAAAAAAAAAACTAAAGCTTCTAGTTCTGGGTTCAGTATGAATGAGGCTTTAGTTTACTTTATTTTAATACACCTGCTTTCAAACTAATATATTCTTTTATATTAAAGAATAAAATGTCAGGAGTATGGAAATACTTCACAAAAAAGGACAATGCAGCGCAGTGCAATATTTGCCCTAACGGAGGTATCAAAATTTGGTTATCCGACATCTAAATTTGGTTCCCAAAAAAAAAAAAAAAATTGGTGGTCATGCAACTTCTCTTGAAGAAAACAACAACAAGAATAACATTGCAGCTAAAATTAGGAAAGTACCCGAAGAAAAAAGTTTGAGCTGAATAGGAATTTAACGTTTTATGGTAGAGCAAACATTTCCTGAAATGGTATCCAAATTAGCCGCAGTCGACGGAATGCCAATCCGCACCATAACTAGATTTTCGTTTATTCGAGAAAGTTTTTATAATAAAAACCTGGCATGAAACCGATGTTAAGAATATTATATTAAATTACTACAGTTATGTAAAAGATATCATGATAAAAGAAATATCGAGCAATATTTCTAACAATAGGAGATTTACTATAATCTTAGATGAATGAACAAGAATATTACAAAAGAGATATTTGAACATATGTATAAACGGAAATAATTCATTTTATAACCTGGGGTTGGTTTATATATCAGGAAGAAGTAATGCTGATGAAATAAGAAGAATTGTAGAAATAAGACTAGAAGAGTTTTATTTGTCTTTGGAAAATAACATTGTGGCCAGCATATCTAATGGGCCAAATGTGATTTGTTTCCGACTGTCCAGTAGTGGGTGCTTTCTGCTGGAACCATGCAATTCATTTGGCAGTGCTTAGAGTAATTTATGTAAAATCAAATGTTCAACATCCTGATATTTTTTCTTTGAATTCTCACTACACAGAATGAATTTGTACTGAAATAGTGTTTTTTTTTAACAAAAATGACTTATATAGGTGGTTTTCATTAACAATTTTGTTCAAAAATATTTCCCGGGATCCCCGGGAATCAAATTTTTTTATTCCCGTTTCCCGGGAAATAAAAAAGTCCGGGAAATCCCAAACCCTACTCAAAACACTTGCTTAATTGCAAAAAATAGTTAATACCTACTTGAACTTTTTATTTAAATATATTTAAATGTATTATATTTCGATAAATAAAGAACATATATATATATATACATTAGGGCGGGTCGATTTAATAATCGCCCATGCCTCAGTGAAAATCGTATTCTAGGGATCAAAATAAGAAACTTTGCCAAAGGAACCATACCTCTAAAACGAATTCTACTACCCCCAACTGTTGACTTTTGTCCCGTAGGGTCAAGTTTTGAAAAATCCCACTTTGACCCATTTAGAGTGCCCCAATCGAGTCCAAATGTATGACCGACCCCCACTAACTTTGGAGGGCCGATCCACCCATGCCAGTGGCACACCCCCTGGAACTCCCCTGGGGGGTTCCCCATACAAACATTTTAAAAAATCACCATTTTTGTAACTTTATTTTATTATTTTTTATTTATTTTATTTATTTTTATTATTTTATTTATTTTTTTTCTTTAGAAATTTATTTAGTCAGAACATATGTAAATGAAAAAATTAATTTAACTTAGTAATAGAAAAGAAAAAATGCCCAGACTTGAAAGCAAAAAAGACTTCAAACAGTAATTTTTTTTATTTTCTTTTCTATTACTAAGTTAAATTAATTTTTTCATTTACATATGTTCTGACTAAATAAATTTCTAAAGAGAAAAAATAAATAAAATAATAAAAATAAATAAAATAAATAAAAAATAATAAAATAAAGTGCCAAAAATGGTGATTTTTTAAAATGTTTGTATGGGGAACCCCCCAGGGGAGTTCCAGGGGGTGTACCACTGGCATGGGTGGATCGGCCCTCCAAAGTTAGTGGGGGTCGGTCATACATTTGGACTCGATTGGGGCACTCTAAATGGGTCAAAGTGGGATTTTTCAAAACTTGACCCTACGGGAAAAAAAGTCAACAGTTGGGGGTAGTAGAATTCGTTTTAGAGGTATGGTTCCTTCGGCAAAGTTTCTTATTTTGATCCCTAGAATACGATTTTCACTGAGGCATGGGCGATTTTTTTGCCTCCCCACAATCGACCCAGCCTAATATACATATATATATATATATTATTTATAGCAAAACTTGAAATTATTTGAATTTTTTGATTCGTCTTCAACATTTATTGTGCTATATCGCCTAAATTATGCGATAAATTAAAATTTTAATATTTGTTCCATGGTAGGTTTTTAATGCTAAATATATAGTTTAAATATTATCGCAATCAGAAGAAAGATTTCTAGAGGTTTAATACATCACCACGATCTCAAAATATCAAATTTTTAGGCCAAAGGGTAATATAAATACCCTACGGGAAATTTTAACAAACTGTCACCGAACTGGCCCCTTTATATGAAATGGAGTGGTCACTTTTACATGGCGTTGTCATAGGAGGGGGAAATTGACCCCTTGTGACATGTCATAAGACAAATCCCAGGATAGGTCCCTGAGCTTTGTTTTTTTATGAGAGTTCAGTACCTATCCTAGGATTTGTCTTGTGACATGTCACAAGGGGTTAATTTCCCCCTCCTATGACAACGTCATGTAAAAGTTACCACTCTATTTCATATAAAGGGGCCAGTTCGGTGACAGTTTGTTAAAATTTCCCGTAGGGTAATAAGAGAAAAATATTCTAAACCGCTAAAAAAAATATTATACACTAATAGAAAAAAGTTAGTAAAAGATTTAGTTAAAACTACTAAAAGTTAATTAAAAATTACAAAACTTAAAATTTTTTAGCAAAAAATTATAAAAATTTAAAATAAGAGCTAAAATAAGCAAATCGTAAAAAAATAAAGTTCAAAATAAATAAAAGAGTAAAATAAATCAAAAAATATTTTAAAAAATATGTCGCGAATTTTGTTTTTTATTTCGGTATCGGTCAAGTTTTTTAAAAGCAACAGTGAAAGTAACGAATCCGAAAATACTTAGAAAATTAATTCATTCTCTTTGCTTCATATTTGTACTAATTTAGTAATATGCCTTCGGTTGACCGGTCACGGGATAGGTCCTTGGAGGGCAATTGACTCCTGATTCCACGTAGGGATGTTACACAATATAGTCATATATCACGAAACTATTCATTTTGTACTAGTTCTGCAACATAATACATATTGACTAATATGTGAATAGTTTTTTAACAATTATTTTTCTTTTATTATGTGATATGTGCATCTAAATGTTTTATTTCGTACTAGTTTCGGTACATATCACATAATGTTTAACATGAAACTCCTTTCGTATTAAATAATTTTAACTTGTTCTATTACATATTCTCTTAAACCAGTAGAGTTATTTGTTATAATCGACAAGCTTTGCAACAAGTCACAAGTATATCAAAAGGTGGAAATTACCACTTTCTATAACAAGTCCACATTAAAGTTGCCGGTTACTTTCATATAATAAAACCGAATCGAGGCCGGTAACTCCCACAAAGTTCTAGTCACGTGACCAGCTCTGTGACTGATCCATTTCTCACAGGATACCTACTTAATTTTTGAGAAGCTAAATTTTTACCTACTTGGAAATTTTATAAATACCTTTGTATGGAATAAGTAAATAAAATTCGAAAAAATAAACCTTTTGTTTTATATTTTGTGATTAAAGCAACAAATTAAAGAAAAATTATTTTAACTCTAATATTTGTACTACTTGAATGCCCTGGTTTAGTCTGTTTTTCACCTGTTGCATTACAAGTACATTCAGACCGGTTCTACTTTCACCAAGTACGGAAAAAAATTGCCAAACGAATTGCTAAGCTTATTTTGGTTGCTACAACCAATAAATTCGGTTGGTGAAACCATATTGGAATGTGATTCCTAAATATTTTGGGTATTGCAACTAAAATTCAGTTATATTAACGGAATTTCGTTGTGATAGCCAATATTCAGTTGTACCAACGTATTTTAGTAGATGTAACCGAATTTCAGTTGGAAAATGGCAAATTTTTTCTCTGTGTGCAGTAGGGTGCCCTGAAATTTTAAAAACGGTATACATGAGAAAAATATGACTTTTTTTAATTTGTTAAAATTTTTAATATTTAATATAATCTTGAATTAAAAGGATTAAAAAATCGTAATAAACAGTAAATTATCTTTCTAATAAGGTAATAAAACCTAAAATCGGTTAAAAAAACCAAGTTATTACAATTGCCCCCGGCAACTAATGTGTCACAGATATTATTTTTCTAGGCCTAGAAATAATGTTCTTAATTTAATTTCAGAAAATTTACCCTTAAGAGCTGTTGGGGCCTGTATGCCCCACTGAAAAAATATTAGGCTTCTTTTACCATAGGGCCAAAAAAGCCCCAAAGAGCACTTGAGGGTTAATTTTCTAAAACTAAATTAGGAATATTATTTTTAGACTTAGATAAATAATATCAAGAAGTTTCATTAAAATCCGCTCAGGAATATGTTATATAAGAATGTTTAAGAAAAATTAAAAACGCCTAAAATTTGACTTCTGACCTTACACAGGGGCAATTTAGTATATTTATATTTTGCCCTAATTTTCAGGATTGAAGTATTTAATCTTGTGTTGTTATATTCCGGCCTAAATTATTCGGAATTAAAAGAAGAAAAAAGAAAAACTTACCTAAAAACAAAATAAATGCCAAAAATAGCTGTTTTCTCGAAATCCGCTAAAATTAAATCTCTAACGCAGCCAAATGAAAAAAGGAATTCCTACAATTTTTGTAGTTTTTAATCTACAATATGTTCTTAATAAAACCTTAAAGTCCAATCGTTGATTTTTATAAATTTCTTTAAAAAATTTTTTAAAAATGTAAAATTGTAGATTTAAAAACAGTGTTTAAGAATTTCGACCTTTTTGGCACTAATTTAAAACGAGTTTGCAAAGCACATGATAAAAAATACTTTTTAATTGAGTACCTTGGAGTGAATAAAATAAGAAAATGTTTTCGTATTACATTATTTCAACAAATTTCAAAATTTGAGCTCGAACTTCTTGATTAAGCGTTCTGTGACACATTAGTTGCCGGGGGCAATTGTAATAACTTGGTTTTTTTTAAACCGATTTTAGTTTTTATTGCCTTATTAGAAAGATAATTTACTATTTATTAAGATTTTTTAATCCTTTTAATTCAAGATTAGTTTAAAATATTAAAAATTTTAACAAATTAAAAAAAAAGTCATATTTTTCCCATGTATATTGTTTTTCAAACTTCAGGGCCGTTAGGCACGTGTTTCTCTTATCCGATTGTCCTAATTTTTTGGGAGACGTTGTTTTACACCCATATACATATTTTAAGGTGGAGGGGGCAGTCAATAACTGTCCTGTCCTATGACTAGTGTGTAGTCATAGGACAGGTACTTTAGGATCAGTCTTGTTGTTACCGGTCACGGGTAGGTACTTTCAGACTGGTCCTATTTTCACTAGTTATGGGACAGCTCCTTTCAGACTAGTTCTGTTTTCACGATACAGATCACAGGATAGGTTCTCTCAGAGCGGTCCTGTTTTAACCGGTCACGGGACAGGAATTCGCAAATTAGTAAGAATTCGCAAATTAGTAAGAATTCCTGTCCCTTGAATTAGTAAGCCTACAGTTGTAATTAATTTGTAATTATACTGAGCTTAAAATTTGTTCCCCGGACCTGATCCATATCAGGATATGTAAGGCTAATCCAAAAGAGCAAACGTTTTATCCGTTTTGCTCGGATAGTTTCGAGCTTACACTCTGAGAACAATTCCGTTGTGGGTACCGAATTTTTTGCCAACGGAATTGATTCGGTTGCTGCAACCTCGTAATTCGGTTGTGACAACCGAATTATCTGTTTCCACAAGTGAATTCGGTTGGGGCAACCGACTTACGAGGTACATCAACCGAATCAATTCGGTTGGAAAAATAGTTTGCAAGTTTATGAAATAGAATAGAAGGTTCATATTTGGATAGAGATCACCTTTTCAAAGAGATATTGTATAATTAGTGGCAGTCGAAATTTTTGTCAATCTTCCTCTATCTCTCTTAGTTCTCGAGATATAGGCCATTTTATAAAAATCGGAAGCTAAAGAAATACCAAAATCTTTAAAACATCGGATACACAGACGGCGCCTTTTACCGGGTAATAGCAGAAAAAGAAAATGCTATATTTTAAGAATAAATTGAATAAAATTTAAAAAATGGGTTCTAAAAAATTAGTTATAAATAATTTTGAAAGTTAAAACTGAAAATTAGTTAAAATACAGAGGATTTGTAGTATTGTGTTAAATGAAAATAGTTAAAAACTCTTAATATTAGTGCGGCAACTAAATATTTGTTAAAAATTAGTCAAATTCTAGCGAAAAAATATTATCGCAGCTGTCGAATCCTGTAATATATCAAATTAATGTGCAGATTGCAAAAATAGCATCATTTATTTTAATGTTGCATATCTGTTCAAAAATTAAATCAAAAAATTTAATTTAGCTACAAAAGTTATTTTGCAAGTATTTCTGAAACTGCATCTAACTTTGAAATTCTAGGACCGCATTTGTAATCTGTATCGCAGTCTATTACAAATGTTTGGTCGTAACCACTATGCATCAAATTTTTCTTATTTTGTTGTACTGTGTAATAACGGCTAATATTTTTCCTAAAAAAATTTAATTTGAAAACAAATATATAATTTAAAAAATTACAGAAAAAGGATTGAAGTGGGAGTACTCCCCTCCTATGACAAGTGAATGTTAAAATCATTAAAATTTTTGTTGAAAAAGAAGTACATCTAGATCATCAATTGATGTGCTATTACTACTGCTTTTACATCTCTTTTTCTGCTGTGCTCTTCATATTTAAATGTAATGTTAATAAATACTACACCCTCAGAAAAATTCGGTTGTGATTAGGTTGTCCCAACAGAAATTAGGCTGTTGCAACTGTTGTTCCAGCCGAAAAGAGGTGGATGCAATTCGGTTGCCTCATCTGAAAGTTGTTGCAACTGAATTTGGTTGGAGCAACCGAATTTATGAAGTTGAAGCAACCGAGTCATCAAAAATTAGGTTGGTGCAACCGAATTCGGTTGTCACAACCGAAGTTCTCTCTAACGAGGTTGCAGCAACCGAGTTGCTCTGTGATTCGGTTGCAAAAACCCCGTAACTCGGTTCTAGTATCCGAATTGATTTCATAAAATATAAACAAATGTGAAATAAAAAAACAACAAAAGTTCATAAATAGAAAAATATATAAATTGACAATTTATGAATAACATTCATAATTTTTAAAAATTTAAACAAAAGTATTTGCACTACCGGAAAATTGCAAATTTCTTTTTCATTAATTGAAGAAAATATAGAAGATGTAGATGTCACCAGTTCATTAACAACTTCGAAAATTGGAGAACTTTGATAATCCGGATAAAAAGGATGGTGTCGAATGGACTAAAACTGCTAAAATTTTGTATATATCCACGAACAGCAGACACTAAGTACAAAGGTATAAATAAAAATCTTCTGAAAGATTATGTTTAATAAGTTATTTCTTTTTTTTCAGTAACCAGAGATGCTATTATTACATTTTGTCATTAAGGCTTAGAGTAATGGATTTTAAAATCGAAAATCTCTCTTAAAGAAAAGGTACGTTTTTTAGAGAAAGCGCCCTTTTCAACATCTTTCAAAGAAAAAAATTCCGTGTCCACACTTTATGAAAGCTACCAAAAGTAGTGTGCGTAGACCAATCTTAAAGTGTGTCGATCGGCTCTGAAGAATTAGCTGAATCGATTTAGCGATGTACGTCTGTCTGTCTATCCGCCTATCCATAAAAAATTAAGGGGTATAATTTACAACTTAAGCTTTTATTGAACCAATGATGTCTTTTAATGATTAAAATGGTGATGTTTTGACCTAGAAGCCATGGAAAGGTGCTATATGTATTGATCTGAAATGGTAATATCAAACAACACCCATTTTAAGCGACTTCTTTCACGAAAGATATGTATATAAATTTATTATCAGATCAATAATCAAAAAAGCCAGTCCAACTTTTTCTCAGTTGCTTTTGGCTCTTGGTTTTTGAAGACCAGAATTTCGAAAAATAGTTATAATTACTTTTTCTTTTGATATTTGCTAAAAAGTTGTTAAATGAATAGTGCCAACTCGGAAAGTGAAACTAAAGGCCTAACTGGTAGACCAACTTTTGGTCTGAATCGGCTAGACTGCAAAATTTTGACTTGCAAAAGTCACAAGGCTTAAAAAAATGTTAAACCTGAAGAATTCACTATTGCTTTTTTGGATTTATCTCAGACAATATCGAACGCGTTTTTATAGAATTATGCCCTACACTATACGGTAAAGCATATAATTTTATAGAGTTAAAGGGTATCAAAAATAAACATTTTCTTTGAAAAAGTTGTTTTATCAATTTGAAATAAGTAGCAAGGGCAGTTTTATAGTCAGAACTAAAATAATTTTTTTTTTCTTAAATATTTCTTAAGTAAGAAATTTTCAAACAACACTTTTAACTAAGGAGTATTTATGCAAAATTCGTTCTTAGTTCTGACTATAAAACTAGCCTTAGAACTATGTATTAAAAAAAAAAATTATTAAATGAAGTACACACAGGAAAAATATCGGTTGGAAAACCATTGCGTTTACCACGATTTTATGGGTAGTGCATTATATTCGTTGAAGTAAAACAATATCAATTACATTAGTTAATTGTTACCGTTGATGACTAAGAAATTGAAATTGCAACTAAATTTATATTATTTCTCCACCAAATTCGGGTTTCGCAACCAATTTTTAAAAAAAATAATTTTACTTACACACTTCGATAGTGGCAACTATTTTATAAAGCAAAAATATAACAATTTCCCCAAAGAATTAGTAATAACAATTACGAGATAGTTGTAACAATTAAATTTTAATAATTACTCAATATTAATGTCATACTAAATATTTTCTACCGAATGACGGAAACTCATATCGAATTAAAAAACAAAATCCGATCGATTTTCTATTACTATACCCAATGTGAAAAATACTGAAATTGTTTTTATATAATTTTGGGCACCATAACCGAAATACTTTGTTTAAAAAATAATTTGTTTACAATTTGTCAAAATAAAAAAATACATAAATATAAAAAATTATCAAAACGAATAACTTGTGTTTAAATTGATAAAAAAAATACGTAAAATTTTTGAAATTTAAAATATTAGCATTTGCTAATAAAATCGACGTTACGTTATGTAAATTAAAGGTAAGTTTGGACAATAATATTGCTTTTATATACATATGTTTTTCACCAAATATTTATGTTTTCAGGAAGAATTTCTGACTGCAAGTGGAAATTAGTTAAATGAAAAAAACTCCAAAATATACGTGTTTCGATTGACAGATTTGTCCTTCCATGGAAAAACTTCATCAGCCTGTAGGACCTATTCGTGCGGAATAAACAAATGGACTTTAACTGCTTTACACACTGCTTTACATAATTGAGAGTAATGAGAGGACAAATTAAGGTTTTTTACAACTTCTTTGTTTTTTAAAAAACACCTTCAGATTCTGTTACATTTTCAAATAAAAACACACTCTTTTCTACAGGAAATACACTCTTTTCTAGAAAACCCCTCAGATTCTGAGGACAGTGTCCTATAGAAAAACTGTCAGATTCTGAGAACTGAGAACCCTCAGATCCTGATTACCTTTTCCTATAGAAAACTTCTCAGATTCTGAGGACCTTTACCTAGAGAAAAACCTTTAGAACCCGAGGAAATTTTCCTATATAAAAACTCTCGGATTCTGAGGTCTTTTTCCTAAAGAAAAACCCTCCGATTCTGAAGACTGAGTGTTTATGTTGGGGAAAGGTTCTGCAATTTTTAAAAAATGGGAATTCTAAAGTTTTCTATGATAAGCAACGAAATTCTCTCAGATTGCTCCATAAAAAAAATTCTCAGAGCTAAGAGCGTTTTTTAAAAGAAAATATCTTATAATAATTAATAATAAATGCAGATTTATTTTTTTATTTTAGTATTTTTGTAAATTTTACTACTACCAATTTATTAATAAAAGTGTTTTAAAAATATTGGAAACAGTGTTTTAATTCAATATTAAAAGAATTCGGTCGGTTCTACTAATTGTTCAATTCGATCGGGGGGAACACACGTGATTCGGTTGTACCAACTTTTTTGCGTTGTATTAGTATAGTAGGTACAACAGTAAATATCGTTATCTACAACCGAAAAATGTGATAGTACTTGGAACTACCAAAATTCGGTTGGCAACAAATTCGGTTGTCTCAACGAATCTGTTCTCTGTGTGTATGTTTCCTTTTACAGACTTATTTAAGTATTTCAAAATGATACTTCTTAATACATATATTAGTCCCTAAAATGAAATTTTTCTTTTTTTTCAGATTAGTGGGTGTTGGATGAAAACTTATGATGAGCATTTCGAGTGAAATTTTGTCATTTGCGAATGCAACCGTTTCTATTTATAATGCCTTATATTATTCCCGTTTTTTGATAAATTAAAACAATTATCCTATTCTATTATTACTTATATTGTTCTATTTGTATTCCACTTTTATTTATTTTTTGTAAATCTCATTGACAATAAACATAATGTATGTATGTATTAAAAATAATATGTGTTTTTTTTGCAAACAATATTTTAAAATTTTATCTAAAATAGTATAAAATATCGGGACAACCTCGTTCACTAATAAATTCTATTGTCGCAACCTCTAAATAGGGTTGCTGCAACCGAATTTGGTTACCATGACCTAACAATTCGGTTTCCACAACTGAAATCGGTTGTCACAACCTCGAAATTCGCCTGTGACAACCGAATTCTATTACTACAACCTCAAAATTCGGTTGTGACACCCTATTAATGGGGTTGAGGCAACCTCGTAAATTCGGTTGGAATCTAATTCGGTTGGGACAATAAATTTTTTGCTGGGTGTACCCTAATAGATATACGCAAACAAGAAGATTTTTATTTTAATGTTTTTTTTTTCTATTTCTACATCACAGACGTTTTAAAGCGTAATTAAGCCTAAAAAAAACTTTGCTGTCACTGTTTGGCACCTTTTTAATCTTGTTTATTATACTCGGTGACTGACTCAATAATCAGGTTTCTAATGTTTGTAGGTATACCTTTCCTTCTTTGTTGTTTTTTAAATATGAAAGAAAGTTTGTAATTTTAAAACAAAGAACAACAAAATCTCATCATGAAAAAAGAATAAAAAAAAATAATAAATGAAAAAAGGAGATAGAAACAGGGGAATTTTTTAATAAAAACCCTAAAAAAATACATAAAGAAAACTTTTTTTCTTGATATTGTAATAAAGTAAATATTTTCAAATGAGGAATAAAATTAAATTAATTTAATTTAATCATCACTTAAGCATGTTTTGCTATACATGACGGTTTTGTACACAAATATTTCTTTAGAATATAATTTCTGGCATGATATTTTGTATGTCTGCTGGCTGTCAACATAATCTCTTAAAAAATTGTTTTGTATTGTCATTAAATTGAGGATGACATTTCTTAAAATGAAATTGTCAAAAGTTATAATATACATATATATATAAAACAAGCGAACCTCAGAAAAAAGAAAAATAAAAATAATAAAAAAAAACTTATTTGGATCATTACACGTGTATGATATTTAGATTTCACTACTGCATTGCTTACATGTATCAGAGTACGTTCTACTTAGAATCAGCATAATAGTTCTGTTTTCCACATTGACAGATGTGACATTTAAGCTGTCATTGGTATTTGCCTTAATAAATATTATTTGTTATATGTTTAACAGTTGAATAATATCCACCGAAAAACATACATTTCAAATATGTTTTTTTCTTAGTTTGTTTTCGCTTACACAGTACAACACTTAAAATGCATCGGTCATGCGATACATAAATTATACTAGATTTTAGGATGAAGATAACGACTGTGAACACCAAATTTTAAAATTACTCAGAAAAGCCAGGTAATATATGGGTATTATTATGTATATTACCTGGTAATATATCAAACCGCTCATCCTTGCATTACTTTGGATCCTTACACCTTATCCTTCCACTACTTGTAATACCAAATTCATACATTCGGATGTTTTATTGGTATAAATAATTCTTTTTTCTATAAAATTTTATAAATTAATTTTTTTGTTAAATACCTGTGAATTTACTTTAGCATTTCGTAGCTAATGTGGTCGAACACAGCACCCCGTTCCTGTATTTCTCGCATCGAAAAAATTTTCACAGCAACCATTTTAAATACAATCCTACTTTATTGTAGATAGGGTGAGTTGCAAACAATAAAAATTATTTAAAAACAAATAACCCGATAGTCAGAGCTTTAAAGAATCAATAACTTTTTGGAATGAATTCCCAAAAATTTAATTAAATTTTTTAATTCAAGGAATGATCTCATTAATAAGAGATATGCAGGAATTAATTCCTGTGAATGAATTGAAAGAATTCAAATTTAGAGGATGTATTCCCTGACCAAAGCATTAAGGCATAATTAGTTTGTACGTAACGTGCCGTGACGAATCAGTTGATTGGTTTTTGTTCTATGAAAAAGCTTTTGAGTCGTTAGTTTGTCTGTAATGTAACGTCCCATGCCGGATGAACCTGTTGAAAACAGAATTTTTGTTATCAGTTAAGTGACAGCTAGTTGACAGCTGATATTTTGAGATCTGCGACGAAGCCGAGCTGCCGTCTAATTTTTGACACCGCAGCCGTCGAAAATTTTTTTACACGATAAAAATCTAAAAATAGTATATATTTTTTTTAATTTTCTTTTTTTACCGTTAAGCCGATGTTTTGTATGTGTCAACTTAAAGTTGGCTAGCCGATCAGCGTTTGGCTCACGGCCAGCTTTAAGCCGCCGCTGCAGTTTTTTTTATTTAGCCACCGCAACCGATTAATCTAGTTGGCGTAGATCTCTGCTAAGAAAAGCAACATTAAACAGCTGATACGTTGTTACGGGAAAGAATAACTACACAAAACAGCCATCCGGCACGGAACGTTACAGAAACGTCACGGAACGCAAAGACTAATGGAGCCTTTAGGCATTACAATTAAAGAATTCATTCACCACGAATTAATTCAATTTTAAGTCAAAGAATTCATTCGATTCTAGTTAATTCAACTTTTGGTCAAGGAATTCATACCCTTTAAGATAAATCGAATGAAAAAAAAAGGAATTCATTCAATTCCTTAAGTTTGGTCAGGAAATTCATTCCCAAAATATAAATTCAGTTCAAAAAAATGGAATTAGGGAATTAATTCTTCGAAGCTCTGCCGATAGTGTACTGCATGCAGTGTATTTCTCTATCTAATTACGTAATTGACAAAACATAGGACATAATCAGCCTGTATAAATCAGGACGACACACAGTGTGTCCAAAAGCACTTTTTTAGAGCAAATAACATTTCAGGCCACAATACTTACAAAATTCCGCACAAATGCGTCATGGCTGATTTTTGAATTTCAATTTCTAAAAATTTTTATTTTTTTTGCGAATGTCGAAAAGAAACTCATTTTTTAATTTTTTCTCATAAAAACCAATAAGAATTAGGGGATTTAAATGATATGTACCTTTAATTAAAGGTATTTTAATCCTCTATCGGTTCTCCGACCAAAAATATTTTTTTTTATTTATTTGTATCTCCTATGATCAATTTAATTTTCAAAAATTGGCATTTTCAGTTCGTTTTATCTTCCTTATTTGGTACCATATTCCACTCGATCTTTTTTATATGAGAACTACACCCAGGAAAAAGATTGGTTGGAATTCGATCAAAACCATTAAAATGAATTTACCAGGACGTTATTTTATTTGCAGTTGCCTATAAGTGAATACTACACCAGAAATATTTTACTAGGTATTAAAAATAGGGAAAATGAATTAAAAAACAATCCTTTTAATAAATTATTGGTATCTCCAATCAATTTTAAAATTAGTATCAGTTTAGTAATTTTATGCAGTAGAAGCAGCCATTTATTTAGTGTATATACAAGAAAATTGGTGTTACCGATAACCTTTATTAAAAAAATTTCAATATTCGAAAGTGGTAACTACAAATACGGGTATCCTAATCAAATATGACCTTAATGTCGAGTTTCTGTAGAACCAACCGAATTGTGGATTGTACTAATAACACACACAACTATTGATTGGTAAACAAATTTTTTATTATATTTATTTTCCAAGCAAAACATATAAATTCAAAATTAGACTTCAAAATAAATAAGTGTTTGTAGTGTAGTCAGTAGGGAGTTGGCCTAGTACACCGGATTTCCGAGTTCAAATCCCGGACAAGACAAAAATTTATGTTTTTTTTAATTAAAATAAAATATTCATATGTATAAAGAGTAAATATGGCTAAGAAAATTAAAGGTAGTTGTGGTGCAGTGGGTAAGAGTGTGAACTATTAACCTCAATGGCCGGGTTCAATACCAGAAAATTCAAAAAAAGTTTTTTTAATTTCAATAGAAGTTTGTGGAACATAATAATATTTATGTGGAACATAATATTGAATAAGACAACCGAATATTGGCTTTCACGACGAAAAATATTATTTAATATAAAGATAGTTATCGTAACCGCACGAATTCGATTGGCAACAAATTCGGTGGCCACAACTGAGACTGTTTTCTGGGTGTACTATTTCCGTACCGTCAAATACTTTAAATATTTTTTATATTATATATACTAATACGTACCTTAAATTAAAGGTATTTTAATCCTCTATCGATCCCCTTAACCATTTTTTTTTTGCACAAAAACATATTCAAAAATCGAAAAAAAAAAATGTTAAAAAGTTTGGATAAGGGGATCGATAGAGGATTAAATTAAATTTGGGTAAGAATTACACCACGATAACAATATTGGAGTACAATTTTTAATTCCACGCCTTGGAATATCTACTTCTCTTTATTGGTTAGCATTAGGGTTTGGGATTTCCCGGACTTTTTTATTTCCCGGGAAACGGGAATGAAAAAATTTAATTTAAATAAAAATAAAAAAAATTTAAATATTTTTGAACAAAATTGTTAATGAAAACCACCTATATAAGTAATTTTTGTTAAAAAAAAACACTATTTCAGTACAAATTCAGTCTGTGTAGTGAGAATTCAAAGTAAAAATATCAGAATGTTGAACATTTGATTTCACATAAATTACTCGCAGCACTGCCAAATGAATTGCATGATTCCAAACAAACAAACCGTTTCATCATACTTGGCCCATTAGATATGGTGGCCACAATGTTATTTTCCAAAGACAAATAAAACTCTTCTAGTCTTATTTCTACAATTCTTCTTATTTCATCAGCATTACATCTTCCTGATATATAAACCAACCCCAGGTTATAAAATGAATTATTTCCGTTTATACATATGTTCAAATATCTCTTTTGTGATATTCTTGCCCATTCATCTAAAAATATAGTAAATCTCCCATTGTTAGAAATATTGCTCGATATTCCTTTTATCATGATATCTTTTACATGATTGTAGTAATTTAATATAATGTTCTTTATATCGGTTTCATTTTTTTGCAATGCCAGGTTTTTATTATAAAAACTTTCTCGAATAAACGAAGATCTAGTTATGGTGCTAATTTGGAACCATTTCAGGAAATGTTTGCCCTACCATAAAACCTTTAATGCCTATTCAGCTTACACTTTTTTCTTCGGGTACTTTGCTAATTTTAGCTGAAACGTTGTTCTTGTTGTTGTTTTCTTCAAGAGAATTTGCATGACCATCAATTTTTTTTTTGTGAACCAAATTTAGATGTCGGATAACCAAATTTAGATACCACCGTTAACCATTAATCTTTTCTTTTCATATTTATTAATGAAAACGTTACTTAAAATTATTGACCCTTAATATAAAGGAGTATTTTAAATTTAAAGTCGACTTTATTTTTAATCAAACGGTTTTGTTCATTTTGTGTATGAAAACCTTACAAAAATATTTATTTTTTCAAATATTTTGATTGGTTAAAAATAAATTAACCAATCAGAATGCTCCAAAAATAAATCAAGTCAAGGTATACTGCCACCCAATATTTTAACTAAAGTCGACTTTACCTAAATTAAACATTTGAAAAATTTAGATACTAAGGGCGATTATTTGTAAGAAACAAAGCTATTTTTTCATATTTCTTTTAAACATTTTACCAAGTTTTTAGGTTTTACTACTTAAATTTTGAATAAGTTATGCGAAAAATCTTTATTAGTTGAAATGCTCCTAATTACTTGGCAAAGATTTTATTTCTGTGTCAAATAAATGTATTCCCTTTCAAAATATTTTAACAATTACATTTTTGTTTTGGTATTTAAAATATTTTTTATGACTAAAATTAAAAAATCCTATTCGAAACAAAAACAATTTAAAAAATTTAATATTTTTAAAATTTCCCGTTTTCTCGGGAAAAATATATTATTTTCCCGGGAATTCCCGGCAAACTTTTCCCGGGATTTCCCGGGAATTCCCGCCCGGGAATTCCCGAACCCCAAACCCTAGTTAGCATCTAAAAATCATTATGACTGATTTACTTAAATTAACATCCATGCTTAATTCATCTATACACAAGCCACCTTCAAGATACCCATGCAAATCATTTAAGTATAGTGCGGATAATAATGGCGATAATAAACAACCCAGATAGTGTTGTAAACTCCTCTGAAAGATCTTCATCCGATCATACAACTGATCTTGTATTTGCTTATAAGCTTTCAATAAAATTTACCATTTTCGACGAAATGTAATTTATAAATTAAGCGCTTCCAGGGAACCTTGTCAAACGTTGCTTTAAAGTCTACGAAAAATGCGTAGACTTTCTTTTTATTTTTTTCCTTAAGCTGTACAATTAATCCAGGATTGTACAAGTTGTTCGATGTGGAATATTTTCTTCTAAAACCTGCCTGATATTCATTTAGAATATTTCTGGCTTCCACACATTTAGACATTCGCTCATTAATCATTCCCATCATAATTATTGTGACACAGTTTGTGAAGGAGATGCCAAGATAATTTGCCGGTTCATTTTTAGCAACTTTTCTAAAAACTGGAATCATATAGTTTGTGTATGCTCTAGCTGCAGTGCGTTCATAAATGGTAACAAATTTGGTAATCTGTGAATCAATTTTCTATAAAATTTTAACTATTCATGCTATAATTATCATCTCTTTGTGGAATTTGTTCTCTTTCCATAAATAAATTTATATTACAAAAAAATCCCGTTAATTAGAAATTCCGTCATTAAAATCTCTTACATCACAACACCTAACAAATTCTGGCGTTCAAATTGTATAGCACAAATACAAAAAAAAACTTTGTTTGGTAGAAAGTACACTTTTAATACAACATATTCTATTTAATTTTATTAAAAACATTACCCTGTGGGAAAACAGGGGTCAGTTGTAGTGAGAGTACCTGTCCCGTGACCGCTGAAAACAGGACCGGTCTTCATGGACCTGTCCCATGACTAGTGAAAACAGGACCTGTCCCGTAAACGGTGCAAACGCAACTGGTCTAAAAGTACCGGTCCTGTGACTGGTGAAAAGAGTACCGGTCTGAAAGTACCTGTCCCGAGACAGGTGAAAATGGGGCTGAACCAGTGGTACAAATATTAGAGTTGTCAATTATTCGGATTTTTATTTTGATCGATTAACCCTCACATGCCTGAATGGTAATGATAGGGAATTTTCTGACCAAACTTCGTGGAAATATACATAGATCTACGCCAAAGAAATATTTTTATTATTTTTATAGCTTTGCAGCAGCCCCTAGCGGATATATTGGGAATTAAAGCTCGAACGTTAACATGCTGCCGAACCCGAGCGGGTTAAAATTTTTTTTTAATTTTATTTTTATATTGTTTCCATAACTAAACTCTACATAAAATTTGTAGAGTTTTTGTATTTTATTTTGCTTTAAACTTTAATGTGAGAGAATTTAAAAAACAGCTCGCAAATGAACACTATCAAAGAATGTGGTATAAAAATATACGTACGCATTGTGGAGCTGCAATGCTACTGAGTAAAAAAATCGTTATAAAAAAAAATAAAAAAGTTAAAGTCGGGCACGCCGACTATATAATACCCTACACCAGTCTGGTTAAAAGCCAACTAATGTTAAAATGGACTTCTGTCAAAATTTTCTATAAAATAATTAAAGAAGAGAAAATCGGAAATATAGCCCATATGGGCGATAGGTCCAAATATGGACCGATCCTATTTAGAATCAATAAGCTTTGTCCTTGGGACAAATGTGTACCAAATTTCATTGAAATATCTTCGAATTTGCGACCTGCAGCGTGTAAACAAGCCAATTTTGGGGGGACCATTATATGGGCACTAGGTCTGAACATGGCCCGATTTTAATCAAAATTAATAGGCTCCGTCCTTGTGCCGTCATAGGTCTGCGTACCAAATTTCATTGAAATATCTTCGTATTTGCGACCTGCAGCGTGTAAACAAGCCAATTTTGGGGGGACCATTATATGGGCACTAGGTCTAAACATGGACCGATTTTAACCAAAATTATCTTAATATTTGCGGCCTGTAGAGTGCGCACAAGAATGCATGGACAGACAGACGGACGGGCAGACGGACATCGTTAAAAAGTGAGCCGATAGGTATACTATAAGCTGGGTCTAGGTCCAATATTTTTTGGTGTTACAAACATCAGCACAAACTTATTATACCCTCTCCACGTAGTGGTGTAGCTTATAAAAATACTTAAAATTTATTTTGTTGTGTTTATCCTAAAAGCTAAAATTATTTTTAACTAAAACTTAAAAAATTGTTTTTTTGGACTTTCTATATTTTTTTTTATATTTATATAGTTTTTAGTTTTACTATTTTTTATTTTTTAAAAAATTATTTCAATTTTTGCATTTAAAAAATACAAAAATGCATCTGATATTATTTTTTCAACAAATTTTTTTTTTTGGTAATTGATGTTTTTACATATCCCCAAAACTGACTCCATATATAACTACATAAGCCATTTAAAACTAATCAAAATATATGTAGTGACCGATATGATTACATATGGCTCGATTCTAAGTTATATAACACGGTATGTATCGTCATACTAAAAATACATTCTTGTAATTTCATATAACTTTCTATATAATTTCATAAAAATTAATATATAGTTCAGTGTTGTGACAGGTTCTTTTGTGTTAGTCCTATAACAGGTTCTTTTGCGTCAGTTCTGTGACATGTTGATCTGCACCTATGATTCCTGTCCTATGACAGGTTCTTTTGTGTCGGTCCTGTGACACATCACAAGGGGCAGTTGACCCCCTCCTATTACAAGGCCATGTTAAAGTTACCGGTCCTTTTCATATAAAAGAAACGGTACCAGGACCGGTCCTCGGACCCAAGGACCCGTCACGTGACGTGTCCTGTGACCGGTTCCTTTTTCCACAGGTTAGTAATAAGCAAAATGCCACGGGGAAATGTACTAAGTGAATTTGAAAAAGGTCAAATTTTAACATTGTCAGAAAATGGTGCATCAAAAGCGGAAATTGCAATTCAAATCAGCAGAAGTTGAAAGATTGTTTATAATTATTTGAAAAATATTGAAAATTATGGTGAGATAAAACCAGTGGTAGAAAAAAAGAGTTGAGTGAACGCGAGCGCTGACTTATTTTGAATAAAACAAAGTGTGTAGAATGACCACTTGGAATGTTCTTAGCCAGAGCTTTGAAGAATTAATTCCTCTTTGAATGAATTCACTACCAATCGAATTCAATTTTCTCTAGAATTGAATGAATTCCTTTTCTTAAGTAATTCATTCATAATGGATTCATTCAACTGAATGCGTTCATCAAACAACAAATTCAAAGAATTAATTCAATTGCAATAGTTCTTTTTATTAAATCAAATGAATTAATTCACCGGTGAACGCGTTCAATTTTATAAATCGAACGGAAAAAAAGTGAATTAATTCCTTACTGAATTAATTCACCACTGAATTCATTCAATTTCATTTTCATTCAGTGAATTAAAAAAAAATAAAATTACATTCAGTGAATTCAAAAAAAAATAATAAGTTCACTGAATTGAAAAAAAAATAAAATAAGTTCACTGAATTCAAAGCCTGTTTTCTGCCGTTCAGTAGAAGAAAACACTAATGTACAAATAAAATTTTTAAATAAGCAATTTTACAGCGTGTGCTAGTAACAAATTAGAAACCGGATGCTATTTATCAACCTACATGATTCAAAAATAAAGCCTTTTACTATAAAAATAAAAACTTTACAGATATAGATAAATTTTTGCAAACATAATATGTGTACAAATTGGTCAAATGTAAGTTGTTTAATGTTGTGTTTAAAAAAAATAATTTTTTGGACGAAAAAAAAATTTCATTTTGATAGTCTTGACGGGAAATATAGTTACTAGCGTGATCTATGAAAATAACCCCAATGTTTCTTTCGAAGAAACTTTGGTGGCGGTTCTGTTCTGATTTGAGATGAGTTTACTGAAGAATGTTTTCGTGCCAAGCAAAATGTGAAGCCATTTTTACATGCAAGTACAGAAAAAAAAAGTTATTTCCCAGCAAAACAATGCAGCCTGTGAAGCCAGAAAATTCATAAAAGAATGGTTAAGCTCGAATGATGTTGACGTTTTGGAATGGCCTGCTTGCTCTCCTGATGTTAACCATATAGAAAACATATGGGGAATTCTCGTCAGGAAAATTTATACCAAAAATCGTTAATTCCTGAATGTGAATGCGCTAAAAAATTAAATTTTCAAAGAATGGGAAGCACTTAATCGAGGTCTTATGAAAAGAATAATAAGTTCTATGCAAAATAAAATTTTTGATTGCATTAAAGCAAAAGGTGGTAATACGAATTATTAAGATGATATTATTTTTTAATATTTTTGTTATATTTATTAAATAAATAAAGGAATTAGTAGTTCATTTTTGCCAAACATTTTGTGCTATACAATTTGAACGCTTTAGTATGCCAGATACTGCGATGTAAGCGATTTTAATAACTGTATTTCTAATTAATGGGTGTTTTTGTAATACAAGTTTATTTTTGGAAACATAATATATTAATACAAATTCCACAAAGAGATGATAATTGTAGAATTCATAGTTGAAATTTTATAGAACTTCGATTCACAGATTAGCAAATGTGCTATCATTTATGAACGCACTGTAGTTCTTCTAAAAAATTTCTATTTGAGTTTTGAAAATCATATTTTGAAAACTCGAATAGAAATCTAGTCCCGGCGCTTTCTTCGATTTTGTTTTTGAAAGCATTGTAGATATTGCGCTCTCTGTAAAAGATTTATCAAGTTCACATATATTTGTTTCGTTAGCTGCATAATAAATGAATTTAGCTAGCTCTTGTGGATCGAGGAGTGTTTGGAAATATTGTTTAAATAATGACGGTGTTATATCTGAACCACTTTCTCCTTGGTGATTGTTCATTTCGTTTACAAGCCTAAAAAATTCTTTACCGTCGTTAACATTCCTTATTTGCAGTTCTAGTTGGTTATAATCATTTTCTTTACTACTCACGCATATAGCTTTAAAACTGCTATTTGCTTCAACATGTGAAACGATTTTTTCTTACACACAGATAACAGATTCGTAGTTCCAACAGAATATTTCGCCAACCGAATTTTTGTAGTTCCAGGTACAATCAGTTTTATTTATTTTTAATACCGTTGTAATTACCGAAATTTATTTACAATTTTTGAATTTTTGTTCTGTTAATAGATTACTTTAATGTTTGTGGATTTTAAATTCTATAAATAGAATAACACGTTCCACAAAATTTATTTAAAAATTAAAATTTTTTATATCGCTAACTGGGATAGAACCGGCGAGCTTCCGCTTGTCAGCCCATTGCTTTTGCTCTAGGCTAAACTCGATATAAATTTTTTTTGTCAAATTTCAAATTTTAATTTCTTTCTAAAAATTTGAATATTTTATTTTTGAATAAAATTATATTAACAACAGAAAATTAGTTGTGTCTTTTAATTTCAATCAATAAAAAAATTATTTAAAAAAAATATATAATGCCTTGATTGAGATTTGAACTCAGATATCTAAGGCTATAAGGCTGTGTCTCTACCCCCTGCGCCACAGATACTTATATTTAGTTGTTGTCTAACTTCGAATTTAAATATGCATATGTATGAAACAAAAAAATATGATGCATTCTAAAATTTTATTATAATAAATAAAATTTCTGTTCCTAGTCTCAATATATTATTATAATAACCAAAATAATGGAAATTAATGGTTAAAGCTACTAAAGTTGAAAAACAATTTTTAAATTGATTGGAAAAACTTAGAGTTTGCTAGAAACCGAAAAATTTGGAAACCGCGGTTTCTGTTTTTCAAAATTATAAAAACCGCGGTTTCGGTTATTTTTCTTGTGATAGTAATAGAATTCTTTTAAAATAATTAAATATATCAATATCCTAAAAAATTAAATAATTTAATACATCCAAGATATCTTTTAAAATTCGATTGAATTTCTCACTCAAATATTTAAAGGCAATAACGCTATTTCGAAACCTTTCCGGGAGAAGAAACAAACGCGGCAACTAAAGCTGTATTTTAAAGAGTTTAAATTTTAGCAATTTCTTTAAAACAATATAAAGTTAAAATTTTATAAATTTTGCGGAATACGAAATAAGGCCTTTTGAAAAATACGCGGTGAAAATCGTAACTGAATATGTGAAACTCAATATCTCTTAAACTACTTGACTTTTTGGTGCAATTTTTTTCTTAAATTATAACCTCAGTTTATGTTATCCGTAATAACAAAAACAAAAAATTCTTTAAAGCAATTTTTAATGGAGAAAATGTTCATTACAATTAAATACAAAATTTCGTAAAATAGGAGCTGCGCCTTTTTGAAATTCAAGATTCAATAAGATGCAATTTAATTAATTATTTTTATTGGTTAAAGTATTTGTTAAAAACCGACTTATTTTTTTCGGTTTTCGGTTTCAGTTTTGAGGCTTGGAAAACCGCGGTTTCGGTTTCGATTAAAACCGAACAGCAAACTCTAGAAAAACTAATACTTTGGATAGAGTGATCGATTTTATTGAAACACAACTGATGCTAGATTTTTGCTGCCGATATTTTATTCAAATGACTAATCTTCGATAAATTGGTGGTTGTTGGTATTGAAAGTAATGTAGAAGTTAGTATTTTTTCAATCATCTGGCCACATCCACATGTGAAAAAAATGATGTGCCTTACCACTTGGCACATCCACACGTGCCATGTGCCAATAGTCGGGCACATGGAACATTTGAAAAGTGCCATCTGCCAAGTGCCGGGGACATGGCACATATAAAATGTGCCATATGAAAATATCTTAGGCACATCACATGTGCCAAGACGAAAATGTGATGTGCCCGGCACATTTAAATGCCAGATGTGTTGCCACATTTCACATGTAAAAAGGCGAATGTGGCCACATGTGGGGCACAAGTGCCCAAATATATTTACAAAAAGTACCATAAAAAAGAGTACAATTTTTCAAAAAAAAGTAAATTTTTTCAAAAAAAAGTAACTACCTAATTTCGTAAAACACTTGGGTGAAGTAAAGGGTACTTTCAATGTAAATTGTTTTTGTAACAAAACAATTTCTATAGAAATAACGCAACACTTCACCGAAGTCTTTTATAAAATTACCCCCTAAATTTTTTTAAAAAAAGTACCATTTTTGAAAAATATTACAATTTTCCAAAAAAAGTACAATTTTTCGAAAATATAGCAATTTTTCTTTAAAAAAATTCCACCTAACCCTGCTATAATTTAAAATTGCAAATATCTCATAAACTTATTTGGGTTTTCGCCTATATCTCGAAAACTAAGCGAGATAGAGCAAAAAGGTTAAAATTTTTGCCCTTTGAGTGTTAATACACACATAAAACCCCTTTAGTGAAAAAGACAATACAATTGTTTCATAGGCATCACCCTACTCTTCAGTTGTCCGCAATAAGAAAATGATAACTTTCTTTGAAACAATTGTATTGTCTATCATGAAAATGATCAACCACCTTTTTGAAACAACAAATAAAATCTAATATGACAATATCATATTAGAATTTGGACTTAAGGTAGAAGAATATTCTAACTAAATATATGAAAATATAGAAAGTCCAAAAAAACAATTTTTGTATTTTTAATGCAAAAAATTAGGATGATAGTAAAATATTTTTTTTAAAAAGTTTGATCATACCGAGAATCGAAACTGGGACTCCAGATTACCATTTGATAACTCTACCATCTGAGCTATTTTGAAATGTTATGTGATAAAAGTAAGTCGTTATTGGTAACGTATTATTTTTTGATTTGTTTCTTACTTATATAAAGTTTGATTAACTGTCGGATAAATTTTAACTGGACATTCAGTAATCGGACTTTATTGGCATAAATTTTTGTTTATTGTGTTTTGATTAGTTATTAGTAACTTCTTGTTATATCTTGTAGATAATTTGGTGTTTTTTCGAACTTTTATTTATAATTTTGGAAAATAATTAATCTCGAGGTCAGTTTGAAAATAAAAATAAATATAAATTTATTAAATCAAACTGAACTCGAGCTTAATTATTTTCCAAAATTATTGTTATATCTTTTAAAATAATGCAGAAAGTAAGTCGCTATCATTACTTTTAGTCCAAATAATGATATGTCATTACAGTTTCTACACTGGGATACATATAAGAACCCAGCAAAACCTTCTATTACCAGGTAAAGGGAAATGTAATAAGAAACCAAAAATTGTAACTATTTACACTTTGGTCGCATAACACATTATTTTAACATGCGGGTGTCATTAGGGGGTAAATGGTTGCTTAAATCGTACAGGAATAGACTAAAATAAGTGATTACGAAGGAAGTACTGAAATAAGTTGTTACTTGTAATATTAAATTCACTAGTTAGCTAGTACATACTTGTATGGAGTGAAATAAGTCGTTACACATTATTACAAATTTCATTGGTTACAAATAAGGAATAAAATAAGACGTTACCAATAATGACTTTGTTTAAAAGTACACCGATCCGAGCAATGTAATTAGATTCTAAATTTTTATTAGATCGTACTTTCGCATAATAAGAAGTTATAATATAATACGAATAACTTATTATTTTTACCCTTATTAATAAGTTATTATTAAACACAATATCGGTAATATATTATTTTAAAGGCTTCAAATATGTAGTGATATATCTCCATATCGGTAACTCATTATTTTATACCTTCTACATAAGTATTGATGTATCACAATATTAGTAACGTATTACTTTAGGTTTCTAAGTAAAACCAAGGGTAAAGGGGTACCCATTGCCAGGCAATGCGTGAAAAAGGTCAAACCCATTACCAAGGTTTTGCTGGAAAATTAAACATGCCGAAACATTAGCCAACGAATATACCTGGGTGTACTGTAACATAATTCAATGAAAACGCAGTACAACAAAATAAGAAAACTTTTATGGACCGGGATTGCGACACATCATTTCTGATAGACTTTGGGACGACGATCACGAATATGGCCTTATAATTTTAATTATAAGTTTTAGTTTGTGAAATATAAGCAAAAACGTTTTCGTAACAAAATTAAATTCTGTAATATCCCTACGGGAAATTTTAACAAACTGTCACCGAACTGGCCCCTTTATATGAAATAGACTGGTCACTTTTACATGGCGTTGTCATAGGAGGGGGAAATTGACCCCTTGTGACATGTCACAAGACAAATCCCAGGACAGGTCCCTGAACTTTGTTTTTTATGAGAGTTCAGTAACCTGTCCTAGGATTTGTTTTGTGACATGTCACAAGGTGTCAATTTCCCCCTCCTATGACAACGCCATGTAAAAGTGACCAGTCTATTTCATATATAGGGGCCAGTTCGGTGACAGTTTGTTAAAATTTCCCGTAGGGATACTTTTTGAAAAAAAAACTACAATATTAAAAGCAGGAACACTATTTTGTGCAACATTATAATATGATGAAATATGCCTTTATTCCCTGTAAGTAATTTAAAATTTAAATTTCTCTTTGTGCACGATTTCGTTAATAAATAATCTACGGCGGAAGGAATGTCCAATATTTTAGTTCATGCTTTTAGTAAACATAACAGGTTATTTAATTTATTAAAAAAATTTCGTATTTCTTTTTTAATTAAAAAATAATTTACCAAAACTCAGAACATACATGGGAATTTTTCATTACCATTGAAATTTCATTACCATTAGTTCATACTAATGACAATGAACCAAAAATTTAAAATTTTCAAAAAAAAGTAAAATTTTTCAAATAAAAAGTAAAATAAAAAAAAGACAATTTTTCATATTTATTTTTTAAGCGAATAGAAAATGTCCTTTTCCTTCTAGCGTTAGTAGTTTATGAGATATTTGAAATTTTAAATTTTAGCAGGGTTAGGTGGAATTTGTTTTCACTAAAGGAGTTTAATGGGTGTATTAACACCCATAGGGCAAACATTTTAACCGTTTTGCTCTATTTCGATTAGTTTTCGAGATATAGGCGAAAACCCAAATAAATGTCCTTTTCCTTCAGCATTAGTAGTTTATGAGATATTTATATTTTTAAAATCCAGCTGAGTTGGGTAAAATTTCTTTTCACTAAAGGGGTTTTATGTGTGTATTAACACTCAAAGGGCAAAAATTTTAACCTTTTTGCTCTATATCGCTTAGTTTTCGAGATATAGGCGAAAACCCAAATAAGTTTATGAGATATTTGCAATTTTAAATTATAGCAGTGTTAGGTGGAATTTTTTTTAAAGAAAAAGTACAATTTTTCGAAAATATAGCAATTTTTCTTTAAAAAAAATTCCACCTAACCCTGCTATAATTTAAAATTGCAAATATCTCATAAACTTATTTGGGTTTTCGCCTATATCTCGAAAACTAAGCGAGATAGAGCAAAACGGTTTAAATGTTTGCCCTATGGGTGTTAATATACCCATAAAACTCCTTTAGTGAAAACAAATTCCCTAACCCTGCTAAAATTTAAAATTTCAAATATCTCATAAACTACTAACGCTAGAAGGAAAAGGACGTTTTCTATTCGCTTTAAAAATAAATATGAAAAATTGTCTTTTTTTTATTTAACTTTTTATTTGAAAAATTTTACTTTTTTTTTGAAAATTTTAAGTTTTTGTTTCATTGCCATTAGTATGAACTAATGGTAATGAAATTTCAATGGTAATGAAAATACATACATGATATTATCAATACTTATGTAGAAGGTATAAAATAATGAGTTACCGATATGGAGATATATCACTACATATTTGGGGCCTTTAAAATAATATATTACCGATATTGTGTTTAATAATAACTTATTAATAAGGGTAAAAATAATAAGTTATTCGTATTATATTATAACTTCTTATTATGCGAAAGTACGATCTAATAAAAATTTAGAATCTAATTACATTGCTCGGATCGGTGTACTTTTAAACAAAGTCATTACTGGTAACGTCTTATTTTATTCCTTATTTGTAACCAATGAAATTTGTAATAATGTGTAACGACTTATTTCACTCCATACAAGTATGTACTAGCTAACTAGTGAATTTAATATTACAAGTAACAACTTATTTCTGTACTTTCTTCGTAATCACTTATTTTAGTCTATTCCTGTACGATTTAAGCAACCATTTGCCCCTCAATGACACCCCCATGTTAAAATAATGTGTTATGCGACCAAAGTGTAAATAGTTACAATTTTTGGTTTCTTATTACATTTCCCTTTACCTGGTAACACAAGGTTTTGCTGGGTTCTTATATGTATCCCAGTGTTGAAACTGTAATGACATATCATTATTTGGACTAAAAGTAATGATAGCAACTTACTTTCTGCATTATTTTAAAAGATATGACAATAATTTTGGAAAATAATTAAGCTCGAGTTCAGTTTGATTTAATAAATTTATATTTATTTTATTTTCAAACTGACCTCGAGATTAATTATTTTCCAAAATTATAAATAAAAGTTCGAAAAAAAACATCAAATTATCTACAAGATATAACAGTAAGTTACTAATAACTAATCAAAACACAATAAACAAAAATTTATGCCAATAAAGTCCGATTACTGAATGTCCAGTTAAAATTTATCCGACAGTTAAAATCAAACTTTATATAAGTAAGAAACAAATCAAAAAATAATACGTTACCAATAACGACTTACTTTTATCACATAACATTTCAAAATAGCTCAGATGGTAGAGTTATCAAATGGTAATCTGGAGTCCCAGGTTCGATTCTCGGTATGATCAAACTTTTTAAAAAAAAATATTTTACAATCATCCTAATTTTTTGCATTAAAAATACAAAAATTGTTTTTTTGGACTTTCTATATTTTCATATATTTAGTTAGAATATTCTTCTACCTTGAAGCTTTTAATTCTATTTATAGAATATTTTACTATTAAAATATTTTTTTTATAAAACTAATTTTTTGAAAATCTATTTTAGACTCATTATTTTTGTCAATACTGGTAAGCATATAAATAACAACATATATTTGATTTTTCGTATGCTACTGTGTAAGCATAACTCATTATTCTTCGCGACATCGCTATACAAAATTAATAAGAAATGTAATAACAAAAGTAACTAATTCACATTACCAGGTATGGAGTTAAATATATGGTAATGATTTTCTGCACTGGGATGTTATTGATTTTATGTACTTGTTTAAAAAAAAATATTCGTTTGCGCACATAGAAGGAAACTACACAGTGTGCAACTGGCAAATCTTAATGAAACTTGACATGTCTTATTGTAGAGGACGAACATCTTATAGACACGTATTTTTTAGGGGGTGAAATTTGATCCCATTTACTATTGTTTAAGTTTTTTATTTCATGGGTTTAAGTGAAAATTGTACACAAATTATATTTTAAACGATACCCAGCAACAAAATTAAACCAATTCTACCTGAAGTTGTTATACCTTTCAGCACTCTGTGTTACATTGGTCCATATTTTGACTTAGTTTGAGCTTGAATGTATTGACCCGAAATGGTATTACCAAAACAAAGCAATTTTTAGGGATTTCATCCATGAAACATATCGTCGACCGGCCTGAAAAATGTCACATGTGTTTTTTAATACATTTTCAGGACAGCGAAAAAACTGTTACAAAATCTACTTTTAAGATATATTATTGGCATCATATGCCTTAATGATGATTTTACTAAATGAGGTCTTGAATCAGTAAGGCATATGATGCCAATAAAATATCTTAAAAGTAGATTTTGTAACAGTTTTTTCACTCTCCTGAAAACCTATTAAAAACAACGTGACATTTTGCAGGCCGGTCGACGATATATATTTTTATTCATTCATCAGATAGTTTGGATAAAAACTACGGGGTCCAACTTTAACTCAGTTCCTAGTGGTAAATTTTTAACAGAGTTTTGAAGCCGATAATTTCGAAATATTACACACACAAAATAAATCAGTTGGACATCCGTTAACAATACCATTGTTTTACCTATAACACAACATTTTTATTATAATTACGGAAAAACAGTCCTATTAGTAAACTATTGGCTTGGATAACCAAAAATTGTAAACTTTACTATTAAGAGGTCACAACTGCTAGCAAAAACTGTAACCCCAACCAATTTAAACAAAAGAAAAATTTTGTTATTTCGTTTGGTATTGGGAATCATATGTAAACCTTAAAATTAGCCATTTTACCTAATAAATTACTTCCGCTAACCAAATTTTTAAAATCTTTCATTACTAACGCCAAACTAATTGTTTTCTAGCAACTGATAAGTTGCGTACTGAATTAAAAAAAGCTGTATCAGTCGTGTAACAGATTTTCGATTGTGGTATCCAAATTAAAAAAACACATAAGTTCATTCTAATAATTTTGGTCACCATAGCCAGGGGTATGGCATCACTAAAAATAAAAGTTATAAATACATCGTTATCACTAGATGGCACTTTGTTCAAAAAATTGACAATTTTCTTTTTTTTATTTAAATTTAAATAATAATAAACCAAAAAGCAAACGGATATCTCAAATTTTGTTATTTGAATATATTTCGAGCTTGGTTTTTTATTTTGCGCAGTTTTCAGCAGTTTTTGAGTTTTTAAATATAGGCTCAGCTAATACTAAAGTGATTCTAAATAGCTGCTCAGGTCATACTAAATTTCAGCACCCTCTACCGGTGATTAGTGTAAGTTCCGATTTCCTATCTCTATAATTAATAGTCTCTGACAATACCCAAAGAAAAACAAACACAACCGATAGATTAAAGTGAATTTACTTCAATTGTCAAGAAATTAAAAACATAAAATAAAATTAACAAAAAAAAATAAAACTGAAATTAGAATCTCAAAAATATCTTTAAAATGTTCATAATTTCGGCACTGCAGTTAACTAAAGGTATGTAATTTCAGTAAAAATGTCTTATTTGTATGAATATTCTAAATTATTTTATTTCGTATCTTTATTATCCACAGTTCCATAATTTGTTGCATCATTTTAATAATCGAAGTTGATGCTACGCTTATGCGCAAAATACTAGTTCCACTAGAAGCGATTCCTTGGAACTAGTTCAGGAACCCGTTTCGCGGTGTTTGTATGTTGCATTGAAAAAAATAGCTAAATTTAGAAAAAATCCCTAATATTGACAAAAATGGCAAATATTTAAAAAAAACGATAAAATTAAAAAAAAATCGCCAAAATTTAAAAAAAAATCGTTAAAATTTAAAAAAGTCGTCGAATTTCCAAAAATAAGTCAAAATTTAAAAAAAATCTACAAAATTTAAAAAAATTGAAAAAATTAAAAAAAATTGTCAAAATTTGAAAAATCTTCACAATTTCAAAAATAGTCACAATTTGAAAAATCGTCAAAAATTTTAAAAAATCTCCAAAATTTAAAAAAGTCCCCAAAATTTAAAAATCTTCAAAATTTAAAAAAAATCATGAAAACAAAATTGGTCACAATTTGAAAAAATTTGAAAAACGTCACATCACAGACATTTTACACTCGAAGAAATAAAACAGCAACTTTCTATGGCTAAAGACAATAAAGCACCTGGTTCAGATCGTATACCATACGAATTTTTTAAAAATGCGAGTGATGAATTTTTGAAAAATTTAGCTGATGCATTTTCTCGAATTCTTGATGGAGCTGATGACTATGAATTGTGTCGAACGAGTAGGTATAATTTTCCCTATTTATAAAAAGGAGATATAAACCAAGTATGCAATTATAGGGGAATATCATTTATGAATTGTATTGCAAAGATTATGATGGGTGCAGTAAATGAAAGATTATCTGATTGGGTGAATAGATTCCAAATATTAAATGAATTCCAGGCTGGTTTTAGAAAAGGATACTCATCGATTGATAACATATATAATCTCACCACGATAGTCAATATAAAATTTTCTGAAAAAAGGAAAGTATAAGCATTCTTTGTAGATTTTAGTGCAGCATTTGATCGCATACCAAGAAATTTGTTGATTTACAAACTCAATCAGATTGGTGTCTCAACAAAACTTATAAATTTTATAGAAAAGGTATATCAGAATACAAAATCTGCCGTGTGGTCAGAGTCTGAATTATCAGACTATTTTGGAACTTGTTCTGGGGTAAAACAAGGATGTTTATTATCACCGCTTTTGTTTGCACTTTATTTAAATGATCTACATGATTACCTTGGAGGTGGTTTGTTCATAGACAATATCATGGAAAACAGCTAGGCGCTGTGGTGTAATGGTTAGCGCGTTGGACTGTTACACGTGAGGTTGCGGGTTCGAGCCCCAACCAAGGCAACATCAATTTATGAAAAATAGTAATATTTTTTCTATCCCTCATACATATCGCAGCGTCCTCCTTCGGTGTTCCCATAGCACTTAACCCCACCGAAGTAAATTAATATAAAAGGGCTATGAACTAAAAAGCTTCAACAAAGTTCGCCAACTTACCATCAGATGGCGCGCAACAACTGTTCTAAAATTCAACATCTCGCGCAATTACAGTGTTGCCATATTTGAAGGCCTTCATCTTTCACCACCTTTCACTTCTTCTCTATCCCATTTCCAAAGGAAGCAACACGTTAATTAGTAGGAAGAATTTCCTGAATGTTGCTTCTCTTTAAAAAAAAAAAATAAAAAAAAAATATAAGAATATTAATGTATGCTGATGACATTGTTTTATTGGCAGATGAAGTAAATATTTTACAACAAATGATTTATAATTTGGAACGTTATTGTAGTGTGTGGGCAATGGAAGTTAATCTATCCAAATCCGAGATTATGGTTTTTAGAAAAGGCAGTAGAGTCGGAGCAAATGAAAGATTTACTTTCAACGGGCAAATCGTAAGAATTTTAAACGAGTACAAATATTTGGGAATGATTCTAACACCTACAGTTTCTTTTACTAAGCACGTAAACGAGAAGAATAGTGCAGCAAAAAATTGTATTAACATAAATTGTAACAATTTTATTGGTAAAAGAGATGTGTCCCTAAAATCAAAATGGAAGTTTTTTTTAGCGGTGTGTAGGTCTATGCAATCCTACGGATGTCAAATTTGGGGATATTCATGGTTTAATGATGTAAATATACTGCATAGATATTTCACAAAACGAATTCTAAAAATCCCGGATAATACCCCTAATTACGTGATCGCTTTGGAAACAGGTCAGGAAGATGGCCATATTTATACCTACTCCTTACATTTAAAGTACATATCCAAAACCATTTTTGAATATGCAAATCACAGATTGCCGCATATGCTATCCACCAAAGTTATTTCTAAAAATATATATTGGTACAAAGCCCTTAAGAACAAATTTACGCAGTTCAACATTGACTACGCTATAATTTATGAAAACGTAGCGTTATGGAACAATGCATCTTTACAGTTATTGGTTCAAATGAAAGAATATGCATACCAGGAATACGTCAACGGTGCCCTTCAAAGTGATGATCGAATATACAGGTATTTGGATTATTCAAAAGGTGTCACTTATTGCAATGAACAGTATAACCAAAATCAAATCTCGCTTATTTTAAAGGCTAGAGGAGGTTTGATGTGGCTAAATGGTAGTCGCCGAGGAGACGATAACTCTCGACTTTGCTCTTTGTGCAATTTAAGAGAAGTTGAATCAATTTTGCATTTCTTAGGCAGATGTCCTGTTTTGAATGAAATAAGATTCAGATATTTCAGACGTTTGAGTTTATCGGAAGAAGAAATAATAGATATTCTTAATGGTGGTGCAGATGTTTATTGGCTAAACCTTTATAATTACACTGTGAGACAAATGGTAGGGGTCAGTGATCGGGAAGGGTTAAAAGTTATATCGGTAAAAAAGAAGTTATACGTGTCCCGGCGTTTCGCTGGGTCACGTCTAGGAATCGAGATATATCGATTTGAAGTAAGTAACTATCATATAGGGGAAATTGTCACCTTTGGTGGTCTTTTTTTTTTTTGACATAACTCGAGAACCACTAGTCCGATTTTGCTCAAACAATTTTAAAAAAATTAAAAATTACAATTCCTTTAATCTGTTCATATAACGTTTTTCTATATACTCAACAGTTTTGCCGGTAAAAATAAATGTATGAAGAAAAAAATATTTTTTGCCTAAAATATTAAAAAAAAGTAATAAACAAAAGGTTATTTGATTTTTATGGTAGCGGTAACAAACATTTATTTTTACCGGCAAAACTGTTGAGTATATAGAAAAACGTTATATGAACAGATTAAAGGAATTGTAATTTTTAATTTTTTTGACCGATATAACATTTCCCGTTGGTTTCATCCCATCCCGATTTTGACTGTCGCATAGTGTTATATAAGATATGCATTAAGCTATAGAAGAATGCTTGTCGAAGAATATAATTTTTAAACATTTTTTTCTCAATTATCCAGCTGACGGTTTATGTAGACCATGCTGTAACTTTCTTTATATTATTGTTATTATTTAAATATTGTATACAATTAAGATTATATAACTTTGAAAACAAGATATAAAGAAACTCTAAACTAACTAAATAACTAAAACAATTGGAAAAAATCGTCAGGATTTAAAAAAAATCGTCCAAAACTGCAAAGTTTATCAAAATTGAAGGAAATCATTAAAATTTGTAATAATCGTCAAAAATAAACAAAAAGTTACCAAGAATACCAAAATTTAAAAAATTGTCAGAGTTTTAAAAATCAACAAAACTGAAAAAAATCGCCAAAATTTATATCTCGCATTTGTTTTTCCACAGATATATTCCAAATAAGAGCCCTTTTCTATATATGAGGCTTAGTTTTTGAGAAAAACGCGAACTTTTAAAAGCTAGCAATGCATGTGGGTTTTGACCTCTGGTGCAAACATTTTTCTTCTAGCTCGAGATATTGCCCGTATCTTGAGAACTATATGAAAACTGCACACAAAAAATATTGTTCAACCTTTTTCAATTAAAACGGTTTGTTAAATTATTTCAAAATGTGTCAATTAAAAATTAATCCAATCGATTAAATAATTGCTCAAAACTGCAATTTGCTTGGCATTTTTTTATTCTATCGTTCAAAAGCATTTCATAAAACAAGAGAAAAACATCAGCACATTGTTGTTGTGTTTCGTTTGTTTTATTTATGTAGTTGTTTTTATAAATGTTTATGTATTAGTAACTGATATTTTAAATTATTTTTTATCAAATTTTATAAATTCTCGTTGAGTTTATTATTTTATTTAGTTAAATATTTTAATTCTACCATACAAAATCTGAATATTCATTTATTCTAGAACATTACTGTAAAATAGTAATGTAATTTTTGAAATTTTATTTTTTTAAAGAAAAAAATCGCAAAAAAATAAATTAAAAATTATTTTAAATAAAATATATTTTATTCAGTTTTCAAAAAAATTTTTGACAGAGTCCTTATGCTTCAGAAAAAAGAAAAAAACTAATTTCTGCGAGAGAACTTTTCACATAAGTATAAATAAATCCATCAACTGAATGGAAATTGCATGCATGTTTTCTTTAATAAAATTCAATGTTATGAAATTCAAGCTAAAAATAAACAAATATATTTTTTTATAGTTGGCATGACCACTACCACTTTATCCAGCTGATTAGAGTCTTATTTAGAATTTATACAATATTGATCACTTTTTAATCGAATGCATTAATTTTTAATCAAATGCATATAATATGCCATTTAGAAGGTATACAATATTGATCAATTTTGAATCCAATGAATTAATTTTTAATCAAATACATATAAAAAAACCAATAAAAATCCTAATCAAATGTATCACTATTTCATTGAAAATTTATTCAATTAAAGAACTTTTGATTTATATTTAAATGTTAATAAATTGACTACAAAATCCTTAAAAAATAATGATTTTTCATTTATTTGCTTTTTTTAACTTTCAAAAACTTAATTACAAAATCCGCAAGAATAAATTATATTTAGTTTATATCGTTTCTTTAACTGAACTAGAAATCTAAAATGGTTTCTTTTTTTAACAAAACATTTTAAATGAAAATAATAACTGTACTTTCCTAACAATAAAAATTTGTGAAATCCTAATTAATAAAAATTATCATCCATGAGCCCATATGAATTAGTGCACCAAATTTTATTGAAATATCTTAATAAATATTTTCAATCTGTAGCGTGTTCTTTAAATCGAAACAAAAAGTGATTCTGAATCGACCGGTGTACTAAAAGTTGGGTCTTGTTCCAAACATCAGCACAAACTTATTAAAAACTGTCTACGTAGTGGTGTAGGCTATAAATAAGCATTATCGAAGTACAACATAAAAAAGACCTGGTACGTCAATAAAGATCTTTCCTCTAATGAGCTTATAAGTGGACGCCACTTGAAAAGCTCTCAAACTAATTTATTTTTGTATTAATATAAAATTAAACCGTAAACATAAATCATACCTATACAGTAGTCGAAACTTTAATAGACGCATTTAAACTAAGAGCATTATTAATTTAATATGGTAGTTTTGTTTTTAAGTAACAGTAGTCATTGAATGGTAAGTTTTCACAGTACATGACGTTACATTTATAAGACTTATTAAATATAGAATAACGATGCTTTTTGTAGAGAAACATAAAATTTAGAACGAAATTTTATTAGGAGTACCTCCAAACTTCTAATTACTTTGTTCAAGGATTTGAAGTAAAACTAAAATATTTGTAATTTTTAAGTACACTAATAGAAAAGATCTGTAAGAAATTTAGTCAAAACTACCAAAAATTAGTTAAAAATGACATTGCAAAGAAAATTTCTGAAACTAGCAGATTATTTGTGCTATATATTAGTTAAATAGGAACAGCAAAAATAAAACTGTAAAATATACAAAGTTTTAGTTATATTTGAGTTAAATATTTATTATTACATAATAACAACTTAACCTGCTAAAATCAACAAGAAATGTTGCTAAATAAATAGAAACCTAAAAAATTACAAAAAATTTATAATTTTCGAAGTTTTAACGATTTTTTTTTATGCAAATAAAAATGGAGCCTTTCGAAATCAGCGGCAGAAAACTAAAATTTAGTAAATATAACAGTTTGTGTTTGCTATTTTTAGTCCACTAATTTTTAGCAAAATTTTCTGCATACTTTAAAAATTTGTCGTTTTGAATTAGCTAAAAGTTAATTTAAATATAACTAAAATCCATTTTTGCAGTTTTTATTTCACTAATATTTAGGAAAAAATATGCTGATTTCATCAGTTTTTTCTGCACGGTCATTTTTAACTAACTTTCAGTTGCTTTTTCTTCTATTTTTACAGATTTATTTCTATGAGTGTGGAAGTGGAAAGCGGAAATCCATGGTTAAAAAAGACTTGTTTCACTGAGAAATGTTACACAAAATAAATATTTTCCACTTTTTAGAACACAGATATGTACAAAATAGTGTTAAAAAAATATTTGTTCTGAAGAAAAATTGCCGGAATAAAATTTAGCATTATTGCACTCATAGAAATAAATCTGTAAAAATAGCAGAAAAAGCAACTTAAAATTAGCTTAAAATGATGTTGCAGAAAAATTCCTGAAATTAGCAAATTTTTTTTTAAAAATACTAAAAAATACTTTTAAATCTACAGAATTTCAGTTATATTGACTTAACTTTGAGTAAATTGAAAATGGCAAATTGGATAAGACGAATTCTCGGTTAATACGAACTAATTTAGAAGTCCCGAAGTTTTGTCAACAATTTTAATATAAAAACATCGGTTATTACGAACTCGCTTAAGACTCGGTTAGAATGAACTATTTGTGATGGTCCCACAAATAAATTTTTATATAATTTTCCACTTTTAATACGAACTTTACAAAATTCGACAATTTTTCTATATTTTTTTTTTTTTGTTTTCTTGCAAATTTTAAACTGAACACACAGACATTTTTTCTTAAATATATTGCAAACAATATATTTAGGAAACCAAATGAAAAAATTGTAAAATTTTTCAAGTTGTTTCAAGGAAATTTAAATATTTTGTGGATAATTAGAACATTTTAAATAAATTTTACCTCGGTTAATACGAACCCCACTTATAACGAACTAATTAATCTAGTCCCCCGGAGTACGTCTTAAGCGAGTTTTACTGTACTAGTAGACTAAAAATAGCAAATTCAAGCAGCTATATCTATAAAATTCTGATTTTTTTTTTTTTTTATCAAAATATAGTTATTTACTTTTAAGTTATTTTTAAGCTTAATTTAGTTGAATGCAAAAAGCATTCTACTCTGTTAAAATAAGCAGAAATGTATGCTTAAAAAATTGTAAACTGATGTTTTCAAAAGGCTAGATTTTTATTTCGAAACTTCGAAAATTTAAATTTTTTGGATTTTTTAGACTACTAATTATTTAGCAAAATTTTGTGCTGATTTTAGAGAATAATTTGTTATTTTCTGTTAAAAAAATTTAACTCAAATATAACTAAATTCTATATATTTACCCAACAAAATATTGGTAATGACACCTCATTGCCGTCTGCATTACCAATAATGATATATCATTACCTCTTGCATTATTTTGTAATATAAAATAATGACTTACTAATAAAGGCCTATTGTAGTCATTGCTTTTAAATATAAAATAATGACTTACTCACAAGAGTTTAAATAAGTACTTTTTACAAAGTTAAATTTTATACATTTATATTTATTACTTGTAAATATGTTTTGTGTTACAATTTTTATGACGAGTTCTAAAATTACACACTAGCAAAAACTTTAATTTCTCTGAATGTATTTCCTGAAGCTAATAGTATTTGTGTAACTCCTTATTTTTAAGAATCAAGTAAGCAGTCGGATAACTACTTATAATTCAACTTTTTGTAAGCATGTTTGTAACCACTTATTATTCAGAATCTCTTAACTACTTACTTCTCGTTTTTTCGTAAGCGAGCGGGTAAGCGTGACTACTTATAAAAACGACCACGCCAAACAAAAATAATGAGTTTAGACGCCAAAAAATAAGTTGTGCGGAGCTATGAATTTCTATTATATAACCACTTATTTGGTAATGAAAGATTTTGCTGGGTAACAGTTTTATTTTTGCTGTTCCCATCTTACTAATATATGGTATACAGTATTGTTCGAAACTTAAGCAACTTCTCCTAATACAGTAATGAAATTCGTACAGGGTCCGCCAAATAACTTTTTTTTTTGAAAATGCTATAAAAAAAAACTACTGACTATTTTCTCAAATTTCTTTTTTTATTTGAAAGTACAATCCTTCCGGTTAATAATGGAAAATAATTTCATTCATATGGCTGCCTCAGCTGGCCATGCAGTAGCCTACACGATCGGCCCAATTTTTAAGCACATTATCGAAAAACTTCACATCGAACAGATTGAAAATTGTTCGATTAATTAAGAAAAAATACCCTTTATTTCTTCTGAAGATATTGTGAGTGAGTTTAATCTCAATATTAGTTCGAGCAGTGTAAGAAAACGATCATTGGAAAATAATTTGAGAGGCTTCATGGCGTCTAAGAAACCTATACTGACAAAGAAACATTTAAAGAAGAGGTTTGCCTAAATGATATTGCAATGTATTCGTTAATTTTCATTAGTTATATGAAATTTAAGTTTGCATTTTGCAAAAGCTCACGCAAATTGGACTGTGGGGAAATGGAAAATAGATTTATTCAGCGACGAGTCTAAATTAAACCTGTGAAATTCAGATGAAGTATGCCACGTTCGAAGACCAATGGGAAAACGATTACATCCGCGTTATTGTAAAAGAACAATAAAGCATGGGGGGCGGAAATGTAATGGTGTGGATCTGCTTTTCGGCGAGTGGAGTTGGCCCTTTGTTGAAATACAAATAAAAATGGATCGCTTTGTTTATATGGATATTTTAGCCGAACACATGCTTCAATATGACCCAAGCGTACCCAGCGTAATAATGACCGAAACACTCGTCAAAGTGGGTCAAAGAATGGTTACTTGTTAATGGGATTTAATTATTGGATTGGCCAGCTCAATCTTCAGACTTTACTCCAATAGAAAACCTATTCGGCATTTTTAAGCGCAGGGTCAGAACTCTCCGTTTTAGTAATAAGCAGGAGCTGATAAATTGCTTAAAATCAGAGTAGGAATCAATACCAACCACAACACTATCAAATCTTATAGATTCTATGGCAAAACAATGTGCGGAGGTTATATGAAAGAAAGGGTATCATAGGAAGTACTGAAAGTTGCTTAAGTTTCGAACAATAATATATGGAGTTAATTTTGTTTTTTTTTATTGCCAAGGCAATGTAGTTAAATTTTTGTTGTTATTATTAGATGGTAGGTACATAATATAATAAAAATTAAAAGTGTTATTTTGAATAAACCAATTTAAAAATAATATATAGGAATTTAAACCAATTTAAAAATAATATATTTCCATTTTATTGGAAATGGTCCCAAATGGAAGAAACCGATTTTTATTTTTTTTTTGGAAAACGTTAACCCGTGCCGAAAGTTGGACGAAAATGGCCCATTTTGGAAAAAAGTGTATTACTATTAAAAATTCCCAAAATTCGAAATTTCGAAATAAATTATTTTTTATTACATTTATTCATTTAATATACAGACATGGAATTTTGACTTCATCGGATATCATTAACCAACTTTAAGCCTGAAATCCAAAATGGCCCACAAATTTGATAAAAATGCAAAAACGTGTTTTTTTAAAAATTAATTTAAAAAAATTTTTTTTAAATGGCTAATTTGGAGATGTCGATTGCTATTTGTACCACATAATAGTTGATATTAAAGAAAAAAAAATAAATTGGAAAAATGATAATTCGAGTTTGTATTAGGAGCGACTGCTTATTTTGTCAAAAATTTAACAAAATTTTAATTTTTCCATCAAACTTTACATAGTTTTCGGAAAAGTATCACTTAAATTTGGTAAGACTATAATTATCTTTACATTTGTTAAAAAAATTGTTAACCCTTAGTGGCCTGGGGTCAGAAAGGACCCATGAAACTTAAAATTAATTACGACTACGAGATTGTAAAGCCATTAAATTGATAAAAAAAATTTCAACTGGATAAAAATAATTATTTTATGTAACGTGATCCATATGGGCTTAATTTTTATAATTTTGGCCCCACTAGAAAATTTACAGAATAAGAGCTTTTATAATTTTAGGAAAAATATCACTTTGAATGAATAAAACAAATTTTTTTCCACTTGATAAAAATTATTATTTTGAGTAACTTGATCCATATAGGGTTAATGTTATCACTTTCCACAAAAAAGACCCACTAGGAAATTTACAGAATAACATTTACCAGCTTTTTATTAAATTGGGATATGCGATAGAGGGTACAAAACTAACGAACAAGCGCAATTCTCTGTAGCCCCAATCTTAGTTTTAAGGGTTAAAAAGGTGGGATCAAAAGTGTTTATTCTGTAAATTTCCTAGTGCGGCGTTTTTGGCCAAAAGTATAAAAATTAAACCCGTATAGATCACGTTATATAAAATAATTATTTTTATCCAGTTGAGATTTTTTTTATCAATTTAATGGCTTTACAATCTCGTAGTCATAATTAATATTAAGTTTCATGGGTCTTGTCTGACCCCAGGCCACTAAGGGTTAAAGATTTTTTAAACAAATGTAAAGATGATTATAGTCTAACCAAATTTAAGTGATGTTTTTCCGAAAACTGTGTAAAATTTGATGAAAACTTTCAAATTTTGTTTAAAAAAATTAATTTTTAAAACAACACGTTTTTGCATTTTTATCAAATTCGTGTGCCATTTTGGATTCCAGGCTAAAGTAAGTTAATGATATCCAATGAAGTCAAAATTCCATGTCTGAATCATTTTGACTATATTAAATGAATAAATGGAATAAAAAATAATTTTTTTCGAATGTTGGGAATTTTTAATAGTAATACACTTTTTTCCAAAATGGGCCATTTTTGTCCAACTTTCGACACGGGTTAACGTTTTCCAAAAAAAAAAATCGATTTCTTCCATTTGGGACCATTTCCATTAAAACTTGGGGGTGTAATGACAAATCTATTTTTAAGGGACACTCTAATATATATATGTATATAGCAAAAATAATCTAATTTGAGCAGTTTCTCCTGCAAAATAATTTTTAACTAATTTTTAGTAATTTCAACTAAATTGTATACAGACTTTTTCTAATAGTGTGTAATATCAAAGAAAAGTGAACAAAAAATAAATTATTTTTTAAGAAGAATTCATTTTTAATGTCCAGGCTAAAATCGTACTAATTTAGCAAATTTAGTATATAAATGTTGTGTTTTATCATAAAAATTCTACGATATTTTGGATGTCGTGACCCGTGATTTTACAATTAGGATTTTATTCTTAATCCTTTTTAAATAATTAAAAAATCTTGTTTGTTTATTTTGGCTAATCCTCAATGTTTATCTTTAATATAAGCTAATTCGGCCTAAATTCAGTTAATGTAAATAAAAACACATTTACATTACATTTTTACCCCGACGTTTCGTCAATTATTTGTTGACTTTTTCAAGGGACGTCTATTTAAAAATTATAAAACATTAAATTAAAAACAATATAATTTAAAAATCGTTTGACATACAGAATCCCAAATTTAGATTTACTTGCCAAAGGAAAAGTTTTCGTATCCATATTGCCCTATTTAGAACATATTGTTTCCGCCACATTGAATTCCTGGTAAAACGCGAATTTCAAAAAAATCTGAAACACGTATTCATTTAAATCCACTATATATTATGATATAATTTTGACATTGCAACCACAAACTTCTCCGTACAAAAGAGTCAAAAATTTGTTTCTTTATGGAATATCCTTGAAAATTGGACACGTCTGGATATGCTTGATCATGTTATATATAGCGCCGGAGGAGCCTTAGAAAAACCTACCTTTCATATGATACCCATACTGAGTACGTACAGAAAAAAGATTGGTTGGGATTCGATCAAAACCATTAAGATTAATTTGACAGAATATTTTAGATGGAGTTACCTATAATTGAGAACTAAATCAAAACTATTTCATTAGGTATTAAAAATAGGGGGAATGAATTAAAAGACAATCGTATTATCCAATTATTTGTATTTTCAACAAACTTTAAAATTAAAATTCACCTAGTAATTGTGTGCAGTAGATGCACCCATATGTTTAGTAGATATACTAGAAAATTGGTGCTACAATCAGGGCTGCCAGATGATTTTGATAAAAAATCGGCACTTTTTCTCAAAAAAATCGGCATTTTCGGCACTTTGATTTTAAAAAATCGGCAAAAAATCGGCACTTTCAAAAATACACATTTATGTAATATTTAGGTTACTTTACATAAAAAAATATGTGAAAAATAAATAATATGTTTTAAGTTTAACAATTAAATAAAAATAAAGGCTTAAGAGATAAATGAAATGATAATAAAAAAATTTTAGTTGTAATTTTATGAATATTTTTATGATACATATTTAGATATTATCTCACCAATACTATGTACATAAATTAATTTTACAGATTTTAAAAATAGTTCTTCTCCGAACTTAAGGTACCCGTACACCTTGAAATATTATGCAAATATTGGATCTTTTTAATCACTGGATTTATTTTATTTCGTTTAAGTATTCACATTTTGCTTTTTAACTTTCAAAATTTAATATATTTCTCAAAATTTAATACTTATTCGCTAATATAATGTGAAAAAAAATCATTAAATTTTGTAAAAATGTGAACAGCGGGATTGAATTAAAGTAAATCCAAAATAGATTTATAAATAAAATAAATCCGTTTTGGATTTAGCTTAATTTAATTCCAAAAATTGCGTTTTCGAAAAATTAAAATTTTTTCTTTCACATTATCTTAGCGAATACGTGTAGAATTTGGATAAAAATAATAAATTTTGAAAATTAAAAAACAAAATAAAATAAATCTAAAACTAAATAGAGTAATTAAAAAAAGGCCTATTATTACTAGCGCATTTATTATGCATTTATAATCGTGTTTTATGTACATAAGATGTATGTATGATTAATATCGAAAAATATGCACTTAAAATTTTAAAAATATGCATTTAAAATTTAAAAAATATGCATTTATTATTGATTTTTCCAACGTTTTTGGAAATTCAGTTTTAGTATTACATATTTGTCATTAAAACTAGTTTAAACATAGAAAATTGCCATTAATCATCGTCAGAAATTGATTTATGTTTGATATTTTTGTATTCGGGATCAAAAAAATTTTGAAATTAGAAGAGAATATTGTTCTACCTAAAGTGCAAATCCTAACATGATTTGTAAATCACCAAAAATTAAAATTTCGTGTTTTTGAGTTTTAACAAAAAATCGGCATTTTTCGACCAAAAATCGGCATTTTGCATATTTTTTAATAAAAAATCGGCAAAATGCCGAAAAATCGGCAATTATGGCAGCCCTGGCTACAATTGGTTACTACAAATACGGATATTCCTAATCAAATACGCTCTTAAATTAGAGCTTCAGTAGAACCAACTGAATTAGGGATTGTATTGATAACAAACGCAACTACCCAGCAAAAACAAAGCGAGGCCTTCTTAGTCAAGGCCTGCTTTCTGCATTCCAAAGAAGGTGTTTACACCTTCTCATTAGATCACATTTGATTGCTGAAGAAGGCGTCGCATGTAAAGTTTAGTTTGATATTTGTAAAGCAAGGCCTTTAAAATAAGCCCTTCTGTAGGCATTACAAGTAATGAAGCAATTTTAAAATTATAAAAAAAAATTTAAAATCTAATAGTTTTTCAAACAAATGTAGTTTTTTCTCATTAAACAAAAAATACAAAAAATTGTTTCTTCCAAAAAAAAACATGTTTAGAAAAAACAATATGTTTTTTATATGAAGGTATTCACTATCAGAGTTGGGAGTAATTAATTTTTTAATTACAAATTTTCGTTACCATTACACATACGTAATTTTAGTGAAATATTTTTTTATTTCCATTACATTCAAGTAATTGTAATTAAATTTATTTTCATTACAAAATTAGACATAGATTTTCATTACCATTGCTTTTATACAAACCCAGCAAAAAAAAATCATCAAAAGAAGAGAAAAAAAAGCAGTGATTTGGATTTCGATGTTGTGAAAATTTGGATCAGATCCAATGAATTTTACATAGGGTTGTCATAGGGTGGATGTTTTCTTTTATGATCCTTATTCATTGCTTCTAAAGCAGTGACTATGGTTTAATGAAAGTTAAGATCTTTGGATGTTCTTTTTAACTAGCGCAAAGAAATTAATTTTTATTTGTTTTAGGGAATGCTGATAAATTACTTCTTCCGAACAGGTGAAAATATCGCTTTAGGAAGTGACTATAATCTAATTATTTAGAACCACTTTTTCACTACTTCAGTGGAATTAAAAATGATTAAAATAAATTAAATTTTGTTCGAATAAAATAAAAGAAAATTTTTAGTTAAGCCCGACTAAGTCTTTAATTTGAAATCGGTTAAAAAGTTTCGTTTATTTTTGCAAAACAGGCATTTAATAATTTAATAATAATACTTTTAAGTTGTGTTTATTTCAACATTCAAAGAGAATAAAAACTAAAACTATTTGTCTTTAAAAAAAACAAAACAAATTCAACAAAAACAATAACGAATTCAAATGATATTAAAATATAAGCTTACATTTCAATTTTATAAAAACTGTCTATATGACTTAGATATATTTTGATCACAAAATGTACTATACATTTTTTTAAAATATATTTTTGGTTGGGAAAAGAAAAAATTATTTGAAATAAAAAAGCATTAAACAATTTCATTTGATTAAAAAAAAAATCATTAATTTACCCTGAGAACTGAAAATATTTTTATGTTTAATAATAAAATAATTGTCTTGAATTAATGAGAATTTTATTATTTATTTGTTGCCTCAGAAACCAGAACTATATCCTTTGCACTTCCATGTTTTGCCTTAAATTTCTCTTTATGGAAACGATTTTTTGCCAGCATATTTTAAATCTTCTTTAAACGATTTTTGGGAAGCATTCTCATCATAAGATCCCACTAAAATATAAAAAGATATTATATTTTCATATAAAATATTATATTTTCATATAAAATATAATTTACGATTATGTACTTACAAAATAGAATATTTACAAATTGTTTATAATCTAACAATCTGAGTTTATTATGAATTCCATCGACGTTTAACTTGTCCAATACTTCCAAAGCTACAACATCAGACAATCCTTTTTTAAGTCCTCTTTGGCCGATAATTGCTCTTATAGAAGAAATCTAAAAAAGAAATTTAATTCGATTTTTATACTTAACTTCAACTGCATTTTAGAAATGAAAAAAACTTTTTTTGAACAATTGATCATTTGTACTATCAATTACTGTTTTAAAACAAGGTTTACTATTAAAAGATCAACTATACATAAACTTCATACAAAATATGTTTTAGAAATCTTGTGATATGTAATTAGAGCTAATTGGGAAGTCAAATTTTAAATTCATAAAAATTTAATCAATAATTTTTTTTCTATTTTAGCTGTGTTTGTGCGGCAAGCTATCAATGTTATGTCATTCCCATATAAATTTGACATTAGCCAACGTTTAGTATTAACTCTCAAAGTTTCTAATGTCAAATTTAAATGGGAATGACATAAGCCAACATTGATAGCTTGCCGCACAAACACAGCTTTTAATATTTTTTTATTTTGTTTATATTGAATTTTTTTTTAATTTATTATAAAAACATTTTCAGTGTAACTCGATTTCATGGATACATATTTTTTTTTATGAATTTTAGTGGGTTATTTTGTAAAACGCAACGCCTTGCGTTGCGTTGATTTGTGTGTATATTGTTATTGTTACAAAAACAATTTGTATGGAAAACAACGCAACGCAAGGCGTTGCGTATTACAAAATAACCCCCTTAATTTATTTTTTAAACTTTTACTGGGTTTTTTTGTAAAAAGAATCAGACGAATCCGTTAAAAAAATTTGTGTGAAAAGCACTAATTAAAAAACGATTTTGTTTCAAAAATTTTGCACAAATTTGTTAGAAACGTATGTAGAACAAGTGCGATTAAAAAAATTAAAGATAAATGATTTTAAGTTTGTGTTTTTCACAAAAATATTTTAACGAATTCGTCTGATTCTTTTTATAAAAACAGGCAGTTAAAATAAAATCGAATAAATAAATATAAGACAATTAGGACCGATTACTGAATGTCCAGTTAAAATTTAGCCGGCAGTTAAATTTAAATTTTATATGGAAAACAACAACAAATGTATCAGTTAAAGTCTCAGTTAGACATTCAGTAATCGGGCATTAAAATATTTAAATACAAATTTTTGTAAAAAGATTTTAGTTTTTGTATACTTACAAATTCTTTTTCGTTACTTTCATCAATGGATTCATCAAGGCTTTTTAGTTCTTCCAATGTATTTATTGGAAACATTTTTGTGAATTTTGGGGAGTCATGTTTCACCAAGCTCTTTATTGCAACATTATTTTCTCCCAAACAACCAACTACCAATGAATTTTGATTTGTGACATCATTTTTAAGAGATTCAATACTTCCTTAAAAAGTAAACAATAGCAATTTTAAAAAATATATTCAAATATAATGAAAATAATAAAATTTACCTTTTAAAGAATTAATCTCTTCCTCAACGTTTTTAATATCGGTTTTAACCGATTGAAATTGTTCTGAAAGATAGATAAATAGTAAATGAATAGAAAAAATAACGATAAAATACTAAAAATTACATACCATTCATTTTTTTGTCCACCTCTCTAAGCAAATATACTAGTTCAAAATGCGAATCCACTGTTTGTGGTGTTAATTTTGATCTTTTAGCCATATTTAAAAATAAAAACAATATATAAATCTGAAATTAAATATAAACCTCCATATTAGTGTAATAATGGTATAAGAATTGCTCCTTCCTTATATGGAAGTAACTAAACTTTAAGTGCATCTTTTAAACAATATACGTCTTCAGAAACTACAGTAGCCCAATATTCACTGTATGCAACTCCTATATCAAGAGAATTAATAGGTTTTTCGAAAAAATTTTTTATATTTATAAATTTTTTTCCTTCAATGTATCCATTTTCATATATAATTGAAATAATAATGAATATGCTATTGTTGAAGCAACAAATGTTGTCTGGAGATTTTGACTTGAAAATAAAACCATTCACAGAAAATGATATTACTTCTCCGTTTTTTTTATATCTGCACCTTCAAATTTCGGTGGCAAAACAATAGGCCTTTTATTAAATTTATTAAAGATTTGTTTATGAATAAGCCGAGGCATTTTTACACTCTTCTTTACGGTTTTCAAAAAATTTTCAAAATCATATGCTGATATGTTCATTAAATTTCCATATTTGTTGAAAGAATCTCCTACGTGGAGCATATTATGAATATTGTAGGAGATATTTTCTAATCCGTAAAAACAAGCGAAGTCTTCTACAAATTTTTCAAACATTTCTTCGGCGGTTTTTTTGGATATAGTGGAATTGTATATTTTTGAACCTAGAAACAGCCTATATCCGACAAAAAACAAACAAAAATGTTCATAAAATTGATTATCAACAAAATCCTTAAGCCACACAATCCCAGAGTATAATGCAATCTGACGGTACTCTATTGATTTCCATCTCGGCAAGTCTTTTAGATCCCGGGGTTTTCTTCCAAATTCCTTAACAATATATGGAACAAAAGATTCCAAAATACTGGACATTTTAACATTAATGTCGATTGGGAGTGTTTGGTTGGTTTTTTTTTCAAATAGTAAGTTAAGCAACTTTTTCATTACACCAAGATCAAGAAGATGCATAACGTCTAGTGGGAATTGAGATACCATTCCAATTCCCAAAGACTCTAACTCCAATTCATTTTCTTTATGAAATTCTTGATCGATTCTATTTCGGAAATCAATGTCCGTCCTTTTCGGTCCAACTTTAGTAGAGAAAACAGTTCTATGTCCAATCCTGGTACCCCTTTGACGACACATGTGACAGCCATTAAAAGCTATATGACTCTTTGTTCCACAAATAAACGCCCTTGCCGGAGTGTCACAAATAAAGGCCCTGACATGAACATAGAATACTTTCTCTTGAATTTCAAAACCCAATTTTAATACTTTAAGTTCCTCTACTAAGTCATGGAGAAACAAATTTACATCGTTCGGCTTGCTCTTGCCAATATATGATCCTATTATGAACACTTCAATACGAGATTCATTTACTACTCTGCCCAAAATCGGCCACAGCCCTACAGCCGAACTCTTATAGAGTGGAAGACCATCAATACCAATATCCAATTGTATGGTATCTTTGGAATACTGCAAAAAGACTTCTTTCGCTTTTAGCAATTGATTTTCGATTCCAATATGGATGTACCCTCCAGGCGCGACGGTTCTCATTTCACATATTGTTTTGCGTCGCATGAGCCCGGGAACACTTATAGGGACATCCATATTCTCCGTTTTAAGAATATTTAAAAGACTTGTGCAGCATTCAACAGTGGGCCCGAATTTGATATACCACATCTGAAGCTTCTCCCGTAAGGTTTGTGGTGTATTCTGAGCAGAATCGCTTAAATTTTCCTCATCGTTTTCTAAGTTGTGAGGCTCTAACGAAAGTGGTGTTTCAATTGGTGTCTCTCTAGTTGGTAAGGGATTTCGAGCAGTTTCTTCATCAGTTTCCCAAATATGGGGCTCCAATGAATGTACCGTCGCATTTGAATTCAAAATGGTTGCCAGTCGATTCCGTTCATTTTTCACATGCCTTTGATAGTTCCGTTTACTCATTATTAAAGAAAACTTACCAGTACTTAAAACAATATATTTGTTATTTTGTATATTTTATGTTGTTTTAAATTGTAATAAATTTAAATTGTTTTAATTTTTTAAATGGTTTTAATTTTGCGCGTCCTTTTTATCTTTTCACACTTGTTGCACTTTTTAAAGTTAGTGATGTTTTTTACACTTTCAATTATTAATGCGATTACTTTCATTTAAACAAAATGCAGTACATTACTAAGTAACCGCGAATATTTCAAAAATACTTTAATTAAGGCAGGATAACACAATATCCAGTTAAAATTTAACATAGAGTTAAATTTTAAATTTATATGGTAAACAACAACAAATGTGTCAGTTAAAGTCCCAGTTAGTAGCTAACAGGACATTGTGTTAATGGGGGTTAACTTCTTAATAAAATAATTGTTAAGAAAATTGCATTTTAGATGGTGGTTTTGCCGATATTGTACAGTTGAATATTTTTTTTTTCATTGTTTTCATAAATAATCTTAAATTCTATTTTTTAAATAGTTTTATACATTTTATCTCTATTAAATAAGAATTGATTACTTATTATGTTTTTTTTTCACAAGTAACCGAATACTTTAACTCACATTACGCACACCACTATAACATAATACCAATCAGCTGTTTTACACACATGACTTTCTGTCTTGTTGTGAGAAAATACACAAAACTCTTAAAAATACGTAAAAATTTATTTAATTTTTGTTTTTTTAGTTTTTATTAATAAAATAATAAACAACAATAAAGGTAAGTGCAACATGTATTTACTTAGACAAACTTTTATTAATTAGTTCTTATCGTTTGTTGCAGATTTCAGAATCTGTAACAAAATTTTGCAAATACATCAAGCAACGGCAACAAATTCCGGACAGAAGTGTTATTGGTGTTAATCTATGCACAAAAAGATTTGTAATTGCCAAACAGCTACCCCCTACACGTAAGATATTAACAAATGCGTTTCAAAGAAGAAAAATAACTATTATTTTTTTATTTTTAGTCTCACCACAAACATTTTCATTTACAACTAAGAAAATTTAATGTGCCAGAATTGGGCAAAGACAAAATATAAATTGATATGCCTAAAACCCCATACCTATATGGAAAAATACAAATACGTTGTCAGACTTGTTGAAGATGAAAACAACATCAACATGTACCTTAATACAATCGCCACAAATTTGACAAAAAATATGTGAGAAAAACAATTTAGGTAATGTTTCCAGATGACGTTTTTCATGCAATTAAAAAATACATTCAACACAAAATGCATACAGACACTCATTCATCTTTAAGTAAAATAAAACAATTACATATCTATGGTGCATGGCAATAAAACTGAAGGTGGTTGTTTAATACATCTTTAAACTTGTTTCTTCACAAAAACATTTTTGGAACATGATAGTACTTTGTGATCTAATTTGAAAAAAAAAAAATGTCGCGGAAAGACCTATGTCGGGAGTTATTTTAGTGCAAAGTTAATAAATAAATAAAAAAAATGGATGTGGAAAAATCTTCGTCGTTTATAGTCTGATTCAAACAATATGTACATTACTGGAAAGGTAATTTAAACATCTTTTAGATTATATGTTTTTATTATTTACCTGTAACGACCAGGCCAGGGAATTCTCGTGCTTTTATATAAAAGCGATTTTTATAAAACAACTGTAAATGACCAAAATAAAAATAAAATAAATAATTCTAACAAACTCTTCGAAGGCAAGGCTAAAAGTTTTCACTTGAGGTATATATAAAGTTTTGGCTAAAGTGCAGTTTCATATACAATTGTTATACACAAGTATCCCATATCGTAAATACACACAATGTGAAGTACACGAAATCGATTACATTGTGTAGACTTACACGTTTTTCTAAAGGGTACACACAGAAAACAGTCTCAGTTGTGGCCACCGAATTTGTTGCCAATCGAATTCGTGCGGTTACGACCACTATCTTTATATTAAATTATATTTTTCGTCGTGAAAGCCAATATTCGGTTGTCTAATTCAATATTATGTTCCACATAAATATTATTATGTTCTACAAAATTTTATTGAAATTAAAAAACTTTTTTTGAATTTTCTGGTGTTGAACCCGGCCCTTCAGATTAATAGTTCACACTTTTATCCACTGCACCACAACTACTTTTAAATTCCTTAGCCATATTTACTGTTTATAGATACATATGAATATTTTATTTTAATTAAATAAAAAACATCTAAATTTTTGTCTTTTCCGGGATTCGAACCAGGAAATCCGGCGTACTAGGCCAACTCCTCACACACTACACCACAAACACTTAATAATTTTAATGACTAATTTTGAATTTATGTGTTTTATTAATACAGTATAAAATTCGTTTATCAATACCAAACAATAGTTGTGTGTGTTATCAATACAATCCACAATTCGGTTGGTTCTACAGAAACTTGAATTTAAGGTCATATTTGATTAGGATACCCGTATTTGTAGTTACCGCTTTCGAATATTGAAATTTTTTTAAAAAAGGTTATAGATAACACCAATTTTCTTGTACATTCACTAAATAAATGGCTGCTTCTACTGCATAGAATTACTAAACTGATACTAATTTTAAAATTGATTGGAGATACCAATAATTTGTTAAAAGGATTGTTTTTTAGTTCATTTTCCCTATTTTTAATACCTAGTAAAATATTTTTGATGTAGTATTCAATTATAGGTAATTCCAAATAAAATAAAGTCCTGGCAAATTCATTTTAATGGTTTTGATCGAAAGCCAACCAATCTTTTTCCTGGGTGTAGTTATAAACAATTTAATGTATGTATATAAAATGAGAATGAATTTTGCTGTGTATAATAAAAGATTAAAAAATATGCTTTTGTTTTATTTAAAGTTGGATAGATTTAGTAAATAAATTGCTTTAATCGAAATTATATAGAATATAAAGTTATATAAAAAATATATAAATTTAACTAAAATTATTTTTTTAATTTTTGTTTTGAAATTATTGGGCACGAATTACATATATGTGTAGTTTTGATAATTTGATTTTGCTTTTTGTTTCCAATAAATTTTTTATTTTTTTTTTATTTTAACATATTTTATCAAGTGTAAGCAAAAAATTTAGACAAATCACTTATACCTGATAACTTGTCTCAAAATATCCAAAGTTAAGTGATTAACCATAGGTATGAATATCAAAATCTTATGCAAATATCTGTAGCTAACATTTAAACCTGGTTGATCTTAAGATAAATTACCGGACATAGATTGGAAAACAGTTGATTTCATTTAAAATCACATTTTTGGAAGTTGCGAAAAAGAACTGCTTTAGAAGCGGAAAATCAGTACTTAATGATACTTTGGAATCAATGAAAAAATGATTCCTTAAGAATCACTTCCATTTTTTTTTGCTGGGAAGGTAAATATTTTTATGTTTTCGTGACGTTTAATTGGAGTTCATTGTATGCCGATTCGTCGGTTAAAAATAACGAATTAGCTTAAATTTTGAAGTCTGAAGCTATAAAATATTCCATAAGTGCTTCTCAACCAGAATATTTTATATGAAATTTATAACTATGCCAATAGAGGAGTGACTATAGAAAAAATCGAACGTAATTCGCTTTCATTTCATTACAATTAACCCTCTAATGATATTTCTTCTAATTACAATAATATTTAAACCATATATTTTGCGTTGAAAATCTACTATGGAACAAATAATAAAATTTTAATTTATCGCTTTATTTAGGCGATATAGCACAACAAAGGTTGAAAACGTATCTTGAATCCCAGTAGTCAAATAATTTCGGTTTTTGCTGCATATAACACTATCAATAAATTAAAATTACGTATCGAAAATTGATGATAAATTGCTGTTATTTCAAAAGTTATGGCGATTTTCGCTTTTTGAAAATTACAAAATTTGGTGAATTTGGCACTAACCACTACCTCTAAATATATGTATAATCTGTGTTTAATTTGAATTAAATCTGTTGGATAGTTTTTGAGTTAGAGAGATATTTGTAAAACGTATCCTGGCGTTATCCTGTGTGTCCTGGAGAAAATTTTTTAACTGATTTTACAAGTGGAGACTCTAAACTAGCTTTGTTATTATTGGTAATGTACGCCAGATCATAAATGTATTTTTGGCAATTTTTCAAATATTTTTTCTGTTTTAAAAAGTTTTTTTTCAAATTTTCTAAATTTTCACATACTTCTCGCTTGAAAACCGTTCCTTATACAAAAAAAAAGTTTGAAGGCAAAAAAAGTAGGTTGTTAAGTTTTCTATGGATATAATACAGTTTTTTTAATAAAATATTGTTATTTAGCCAAAAACTATTTAAAATCTGAAGACCGCCATTTGGGCATTAGAGGGTTAATAAAAATTTTAAATTAAATATTTATATTTCTAAAAATCTATATCTTGAACGAAAAGCGAGTGCTTTCAATGGATTGCTTTCAAAATAAAAATATTGAATCGCAAATAAAAAAAAAAAACCAAACCACTAGGGTTTGGGATTTCCCGGACATTTTTATTTCCCGGGAAACGGGAATGAAAAAATTTGATTCCCGGGAATCCCGGGAAATATTTTTGAACAAAATTGTTAATGAAAACCACCTATATAAGTAATTTTTGTTACAAAAAAAACACTATTTCAGTACAAATTCAGTCTGTGTAGTGAGAATTCAAAGTAAAAAATATCAGAATGTTGAACATTTGATTTCACATAAATTACTCGCAGCACTGCCAAATGAATTGCATGATTCCAGCAGAAAGCACCTACTACTGGACTGTCGGAAACAAACCGTTTCATCACACTTGGCCCATTAGATATGGTGACCACAATGTTATTTTCGAAAGAAAAATAAAACTCTTCTAGTCTTATTTCTACAATTCTTCTTATTTCATCAGCATTACATCTTCCTGACATATAAACCAACCCCAGGTTATAAAATGAATTATTTCCGTTTATACATATGTTCAAATATTTCTTTTGTGATATTCTTGTCCATTCATCTAAGATTATAGTAAATCTCCTATTGTTAGAAATATTGCTCGATATTTCTTTTATCATGATATCTTTCACATGAATGTAGTAATTTAATATAATGTTCGTTACATCGGTTTGATTTTTTTGCAATGCCAGGTTTTTATTATAAAAACTTTCTCGAATAAACGAAGATCTAGTTATGATGCGTATTGACTGCGGCTAATTTGGATACCATTTCAGGAAATGTTTGCCCTAGCATAAAACCTTTAATGCCTATAGAGCTTACACTTTTTTCTTCGGGTACTTTGCTAATTTTAGCTGAAACGGTATTCTTTTAGTTGTTTTCTTCAAGAAAAGTTGCATGACCACCAATTTTTTTTTTTCTGTGAAACAAATTTAGATGTCGGATAACCAAATTTAGATACCACCGCTAACCACTAGTCTTTTCTTTTCACATTTATTAATGAAAACGTTACTTATAAAATTATTGACCCTTAATATAAAGGAGTATATTAAATTTAAAGTCGACTTTATTTTTAATCAAACGGTTTTGTTCATTTTGTGTATGAAAACCTTACAAAAATATTTATATTTTAAAATATTTTGATTGGTTGAAAACAAATTAACCAATCAGAATGCTCCAAAAATAAACCAAGTCAAGGTATACTGCCACCCAATATTTTAACTGAAGTCGACTTTACCTAAATTATACATTTGAAAAATTTAGATAGTAAGGGCGATTATTTGTAAGAAACAAAGCTATTTTTTCATATTTCTTTTAAACATTTTACCAAGTTTTTAGGTTTTATACTTAAATTTTGAATAAGTTAGGCGAAAAATCTTTATTAGTTGAAATGCTCCTAATTACTTGGCAAAGATTTTTGTATGTGTCAAATAAATTGATTCCCTTTTAAAAGATTTTAACAATGACATTTTTGTTTTGGTATTTAAAACAAACAAAAACAATTAAAAACTTTAATATTTTTAAAATTTCCCGTTTTCCCGGAAAAAATATATTATTTTCCTGGGAATTCCCGCCCGGGAATTCCCGAACCCCAAACCCTACAAACCACGGAAATTATATTTTTATTTTATGATTTGGAATTTAATAAATTCCAACATAATATCACGGGTTTCTTCATTTTTCTTTTTTAGACCTTAATTATTTGTTTGGTTACAAAATTAATTTTTTTATGACGGAGTACATTGTAATTACGCAGTTGGGGAAATATTTTTTGTCTATAAATTTTTGTACAGTACGGGTGTTTTACTAAAAGTGAAGTTTCATTAAATTTAATTTTTAATAACTAAAAGTAATTATGTTTAAAAATAGCCAATGTTATAAAAATTCTAAGAAAAGAAAAGCTAAAATAAGAAAATAATAAAAATTTTACCTAAACTAATGAAGTTTTCTTCACAAAGTAAAATAAAATTTCTTAAAATTGATGAAAAAGCTTCATAAATTTTATGAATCTAGTTTTAATGTAACTTTTTCATTGAGTGTATAAAACTTTTAATGATTTAAATGAAATATTTCACAACATTTTCTATGAAAAGTTTCAATGGAAACTTCATTGGTTTTATGTAAAAATTTATTAATATCATGCAGATAATTCTTTCAGTATAGGCCAAAAAATATTAAAATATTTTTGGGTCGCTAAAAAAAGATTGACATTTTAATAAGCGAAAATAACTTTATAATTTTCGAACAAATTGTTTTCAAAATCGTTTTAAGAATGTTCTTTTAAAAACTACATTTAATAAGATCTTATATTTGCAAGAAATACTTAAAAAAAAACCATCCGCAAAGAAATATAGAACAAAATTTGCTCTTAAATTATCACAAGTCCTTCCTATTGCCTTCTTTGTCAGTTAGTGTGAAGTGGTTAGTTAGCAAAAAAAAAAAAAAAAACAAAAAAAAATTAAGAAACACACTTCGGATAAAAAAAGAACAACATCTACTTTATACTATAAGTTATCACAACAGACAATAGCTCAGTGGATAGAGCACCAGCACGACACGCAGTATGCCAGGAATCAATGCTCAACTAAGCCAATACGTTTTATTTTTTTATTTTATTTTATTTTTGAAATCTATATTTAGATTATTTGACTTCGCATTGCATTACTTTTAAGGCGTGTGGAAGGCCTTCTTTGTCAACATATAAGTAAGGCCTTCTCTATTGACTTTTTGTAAACGAGAAGGAAGGGCCTGACACCTTCCTATGACCTTCTTTTGTAGCAAAAGAGAAGCCCTTCTCTATAATCTTTTTTGTAAATAGAATGGGATAAAATGCCAGTCAGGCAGGCCTTTCGTGTATTTGCTCTGCATTGTTTTATACATTCTTTTGAAGGGAAGTTTTTGCTAAACAAATTTTATACTGTATTTGGTTTCCTAACAAAACATATAAATGAAAAATTTGATATTACACACAGAAAACAGATTCGTAGTTCCAACCGAATTTTTCGCCAACCGAATTTTTGTAGTTCCAGGTACAATCACTTTTATTTATTTTTAATACCATTGTAACGACCGAAATTTATTTACAATTTTTGAATTTTTGTTGTGTTAATAGATTACTTTAATATTTGTGGATTATAAATTCTATAAATAGAAAAACACGTTCCCCAAAATTTATTTAAAAATTAAAATTATTTTATGTCGCTAACTGGGATCGAACCGGAGACCCTCCGCTTGTCAGCCCATTGCTTTCCCTCTAAGCTAAGCTCTATTTAAATTTTTTTAATCAAATTTCAAATTTGAATTTCTTCAGGTTTGAATATTTTGTCTATAAATAAATTTATATCAACAACAGAAAATCAGTTGTGTCTTTTAATTTGAATAAAAAAAAAAATTAAAAAAATTTATATCCCGAACCGGGATTGAACCGGCGACCTTCCGTTTGTTAGCCCATTGCTTTTCCTCTAGGCTAAACTCGACATAAATTTTGTTTGTCAAATTTCGAATTTGAATTCCTGCAGGTTGAAAATTTGAATATTTTGTTTTTGAATAAAATTATATTCACAACAGAAAATCAATAGTGTCTTTTAATTTGAATCAATAAAAAAATTATTAAAAAAAAAAGTAATGCCTTGGTTGAGGTTTGAACTCAATTCTCTAAACCTATAAGGCTGTGTCTCTACCTACTGCGCCACAGATACTTACGTTTAGTTGTTGTCTAACTTAGAATTTAAACACGAAAAAAATATGATAGATTCCAAAATTTTATTATGATAAATAAAACTTCTGTTCCTTGTCTCAATATATTATTACAATTACCAAAATAATAGAAATTAAAGGTTAAAGCTACTATAGTTAAAAAAAAAATTTTAAATTGATTGGAAAAACTAATACTTTGGATAGAGTGATCGATTTTATTGAAACACAACTGATACTAGATTTTTTCTGCCGATATTTTATTGAAATGACTAAGTCTACGATAAATTGGTGGTTGTTGGTATTGAAGTTAATAAGGAAGTTAGTATTTTTTCAATATTGGTTAGAAAAGCCAATATTTTGGATAAGGTGTCAGTGTTTTGGTTCATCATATATATTTTCTGTTCACAAATAAATATAACTTTCCTGATGATGAATTTTAAATAACTGCAATTAAAATTATTGAATGATGAAAATATTTCGTTGGTTCCGATGGAATTCCAACCAATTTATTTTCTGTGTGTAAGATTAATATTTGTGTTGCGGTGGATAGAGACGTAGCCTAGTATGCCGATTTTCCGGAAAAGACAAAAATTTAGATGTTTTTTTTTAATTAAAATAAAATATCCATTGTGTAAAGAGCAAATATGACAAAGAAAATTAAAAGTAGTTGTGGTGCATTGGATAAGAGTTTGAACTGAATGGAACATAATAATAGCTGTATTTTCGCTCATACCTATCAACGTTAAGTATTTGAAGGAAATCTACGTTTAACCGATTACAGTACAAAAAAATTATAAACAGTTAATATTTATAATAGTTTCGGTATAATCGAACGTATGCCAGCAAAACTTTTTAGGAAGTAACGCGAAGAAGTTATGTTAGATGCGAAAATCTATAAACGTTGAGTTTTCAACATTGATAATTATGCACGTTGCAAGTTAACGTGCATACGAAAAGTCATATTTTAGTTTTCGCCTCAAACACGTTTTCGCGTACTTTTAGTTATTTTCTGAGTTAACGGATATAGTTAAGTCGAAAATACAGCTAATATTAATTAGACGACTAATTATTATTGGCTTTCACGACCAAAAATATAATTTAATGTAAAGACAGTTGTCGTAACCAGATGATGATTGGCAACAAATTCGGTGGCCACAACTGGGACTGTTTTCTAGGTGAGTGAATTAAAAAAATTGACGTGTGGAAATCAAACCGTCTCTCTTAGCAGATAAGTTCTGAACTGTTACGTTTCGATAGATTATTCTTTTTATTTTTGCATTATTTTTGAGTGGAAGTACCACTTATCGACAACCGAAAAAACTATTTTTTAATCAACCTCAACAAATACGCCGAATTCGATTTTTTTATGTTTCACGTCGTACTTTTTTTTAGCTTAGTGTGATCAAAATTCTTCAACTTTTAGGGGGTTTATCTTCTTTTAAAATCAATTAAATCAATAATATTTAACCAATTACAAAAAAATAAAGACGTGGTTTCTTAAAAGTAAATTTTTTTTGATAGAAAGACAATTACACGTTGTTGCAAAACAAAAAAAAAATTAATATACTTTTCAATTGAATTAAATATTTTGACTTTTGGGCTAAGCCCACCCTAGACTGATTTTTGCCCACCCCAGAATTTTAAAAAAATCTACTTGCAATTCTTTTATCTATAATTTTGATGGCAAAAAGTATCACAATATTACTTTTTTTATATCAATTAAGCCTGTGTTTTTGGTTTGGGAAAATCTCTACTAGATTCCTAGGCAGCTAAGTTGTTGCAATCTAAGGGTCAGTTCTATAGTCAGAACTAAGATCGATTTTTGTTTTAAATATTTCTTAAATAAGAAAGTTGTTTGAAAAATTCTTACATAAGAAATATTTAAGAAACAAATCGATCTTAGTTCTGATTATAAAATTGACCATACGAGTTTTTCTTTAAGAAAAATTATTAGATTCGCAAAGTTGTTCAATAATAGAAATATAACGCATAATCTTTTTTGGTTAGTTAAATATCTTAGATTTCATAGTTTTCTAAATGAATAATTAGTTAATATCTAATTAGGAAATTTCTTCAAACTAAACATTACTATGTTATTTTAATGAAATTTCAATATTTTGGAGAAAAAAAAAATTGTAAGATGAACATCTCACTGTTTTTGACCACCTAGGTAATTTAAGTGATCAGAATATGGGGTTAGAAAGGATTCGTCCGAAGTAGACGAATTAGACAGGTTGATCTTAGATTTCTTTTCTCTATCATAATAATCTGAAAATATAACTTGGAACACATTCATTGTACGAGGTTTTCTTCAAAAAAATAGATGCACTTTTGGGCAAATAAACAGCAGAAAATTAATGGGTCGCTTGCCCACCCCAGAAAAATGGTCTAGGTACGCCAATGCGTTCAGCCAAGTATTTAGAATTTAAATGTGATCATTTTAATTGTTTAAAGCCAGAAAAATGTACTGTAAAACGAGTAAAACACCGTTAACGCTTAAAACCATTTTAAGGTGTTAAGATGTAGGTGTAAATTCTGCATTAACAATTTTTTTTAATCTCTTGAACACTGGTATTCTTGTAGATTGCTCCAGGTGAATATAAGACAACGATGTACAATATAATTTTTTTTTTTCAATTTACTTAAATTAAATTATGTTGTTTTTTATTAATTGTGCTACATGTTTAGACAATAAAAATGTAGGTGTTGAAAATTTAATTTTCTCATTAAATGGAAATGAGTACTCATTAAAATAGTATTTGAACTATATATTATTTTTTTGAAATATTAATGTACAAGCAAACCAAAATTTTGTTTATTATACAGGGTAATTTGGTAAGATTTTTACAAAAACTAAAATATATTTAAAATTAATTCGAATATAGCGAATTTTGATTCTGAGTTTGAAATTAATATTTAATGTCATTTTAGATAAAGATAATATAAGGATGATCTCGATCCTTTTTTTTAATTTTTTAAATTAAAAACTTAGTACAAAAAAGTCTAAAGCATTGATTGATGTTTTAACGTTCCCGGTTCGAATCTCCATCACGACCAAAATATTTTTTCAGTATTTTACAGTTTTATTAAAGAAATATTAATAATACTAAGAAATATATTAATCATATATTTATTGTTATACAACACAATAAGGGAATTTTGAGGCATTGGGATTGCGACCCATCACTTCGTATTGTCTTTGGGATTCAGATCACTAATATTATCTTAGAATTTCAAAGTTAGCTATAGTTTAAGAAATATTTTCAAAACTGTTTTTTTATGAAAATTCTTTAATAAAATTTTTGGAAAAAATAGAACTGTACGAAAGAACGTTTTTTTTTTTGCTACATGTAAAAAGAGCTCCCTATTTAAACTTTTTAATTTGATATGTTACATGATTCGACACTTGTTACATATATTTAAAATTTAGATTTCTCTTTTCTCACGATTTCGTTGATAAATAACCTACACCAAAAATTAGATCAAAAGCAATATTTTAAACCTTTACGGTGGGTCTCATACTGCAGGTTTAAACTTATGTTAATAGTTAACCCAAAAATGTGTTGGTGTTTTGTGTATATTTTTTTGACATTTTATTTTGTTTTTAGTTAAGTTAAAGTTAAACCTATAGTATGAGACCCACCGTTAGTATATATCGTAAGTTAACTTATAAAAAAATCGCGTAATTTCTTTCTTAACCTTAAGAAATATTTGACTGAAACAAATCTTAAGCAATAAATTAATAAAAAAAAACATTCAAATATATTTAGTACATGGTTTATAACACCCCAGCAGAAATTCGGAAGCGGTAAAAATGATTTGTGCTTCTTTTCTGCTTCGGCTCCTGCTTCTGACGATTTATAGCTTGCAGTAGTATGTTAAAAAAAAGGCAATAGAGTTTTGTTTACCAGACTTTATCGCTCTAACAAAGCACGAAAGAATGACAATGATAACCGAATTTACTAGCTAAAAGCTGTGAGTTTATGTCATTATTTGGAGTTATGATAGAAGCGCATATCGGATATGGAAATAAGTGCTTTCACGCGAGCTATCTCGAACAAAAATCATGCCTTATTTCACCAATAATGCAAGCGCTACACTAATTTCTTTCCCTGAGGAATCTGCTTCCAAGCAAGCAGTATTTTTTGCTGGGTCTGCTCTACAAAAAAAAGGTGAATGATCTTGCAGTGGATTTAAGATATCTGGGGGGTGCTGATTTCGAATCTGCAACCAGTTTGTTCAAATTGGCTCTAGATTTTGCACAATCTTTTACTTTGTAATATTTTTCAATGGATTTTTTCAATAAAAATTTTATAATTTAGTAACTATAGCTCCAGGAAGAACACGCTTTACAAAGCTTAAGCTTAATTCCGTGCCCTATTTTTCAAACTCTAGTGTGTATTAATATCTCAATAACTTTTGTAAATTCAAAATTTGCTCAAATTCAAAATTATAAATTTATCTGTTTTTTTAAAAAAAATATTTTAAATTATCAAATCAATTTGAAAAGCAAAAAGTCCAAAATTTGTATATATGTCTTATTGTATAAACAAATTATATAAAAAAACATTCATTTACCAAACACGTTTGGTCTAGAATAAGGTACTGATAAAAAAAAGCTACACAAAAAGTGAATACAAGGGTTGAATACAATATATTTATGATTAAAAACAAAAGCGTTTTTAAAAAAATCTGTAGACGAATTTACAATTGGAGGCCATTTGGAAACTCTTGAAAAAAACAACTCCTAAAATAAATATTTGACAAAAAATACAAACACAAAGTATAGTACGTTAGTTTCCCTTCAAAAAAAAATAATTCTTAAAAAAATCGCACGACGAAATCAAAAGTTATGCCAATTTCAAATTTTTTATTTAAACAAATTTGCCACCCATGGAGAAATCGGAAAATGACAACTGAAAAATAATAATACTGCACTAAAAGTAGGCATAGGGCTTAAAAGCAAGCTATTTGTAATTAAATAAACACAATTTTAAATTTTTGTTATAAAATATGCTTTAGTGATGAAAACTACATAAAAGTGTTGTCCAAATCTCAAATTAAACCAAAAACTGCTGTTTCTAACCATTCTGCATAACGTGGATCATAAGTTGTTCGTTGAAACCTGTGCCAAACCATTTTTAAGATTGAACAGATTCGGAAGCCTGTTCACTCCTAGGTCCTAATCCAGTGTCTGTTTTAGTACAAAATTCCAATATACGGTGAATAACCGCATGCACCTTGGGTGTTACTGTCATTTAATCTTAATAAATCTGACCTCGAGCTTAACTATTTATTAATTAAACAAAAACATTCATATGTAGTCATATATAGTAATATCTTGTTTTATCTTATAATATGTGAATATATATGTTGTCATGTATAGCCATATATAATTATATGTTTCTTATGTTGTACCTTATATAACCATATAGTTTTGTATATTGTCTTTTATAAAATAGGATACCAACCATATATTCTATATGAGATATGACAGATCTATTGTCATATATAATAATAAATTATCATATATAACATAATATATGATCACATATGGTGACATATAAGCCATATATTTTGAGATATAATGATATATGTATGTCCTCCTATAAACATTTTTCGGTTGTATGATTTAAGATATTTTTATATATGATTATATATTATATTAAATGCTCTAAGATATAGTTATATATTATTCAATATATGGTGCAAGATTAACAATATAATTTGAGATACGATTATACATAGTCCAACATCAACAATATTTTTTTATGCGTTTACTATATAATTATATATAGTCACATATAACCTGAGAGACCCTACTATCGAATCCCAGCTAAGGCACAAAATAAAAATTTTTTTTTAATTTTTTAACTCAATTTAATTTACTTATGCTCCTTGCAGGAGTAAAAGGAACAAATATATATATATAATTTACTTATAAATATTTTTTTTACAGATCTTGAAAAAATTAACCCATTTTCCGCCAACAGCACCTGAAAGTTATGTTTGCTGCAACTTGGGATTAATAATATTTTAATATGTAATTATATATTGTCATATATAACCCCACACATAATTATATATGTGACTGAGGTACTATTATCGAATCCCAACTCGGGCACAAAAAAATTTTTTTTTACTTTTTTTAACTCAATTTGATTTACTTATAAATATTTTTTTACAGATCCTAAAAAGATTAAACCATTTTCTGTGAACAGCATCTGCAAATTATATTTTCAATTAATAGTATTTTAAATATATAATTAGATATCGTAATATATAATAATTTCGTTAAAGTTCTCCCAGAGCGAAAATTATTTTTTTTTGTAATATTTCTACATACAATTTTTCCAATATTCTTTTTTTTTGCTCCTACTTTTTTTTAATACCAACAACACAACTTGTGACAAAGTGTTGGATAAAAGTATTTTTCCAAAGGATTGCTAAGCTTATACATGTCATACCTTATTTAGAAGACATTTATATTACCTTTTCAACAACATGTATATTGTTATTATCCCATTATTAATTTCGCAAATACAGACTGTTGATATTTAGACGTTTGAGCCATATAAATCGGTGCCTAGACCCTTCAACAAACATTTTTTTATCTTCTTCAACAAAAAATTCCGTGAGTGGAAAAAATTTAAGATTTTCAATTTTTGATTTTTTTTTTTTGCAAGAATGTTATTAATTTATTTTTTCTAAGTCATCTATATTTAAAAATTTATATAATTACCCGAGTAAAAAAAATAATCATATGTGGCATATATTACAATATATAATTAGACATGTCGTTATGTATAATTATATATGACGTCTTTTTCCAAAATTTTTCCTTAGATTATAGCATATATAATTTCATCTAATTAGATATCGGCCTTTATAATATTAGACATGGTATATATGATTATATATTACATAGCATGGCTGATCTTATTGCGTATATAGTTGTATATAGAGCTATATCTTAATATATATGGCGGCATTTTAGGAATATATAATTATATATGGTATCATTTAAAAAATATATATAACTATATATAGTGCCATTTAAACCATATATTAACATATATGGTGGCATTTAAACAATATATGGTCATATATGGCACCTCATGAACAAAATCTTTAATACAGTTGCAGATATGATAATATATGCTACTAAATATAGTGCCATATATATTTATATATGGTGTTATTTAAGCAATATATTAGCATATATGGTGCCATTTTAACCATATATTATTATATATGGTGCCATTTAAACAATATATGGCCATATATGGTACCTCATGATCAAAATTTTTAATACAGTTCCAGATATGATAATATATGATAATATATATAGTGCCATATATATTTATATTTGGTGTTATTTATGTAATATATTACTATATATGGTGCCATTTAAACCATATATTATCATATATTGTGCCATTTCAACAATATATGCTCATATATGGTGCCATTTAAACAATATATGGTCATTATGGTAACTCAACTACAATATTAACTGTATTTCAGAAGCTATTAATTGTATTTCAGAAATTTTCATTGTACATATTTCAGAAATTATGGAATGTTTTCAGAAATTATTAATTGTATTTCAGAAATAATCAAATCGAAATTGTTGATTGTTTATCATAGTTAATAGAGAAAAATTTCTAAATTTAATTTCATAATTTTTGAAATACAATTGATAATTTCTGAAATGCAGTTGTAAATTTCGGAAATACAATTAATAATTTCTGAAATGCAATTGATAAAAGTGAAATTCAATTGACTAGTTCTGAAATACAATTCATAAATCTAAAAAATAATTCATAAGTTCTGAAATACAATTGATAAAACTGAAATTCAATTGATTATTTCTGAAATACAATTGATAAATCTTAAAAACTTGATACAATTGGAAATAGTTTAGAGCCTTGAAAAAATGTCAATAAAATAATTTTTTTAAAAAAATTCTTTTTAAAAAAAAAAATTATAATTTTATAAAAAAATTTATAGAAAATAAAATTATAATTTTATAAAAAGAAATTCTTTTTATAAAAAAAATGCATAGCCTTGAACGGTATCGAACTCGAGACCTTCAAGGCTAAAACCTTATTTTAACAAAATATTGTAATTTTTATAAAATCAGTGCTCTGCCAGTGTATCAATATCTGTCTAGGATCTTATTTAATCCCAAATAAATGGAGATCTTAGGTACACTCAAAAAAATAAGTTAGTAGAAAAATTAATAAAACGTCTTGTATATCAAGAGTACTAGTTTTCAGCAATTTGCTGAAATTCCGTTTTTCATAAAAAATTTTAGTTATAGTTTTTTAGCACTAAACTAATTTTGAACTAATGTTTTACTAATTTATTTTGCTACAAAAATTGTGCTGATAACCGCATGCATAGCGTGGACGACAAGCAGATAGATGTAGATGTCGCCGCAGTTTGTCTGGAAAGGAAATGACAAAAAAAGAAAAACAACTCTACACATATTCTATATTTAAATTTTCAGCAAATTAATTAACTAAAGTAAAATTTCACTAAGTTGAGGTTTTTTCAGTCTACTAATATTCAGCGAAAAGTTTAGTGCTTTTAGCAAGGATTTTTTTCATTTGCAGTCGACAAAATGTTAGCAAAACTTTTGCTGAAGATTACTATTTTTTTGGTAAAAATCAGCTCGCTGATTTTCAGCAAACCTTTTGCTGAAATTACCAACTTTTTTGCAAGCACGCTCCTGACTAAAAATTTGCTGACACAGCAACATTTTTTGCTGACTTTACTGACTTTTTTTTTGAGTGTAGTACCCAAATATAATGCGGGATCTAATTTTATCTGTCATTTTTCTGGATAGTTTTAGATGTCAATCCCCAAATATATTGCTGTTTCTAATTCGATCTGCCATTTTAATACCGAAATAAATTGCTGGATTAATTCGATCTGCAATTTATGGGATAAATTAAGATCTTACCAAATCCCCAAATATATTACTGGATTTAATTCGATCTGCAATTTATCGGAAAAGTTAAGATCTTACGCAATCCCGAAATATATTACTGGATCTAATTTTATCTGTCATTTTTTGGATAAATTTATATCTTACTTAATCCCCAAATATATTGCTGGATCTAATTCGATCTGCCATTTTTCGGATAAATTTAGATCTAAGTTTATCCACAAATATATTGCTGGATCAAATTCGATGTGCCATTTTTCGGATCAAATTAGATCTAAGTTTATCCCCAAATATATTGCTGGATCTAATTCGATCTGCCACTTTTTCGGATCAAATTAGATCTAAGTTTATCCTCAAATATATTGCTGGATCTAATTCGATCTGCCAAAATTGAGATCAAATTAGATTTAAGTTTATCCACAAATATATAGCTGGATCTTATTCGATCCGCCATTTTTCGGATCAAATTAGATCTAAGTTTATCCGCAAATATATAGCTGGATCCTCCATTTTTCGGATCAAATTAGATCTAGGTTTATCCCCAAAGATATCATTGGACCTCCCAATTTTGAGATATAACTTGATCTTAGTTTATCCCCATATATACAATGGGATCTAATACGATATGATTGGATACACCCAATTTTGAGATCTAATTGGATCAGCTAGATATTACAGCAGATCTTAAACAATATCAAATTGGATATGATTGTATATTGCGCGAGATCAATTTTTTTTACTCGGGTATATATAACTCAGTAACACGAACTATGTTGTCTTATATAGTCAGTCATTTTGTATAGCAGTATGTGGCTGTTTGAGTTAAGTGATCGACTACAAAGCCAGCAATCTTGGTTCAAATCCTGCCGACGGAGTTTTTTTTTTAAATGAAATAAATATTAATTAATGTTTTGCGTTATTTTTAAATTTTATTAAAATTTAATTAATTCCAAATATATCATAGGATAAATTTTGATCTCAAATTATCCAATTCGATCTGCCAAAATTAGCTTATCCGTTTGTATTTAATTGGATCGAAATTAATCCCACAGAATATTTTGGGATCTATCAGGATCTCAATTTTATATTATTGGATCTCCCAATTTTGAGATCTATTTGGATCTAGTTTAATCCTGTAATATATTTGAGGGATCTAATTGGATATTACTGGATACCCCAATTTTGAGATGAACTTGGATAAGATTAAATGTCGATCTATATCAAAGGAGATATGACTACATATGCTAGATATAAAGTTTTTTTGTTCGGGTAGTTATAAGTAAAAAAATATTTATGTATCAATTTAATAGGTTTTAATGGGGGATTTAGTAATTGTTTAATTTGAGATTAGGAAGACAATTTCATGCATCTTTTATCACTAAAGCATATTTTCGGGCTAACAAAAACTTAAAATTGTATTATTTTAATTCAAAATAGCCCAGGTAGAAAAATACAAACGGCAAAACGTTGGCAAATCACTGTATATGGTGGTACAAGCGATTGTAGAGCGTCCGTTTTTCGAAAATTAAAGTACTGGGTCAACCTTGAAATGATAACGTCGATCTTCGGTAGGCCGTTTATCTTTCCGAACTTTGGCAAAGCGTTGGTAACAATAGTAAAATAAGTGCTCTGCCAATGCGTATTTTAGATCAACGGGTTTTTATTCAATTCTTCATGAAAAAATCTGTAAAATCCCAATCCCGGAAAAAAAGAGAAACGAAAATTTTAGTATAGCAGCACTGTATCTAATAAGCGAATAAACGTTTTTACTGCTTCCACATTTTTGATGGAATAGTAAATCAAAATTTGTATACAGTTTTATAATAATCTTAATAAAAACATGGTTATAAAACAGTTTTTACTTTTAAAATTGAATGAAAAAAAAAATAAAAAAATAGCTTCAAATATATGTTTTACTATTTGAGTGAACTCTTTATTGTCACAGTCACAATTCCTGATAAAATAGATGACAATATATCAAATTTTTACATGCATTGATGGCCATATAAAATACTATATAAGTATATGATCATATTTGCTCACATACGGAGATGCGGGTTAATTCTTCTAATATGTACGTAAAGGGTTTTTCAACAGGGATGCTACAAAAGTAGAAAGACAGGGACAGCAAACGACGCCATATTTCTTACCGCTCTTTTGACATTTCTCTTCAGTAAGGTTTGCCATTTCATGATGGAAAGATATACGAGCCAACAACGAGTCGAAATTATTAAAATTTACGACCGAAATTCGGAGTCAGTGGCCTCAGCGTTAAGAGCGCTACGTCCAATTTATGGTCATCATAATCGTCCTAGCAGATCAACAGTTGAGCGTCTAGTGGAAAAATTTGAGTCTACAGGCACCGTACAAAATGTTCCCGTGCCAGTGAGACAAAGAAGTGCCCGTAGTGTCGAGAATATTGCTGTCGCTGAGGCTTCAGTTGAAAAAAGCCCAAATGTGTCTCTCACACGTCGTTCTCAAGCGTTGGGCATCTCTGTGACGTCGTTGTGGCTAATTTTGCGAAAAGATATTGGCCTACATCCTTACAAGATCAAATTGACGCAAGAACTGAAGCCGCTTGACCACCAGAAGCGTCGTATTTTCGTGAATTAGGCTGAGCAACAACTTGAAAATGATTCGGATTTTCATCGAAAAATCATCTTCAGCGATGAGGCTCATTTCTGGCTGAATGGCTTCGTCAATAGACAAAATATGCGTTATTGGTCAGACAGCAATACACACGTACTCCATGAGTCATCATTGCATCCCGAAAAATTACGGTTTGGTGCGGTTTATGGGCCGGCGGCGTCATTGGGCAGTACTTCTTCCGTGATGATCAAGACCGGCACGTTACTGTGAATGGGAATCGCTACCGTTCAATGATAACCGAATATTTTTGGCCCCAATTGGATGATATGGACTTGGAGGACATGTGGTTCCAACAGGACGGCGCCACAAGCCACACAGCGAATGTCACAATCAATTTATTGCAAACCAAGTTTGGAGAACGTGTTATCTCACGAAATGGTCCAGGCGATTGGCAGCCTCGGTCGTGCGATTTGACGCCGTTGGACTATTTCCTGTGGGGCTACGTCAAATCTATGGTCTATGCCAACAAGCCAGCGACGATTCGTACAAATATCGAACGTGAAATTGCAGCAGTATCGGCCGATTTATGCGTGAAAACTGTCGAAAATTGGGTTCAGCGTCTGGACTTCTGCAAGCGTGCCCGTGGTGGCCATGCAAAAGAGATCGATTTCCATACATAATGGCATCGGACGTACTTTCACAGGAATAAAGAATTTTATTGATGTCCAAAACCGTTTTTGTTTTATTTAAGAAAACTTTTGTAGCGCTCTTATTGAAAAACCCTTTATATAGATAACCATATATGATCATATAGAAAATATATATGGGTGAAATCAAAAAATGCGATAAGTTTTTGGGCCAAATTAGTGAGAAGCAAAAAGTGTTAATATTTCGGTTTTTTCTTAATGGAATCAGTAAGTTTAGTCATTATAAACCTAATTGCAAAAAATCTCTTCTAAAAGTTGTCGCAATAACTTTTTTTGCACAATTTTAATTTTTTTGTGGTAACGAAGTTTACGTTTTCACAAGCAAAAGATACATATAACAAAAAAAATTGGGTATGAATTTTCTTCAATTTATTAATTTTTTGTATTTGGGTTTTCAACATGCTTTTCAATAATATACAACTTGTGTTTATCAAATTGGCGGTTTCGCGAATAAAAATACAATTCATTCCAATAAAAATTTTTTTAGTTTTTTTTTAATTTTGTATATTTTCTCCTTTTAAATGCTTTTCAAAAATATAAAACTTCTTAAAATCCAATCAGCGGTTGCGAAGTTACAAAATAAGATATTAAAAACATAACATTTCGCGATGAAAAAATTCTTAAATTGTGTGAAACAAATTTCATTTGTCAAACTAATGTTAGTAATGGCTCGAAATATAGATTCCAAACCAATGAAATGCAAAATCAATCGTTTTTCACTCCAGCAGTTTAGGGTAAAAAAACTAATAACTTTTTTTGATTTGACGCAAAATTATTAGTTGAGTCGTCTTTTGATGCATAAATATTAGTTTAATCACCTCTGTTTATGGTTATTTTAAAATATTTTAAACATTTACCTACATTTTTTTGAACGGAGTCTGATGCAAACAATTTTGGTTACCGAGTTTACAGTTACGGAGTTTACATTTGGTTACTTTTTTCGTTTTCTTTCAGAAACGCTTTGTCCGAATTTTCTTTCCGAAACAAAATCGTATGATGCCTGCATACAAGGTGAAACCAAATATGCCATCGTTTTTTTACTCGTTAAATATTTTGGTGTAAAAATTAGGAACGGAGTTTACAATATTTTTTCAAATCTTATTAAGGACATCTTTTTCATCTCTGTTATACTAGATGATTATTTACAGTCCAACGATCATTTGAGTATAAATAACATTATACTTTTCGCAATATAATTAATAGATAACTCCAAAATTCGTGTGTATGCATTTTTATCAAAAATTATGACGAAAAATCGTTACAGAGTTGAAGTCGTGTTAGCATAGATGTACGAAAAAGTTTGTAAAATGTATTAATTTTTGTTAAAAACGTTACTTTTCCTCTTCATAAAAATTCTTAAAGTTAGTGTTTAGCTTCATTGGTTATTAAAATATAAGCTATTAAAGTTGAAAAACCCTATGAGTTACTGGTTACGGAATTTACATTTGGCATATAAAATTTGTCACAAATTTTATGTATTAACCAAAAATTGGTCAGATTGTTATAAATTTTTTAAAACAGGTGACAGTGTTCTGATATATATCGAAATATATAACTCAAATATAATCCATGCATTAGAAATTTGCTGGTTACATGGTTATTATCACATTTTTTGATATCACCCATATGATGACATATGAACTTTTTTAACCGGGGTTGTTATTGACAAATGTCTTCATATTTTTTATAATCTAAACTTAAAAGTTTTGCCGTAAAGCTATAATTACTTTGACAAAATATCTTAAGTGGAATATAGATCAAGAGTAGGTGTTAACATTTTTAAAGACGATGAATGTTTTTTGTAGGATTTACAAAATTGGAAATTATGTGTTGTTTTTACTTTAATTACAAGGATAGCTTAGATCTTTCAACTAATCAAAATAAATTTTTATGGTTCTTAAAGATTTAATAATAAGAAATTTAAGAGCAAAAATTATTTTATTTTTTGTAGAAGTTAAAATGCCGAAAATTTTAAAAATTGGAACTTATTTAAGAATTTGGTATTCCTATTCGTGATATGCGTCCCAGAATTGACATATCAAATGCCCTTTTCATATCTAGTGTTGCACTGCATAATCAGTGTCAATTTATTAAAAAAAATAGAGATATAGTCAGCGTCATTAAAAAAAATACTTACATATCTTTGAGACATCTGTGGCGATCGTCTAAATCTACTGACTTGTCCATTGAAGCGGACTAATGGCATTGCCTCTATGATACAATTTCCAGCTGGACTGGTTAAAAAAAAATCGAATATCACACTATTCGCCAAAAGTTTCACAGATGAGAAATAAGTAAAAACACTATATTGGGCAAATTGCTGCATCATAAGGAATTTAATATTTTAATGATATTATTGGATTTTATTATTTTATTATTATAAACCAAAATAAAATGGCATCCATTGGTAAAATACCCTGTATTTATGAATACAGGTAAAATTTAAATGCATATTTATGTACGTAGGGTAATTTATTTAATATAGCAAAAAAAAAACACAAATTATGTTTTTTTGTACGAGTAGTATAAATTGGTAATAAATTATTTTTTTTTATTAAAAACATTTTTAAACATTAATAACAAATACTTTGTTTAAAAAAATATCGAAAACAATTTAATAAATGTGTTTGCTAAAAAATTTTACGAAAATAGTCTAATTACAGGGCTTTTAGCAAACGGAAATATTTACTAAGAGATAATGGCATTAAGGACACGTCATAGAACCGTTGGATATTTGTTATCCAAACTTTGCAGAAATACAGGCCAATGCTTTATTTAGAAATTTTTGGAATAGTTTTCGCTGTCTGATGCGATATGAATCATTTGCGGAAATTTTAATTTGTATTTTTATGGACAAATTTTTATTTATAAATATAAGAAATTTTACAACGAGTATTATTTGGTTTGGTTTAAGATCAGTTATCACAGATTCCAAATAGCTTTTACAATTATTCTTAAAGCAAACAGAGAAAAATTTTTTGAAAAAAAAGCTTTATTAGAACGAATGGTTGACTAATGCATTTTCAAGTATTACCAAGTACTATCATCAGATTTTCTTACGGGGTTCTCTCTAGGTTATAATGTAAATCTAAATTTATTTATTTAATTAATTTGTCCTTTATTTAAGCTAATAGGGCCTAAGGTTAATTAATGTAAATAAAAAGCAATTTTTTATTACAGTTTTCCCGACGTTTCGTCGATTTTTTGTCGACTTTTTCAAGGGATCGTCTATTCAAAATTTCAAAAAATATATAAATTAACATAATTACAATTAAATTACATTAAAAAGTTAAACTTACAATATGAGCTTTTCACATTAAATTAAATTTCTCCCTTTAAATGTAACATTAAACATAAAACATAAATTTAAAGTTAAACACATATCAAAACAAGTATTACTGTAACGATTTAGTAATTGCAACCCTATAATTTGCGCTAATATTGTTAGTGTCTTCTTTGACATTCATCGTTTTCCTTATGTTTTCTTGTATCCTTAGACTTTCAATTGTAAATCTCTTCTTATCCCCCCTTACTTTATCCTAGAGCCCCCCATTACCCGGTTTTCGGTCTACCCGGTCTACCCGGTCTACCCGGTCTCAAAACCGGTCTTACGGTCTACCCGGTCTACCCGGTCAGACCGAAGACCGGGTAGACCGAAAACCCGGGTAGACCGGTCAGACCGGTCAGACCGGTCTACCCGTAAAAGCCATAGAAGAAAGTAACTTTTACATAAAAATGTACATTTTTTCGAAAACAATACTTTTTTCCAAAAAAAAATATATTTTTTAAAAAAAATACTACTTTTTTACAAAAAAAAACTACTTTTTTGGAAAAAAAAGTTTTTCGGAAAAAAAAATTTTTTTTTACGAAAAAGTACTATTTTTGAAAAAAAAAATTTTTTTTCCAAAAAAAAGTACATTTTCCAAAAAAAAGTGCTTATTGCATAAAAAAGTACTTTTTGCATAAAAAAGTACTTTTTCCATTAAAAAGTACTTTTTGCATAAAAAGTACTTTTTTTTTTTTTTTGAAAAAAGTACTTTTTCCTAAAAATTTTTTTTTTTTATAAAATGTTTTTTTTTTAAGTCCTTTTTTCAGAAAAAGTACATTTTTATATGATAGTTTTTCTATGGTACTACAAAAACTCTACTATAAGTTCTATATTCATATAAAAATACCACGGTCTTTTTCGGGTAGTAGTACGGCGTTTTTACATCGTAGCTTCAAATGGGCTGAAACTTTACAGGAAATATCTAGACATAAATTGGACCAAGAATTATGGATATCTGTTTAGATCGTGGAACAAAAATGTTCCGAAAATCATAATAGAATTCAGAAAGTGCTGCATTTCCCATACATTTATATGAAACTGTCACGGTCTTTTTCGGGTAGTAGTACGGCGTTTTTACATCGTAGCTTCAAATAGGCTGAAACTTTACAGGAAATATCTGGACATAAATTGGACCAAGAATTATGAACATCTGTGTAGATCGTGGAACAAAAATATTCCGAAAATCGTAATAGAATTCAGAAAGTGCTGCATTTCCCATACATTTATATGAAACTGTCACGGTCTTTTTCGGGTAGTAGTACGGCGTTTTTACATCGTAGCTTTAAACGGGCTGAAACTTTACAGAAAACAAGTCAATATAAATTGGACCAAGAATTATAGACATCTGGGCGCATCGTGGAACAAAAATGTTCCGAAAATCGTAATAGAATTCAGAAAGTGCTGCATTTCCCATGTATTTATATGAAAATGCCACGGTCTTTTTCGGGTAGTAGTACGGCGTTTTTACATCGTACCTTCAAATGGGCTGAAACTTTACAGGAAATATCTAGACACAAATTGGACCAAGAATTATGAACATCTGTGTAGATCGTGGAACAAAAATGTTCCGAAAATCGTAATAGAATTCAGAAAGTGCTGCATTTCCCATGTATTTATATGAAAATGCCACGGTCTTTTTCGGGTAGTAGTACGGCGTTTTTACATCGTACCTTCAAATAGGCTGAAACTTTACAGGAAATATCTAGACATAAATTGGACCAAGAATTATGAACATCTGTGTAGATCGTGGAACAAAAATATTCCGAAAATCGTAATAGAATTCAGAAAGTGCTGCATTTCCCATGTATTTATATGAAAATGCCACGGTCTTTTTCGGGTAGTAGTACGGCGTTTTTACATCGTAGCTTCAAACGGGCTGAAACTTTACAGAAAACAAGTCAACATAAATTGGACCAAGATATATGAACATCTGTGTAGATCGTGGAAGAAAAATGTTCCGAAAATCGTAATAGAATTCAGAAAGTGCTGCATTTCACATGTATTTATATGAAAATGCCACGGTCTTTTTCGGGTAGTAGTACGGCGTTTTTACATCGTACCTTCAAATAGGCTGAAACTTTACAGGAAATATCTAGACATAAATTGGACCAAGAATTATGAACATCTGGGCGGATCGTGGAAGAAAAATGTTCCGAAAATTGTAATAGAATTCAGAAAGTGCTGCATTTCCCATGTATTTATATGAAAATGCCACGGTCTTTTTCGGGTAGTAGTACGGCGTTTTTACATCGTGCCTTCAAATGGGCTGAAACTTTACAGGAAATATCTAGACATAAATTGGACCAAGAATTATGAACATCTGGGCGGATCGTGGAAGAAAAATGTTCCGAAAATCGTAATAGAATTCAGAAAGTGCTGCATTTCCCATGTATTTATATGAAAATGCCACGGTCTTTTTCGGGTAGTAGTACGGCGTTTTTACATCGTACCTTCAAATAGGCTGAAACTTTACAGGAAATATCTAGACATAAATTGGACCAAGAATTATGAACATCTGGGCGGATCGTGGAAGAAAAATGTTCCGAAAATTGTAATAGAATTCAGAAAGTGCTGCATTTCCCATGTATTTATATGAAAATGCCACGGTCTTTTTCGGGTAGTAGTACGGCGTTTTTACATCGTACCTTCAAATAGGCTGAAACTTTACAGGAAATATCTAGACATAAATTGGACCAAGAATTATGAACATCTGGGCGGATCGTGGAAGAAAAATGTTCCGAAAATCGTAATAGAATTCAGAAAGTGCTGCATTTCCCATGTATTTATATGAAAATGCCACGGTCTTTTTCGGGTAGTAGTACGGCGTTTTTACATCGTACCTTCAAATGGGCTGAAACTTTACAGGAAATATCTAGACATAAATTGGACCAAGAATTATGAACATCTGTGTAGATCGTGGAACAAAAATGTTCCGAAAATCATAATAGAATTCAGAAAGTGATGCATTTCCCATGTATTTATATGAAAATGCCACGGTCTTTTTCGGGTAGTAGTACGGCGTTTTTACATCGTAGCTTCAAACGGGCTGAAACTTTACAGAAAACAAGTCAACATAAATTGGACCAAGATATATGAACATCTGTGTAGATCGTGGAAGAAAAATGTTCCGAAAATCGTAATAGAATTCAGAAAGTGCTGCATTTCCCATGTATTTATATGAAAATGCCACGGTCTTTTTCGGGTAGTAGTACGACGTTTTTACATAGTAGCTTCAAACGGGCTGAAACTTTACAGAAAACAAGTCAACATTAATTGGACCAAGAATTATAGACATCTGGGCGGATCGTGGAACAAAAATGTTCCCTAAATCGTAATAGAATTCAGAAAGTAATGCATTTCCCATGTATTTATATGAAAATGCCACGGTCTTTTTCGGGTAGTAGTACGGCGTTTTTACATAGTAGCTTCAAACGGGCTGAAACTTTACAGAAAACAAGTCAACATTAATTGGACCAAGAATTATAGGCATCTGGGCGGATCGTGGAACAAAAATGTTCCCAAAATCGTAATAGAATTCAGAAAGTAATGCATTTCCCATATATTTATGTGAAAATGCTACGGACTTTTTCGGGTAGTAATACGGCTTTTTCACACCGTAGTTCCAAATGTGTTGAAACTTTGCAAAAATTATAGGAAGGTAAATTCGATCAATATTTAGAGATATCTGTCTACTTTGTGGAACAAAAATATATCCTGAAAATTACTATAGAATTCAGAAAGTACCGCATTTTCCATACATTTACATGAAACAGCCACGGTCTTTTTCGGGTAGTAGTACGGCGTTTTTACACAGTGACTCCAAATGAGCTAAAAATTTACAAAAATTATCTGGATGTAAATTCGACCAACAACAGTAGCGAGTTTTTTAGGTCGTGGAACAAAAATGTTCCGCAAATCGAACTAGACTCCAGAAAGTGCAGTGATTTCTATACATTTCTATAAAAATGCCACGGTCTTTATGGGATACTAGTACGGCGTTTTTATACGATAACTCCAAAAAGATCTAAGCTTTACAGAAATTATCTGGACGTGAATTTTATCCCCAATTATAGCCTTTTGTGTAGGTCATGGAACAAAAATGTGCCGAAAATCACAATAGAATTCAGAAACTACTACGATTTCTATACATTTATATGACAATGACACTTTTTCCGGTAGTTGCACGGCGTTATTACACCGTAGCTCCAAATAGGTTAAACACGTAAACCAGTTATCTGTATATAAATTGGACAAAGAATTAGAGACATCTGCGTAAGTCGTGGAACGAAAATATTTCAAAAGTTACACTAGAATTAAGAAAGTGCTGCATTTTATATACAGTCACATGAAACTGCCGCGGAATCTTTTTAATAGCTCGAAAACTAAGCGAGATAGAGCAAAATGGTTAAAATTTTTGCCTTTGGGTGTTAATACACCCATAAAACCTTTTTAGTGAAATCAAATTTTAGCTAACTCTGCTAGATTTTAAAATTGTAAATATCTCATAAACTACTAATGCTAGAACGAAAAGGACGTTTATTTGGTTTTTCGCCTCTAACTCGAAAACTAAGCGAGGTAGAGCAAAATGGTTAAAATTTTTGCCATTTGGGTGTTAATACACCCATAAAACCTTTTTAGTGAAATCAAATTTTAGCTAACTCTGCTAGATTTTAAAATTGCAAATATCTCATAAACTACTAATGCTAGAACGAAAAGGACGTTTATTTGGTTTTTCGCCTCTAACTCGAAAACTAAGCGAGGTAGAGCAAAATGGTTAAAATGTTTGCCCTTTGGGTGTTAATACACCCATAAAACCTTTTTAGTGAAATCAAATTTTAGCTAACTCTGCTAGATTTTAAAATTGCAAATATCTCATAAACTACTAATGCTAGAACGAAAAGGACGTTTATTTGGTTTTTCGCCTATAACTCGAAAACTAAGCGAGGTAGAGCAAAATGGTTAAAATTTTTGCCCTTTAGGTGTTAATACACCCATAAAACCTTTTTAGTGAAATCAAATTTTAGCTAACTCTGCTAGATTTTAAAATTGCAAATATCTCATAAACTACTAATGCTAGAACGAAAAGGACGTTTATTTGGTTTTTCGCCTCTAACTCGAAAACTAAGCGAGGTAGAGCAAAATGGTTAAAATTTTTGCCTTTTGGGTGTTAATACACCCATAAAACCTTTTTAGTGAAATCAAATTTTAGCTAACTCTGCTAGATTTTAAAATTGCAAATATCTCATAAACTACTAATGCTAGAACGAAAAGGACGTTTATTTGGTTTTTCGCCTCTAACTCGAAAACTAAGCGAGGTAGAGCAAAATGGTTAAAATTTTTGCCTTTTGGGTGTTAATACACCCATAAAACCTTTTTAGTGAAATCAAATTTTAGCTAACTCTGCTAGATTTTAAAATTGCAAATATCTCATAAACTACTAATGCTAGAACGAAAAGGACGTTTATTTGGTTTTTCGCCTATAACTCGAAAACTAAGCGAGGTAGAGCAAAATGGTTAAAATTTTTGCCCTTTGGGTGTTAATACACCCATAAAACGTTTTTAGTGAAATCAAATTTTTGCTAACTCTGCTAGATTTTAAAATTGCAAATATCTCATAAACTACTAATGCTAGAACGAAAAGGACGTTTATTTGGTTTTTCGCCTATAACTCGAAAACTAAGCGAGATAGAGCAAAATGGTTAAAATTTTTGCCCTTTGGGTGTTAATACACCCATAAAACCCTTTTAGTGAAATCAAATTTTAGCTAGCTCTGCTAGATTTTAAAATTGGAAATATCTCATAAACTACTGATGCTAGAACGAAAAGGACGTTTATTTGGTTTTTCGCCTATAACTCGAAAACTAAGCGAGGTAGAGCAAAATGGTTAAAATTTTTGCCCTTTGGGTGTTAATACACCCATAAAACCTTTTTAGTGAAATCAAATTTTAGCTAACTCTGCTAGATTTTAAAATTGCAAATATCTCATAAACTACTAATGCTAGAACGAAAAGGACGTTTATTTGGTTTTTCGCCTCTAACTCGAAAACTAAGCGAGGTAGAGCAAAATGGTTAAAATTTTTGCCCTTGGGTGTTAATACACCCATAAAACCTTTTTAGTGAAATCAAATTTTAGCTAACTCTGCTAGATTTTAAAATTGCAAATATCTCATAAACTACTAATGCTAGAACGAAAAGGACGTTTATTTGGTTTTTCGCCTATAACTCGAAAACTAAGCGAGGTAGAGCAAAATGGTTAAAATTTTTGCCCTTTAGGTGTTAATACACCCATAAAACCTTTTTAGTGAAATCAAATTTTAGCTAACTCTGCTAGATTTTAAAATTGCAAATATCTCATAAACTACTAATGCTAGAACGAAAAGGAGGTTTATTTGGTTTTTCGCCTCTAACTCGAAAACTAAGCGAGGTAGAGCAAAATGGTTAAAATTTTTGCCCTTTGGGTGTTAATACACCCATAAAACCTTTTTAGTGAAATCAAATTTTAGCTAACTCTGCTAGATTTTAAAATTGCAAATATCTCATAAACTACTAATGCTAGAACGAAAAGGACGTTTATTTGGTTTTTCGCCTCTAACACCCAGATGGCAAAAATTTTAACCATTTTGCTCTACTCTCTTAGTTTTCGAGTTAGAGGCGAAAAACCAAATAAACGTCCTTTTCGTTCTAGCATTAGTAGTTTATGAGATATTTGCAATTTTAAAATCTAGCAGAGTTAGCTAAAATTTGATTTCACTAAAAAGGTTTTATGGGTGTATTAACACCCAAAGGGCAAAAATTTTAACCATTTTGCTCTACCTCGCTTAGTTTTCGAGTTAGAGGCGAAAAACCAAATAAACGTCCTTTTCGTTCTAGCATTAGTAGTTTATGAGATATTTGCAATTTTAAAATCTAGCAGAGTTATCTAAAATTTGATTTCACTAAAAAGGTTTTATGGGTGTATTAACACCCAAAGGGCAAAAATTTTAACCATTTTGCTCTACCTCGCTTAGTTTTCGAGTTATAGGCGAAAAACCAAATAAACGTCCTTTTCGTTCTAGCATTAGTAGTTTATGAGATATTTGCAATTTTAAAATCTAGCAGAGCTAGCTAAAATTTGATTTCACTAAAAGGGTTTTATGGGTGTATTAACACCCAAAAGGCAAAAATTTTAACCATTTTGCTCTATCTCGCTTAGTTTTCGAGTTATAGGCGAAAAACCAAATAAACGTCCTTTTCGTTCTAGCATTAGTAGTTTATGAGATATTTGCAATTTTAAAATCTAGCAGAGTTAGCTAAAATTTGATTTCACTAAAAAGGTTTTATGGGTGTATTAACACCCAAAGGGCAAAAATTTTAACCATTTTGCTCTACCTCGCTTAGTTTTCGAGTTATAGGCGAAAAACCAAATAAACGTCCTTTTCGTTCTAGCATTAGTAGTTTATGAGATATTTGCAATTTTAAAATCTAGCAGAGTTATCTAAAATTTGATTTCACTAAAAAGGTTTTATGGGTGTATTAACACCCAAAGGGCAAAAATTTTAACCATTTTGCTCTATCTCGCTTAGTTTTCGAGTTATAGGCGAAAAACCAAATAAACGTCCTTTTCGTTCTAGCATTAGTAGTTTATGAGATATTTGCAATTTTAAAATCTAGCAGAGTTAGCTAAAATTTGATTTCACTAAAAAGGTTTTATGGGTGTATTAACACCCAAAGGGCAAAAATTTTAACCATTTTGCTCTACCTCGCTTAGTTTTCGAGTTATAGGCGAAAAACCAAATAAACGTCCTTTTCGTTCTAGCATTAGTAGTTTATGAGATATTTGCAATTTTAAAATCTAGCAGAGTTAGCTAAAATTTGATTTCACTAAAAAGGTTTTATGTGTGTATTAACACCCAAAGGGCAAAAATTTTAACCATTTTGCTCTACCTCGCTTAGTTTTCGAGTTATAGGCGAAAAACCAAATAAACGTCCTTTTCGTTCTAGCATTAGTAGTTTATGAGATATTTGCAATTTTAAAATCTAGCAGAGTTAGCTAAAATTTGATTTCACTAAAAAGGTTTTATGGGTGTATTAACACCCAAAAGGCAAAAATTTTAACCATTTTGCTCTACCTCGCTTAGTTTTCGAGTTAGAGGCGAAAAACCAAATAAACGTCCTTTTCGTTCTAGCATTGGTAGTTTATGAGATATTTGCAATTTTAAAATCTAGCAGAGTTAGCTAAAATTTGATTTCACTAAAAAGGTTTTATGGGTGTATTAACACCCAAAGGGCAAAAATTTTAACCATTTTGCTCTACCTCGCTTAGTTTTCGAGTTAGAGGCGAAAAACCAAATAAACGTCCTTTTCGTTCTAGCATTAGTAGTTTATGAGATATTTGCAATTTTAAAATCTAGCAGAGTTAGCTAAAATTTGATTTCACTAAAAAGGTTTTATGGGTGTATTAACACCCAAAGGGCAAAAATTTTAACCATTTTGCTCTACCTCGCTTAGTTTTCGAGTTATAGGCGAAAAACCAAATAAACGTCCTTTTCGTTCTAGCATTAGTAGTTTATGAGATATTTGCAATTTTAAAATCTAGCAGAGTTAGCTAAAATTTGATTTCACTAAAAAGGTTTTATGGGTGTATTAACACCCAATGGGCAAAAATTTTAACCATTTTGCTCTACCTCGCTTAGTTTTCGAGTTATAGGCGAAAAACCAAATAAACGTCCTTTTCGTTCTAGCATTAGTAGTTTATGAGATATTTGCAATTTTAAAATCTAGCAGAGTTAGCTAAAATTTGATTTCACTAAAAAGGTTTTATGGGTGTATTAACACCCAAAAGGCAAAAATTTTAACCATTTTGCTCTACCTCGCTTAGTTTTCGAGTTAGAGGCGAAAAACCAAATAAACGTCCTTTTCGTTCTAGCATTGGTAGTTTATGAGATATTTGCAATTTTAAAATCTAGCAGAGTTAGCTAAAATTTGATTTCACTAAAAAGGTTTTATGGGTGTATTAACACCCAAAGGGCAAAAATTTTAACCATTTTGCTCTACCTCGCTTAGTTTTCGAGTTAGAGGCGAAAAACCAAATAAACGTCCTTTTCGTTCTAGCATTAGTAGTTTATGAGATATTTGCAATTTTAAAATCTAGCAGAGTTAGCTAAAATTTGATTTCACTAAAAAGGTTTTATGGGTGTATTAACACCCAAAGGGCAAAAATTTTAACCATTTTGCTCTACCTCGCTTAGTTTTCGAGTTAGAGGCGAAAAACCAAATAAACGTCCTTTTCGTTCTAGCATTAGATATTTGCAATTTCAAAATCTAGCAGAGTTAGCTAAAATTTGATTTCACTAAAAAGGTTTTATGGGTGTATTAACCCCAAAGGGCAAAAATTTTAACCATTTTGCTCTACCTCGCTTAGTTTTCGAGTTAGAGGCGAAAAACCAAATAAACGTCCTTTTCGTTCTAGCATTAGTAGTTTATGAGATATTTGCAATTTTAAAATCTAGCAGAGTTAGCTAAAATTTGATTTCACTAAAAAGGTTTTATGGGTGTATTAACACCCAAAGGCAAAAATTTTAACCATTTTGCTCTATCTCGCTTAGTTTTCGAGATATTAAAAAGATTCCGCGGCAGTTTCATGTGACTGTATATAAAATGCAGCACTTTCTGAATTCTAGTGTAACTTTTGAAATATTTTCGTTCCACGACTTACGCAGATGTCTATAATTCTTTGTCCAATTTATATACAGATAACTGGTTTACGTGTTTAACCTATTTGGAGCTACGGTGTAATAACGCCGTGCAACTACCGGAAAAAGTGTCATTGTCATATAAATGTATAGAAATCGTAGTAGTTTCTGAATTCTATTGTGATTTTCGGCACATTTTTGTTCCATGACCTACACAAAAGGCTATAATTGGGGATAAAATTCACGTCCAGAAAATTTCTGTAAAGCTTAGACCTTTTTGGAGTTATCGTATAAAAACGCCGTACTAGTATCCCATAAAGACCGTGGCATTTTTATAGAAATGTATATAAATCACTGCACTTTCTGGAGTCTAGTTCGATTTGCGGAACATTTTTGTTCCACGACCTAAAAAACTCGCTACTATTGTTGGTCGAATTTACATCCAGATAATTTTTGTAAATTTTTAACTCATTTGGAGCCACTGTGTAAAAACGCCGTACTACTACCCGAAAAAGACCGTGGCTGTTTCATGTAAATGTATGGAAAATGCGGTACTTTCTGAATTCTATAGTAATTTTCAGAATATTTTTGTTCCACAAAGTAGACAGATATCTCTAAATATTGATCGAATTTACCTTCCTATAGTTTTTGCAAAGTTTCAACACATTTGGAACTACGGTGTGAAAACGCCGTATTACTACCCGAAAAAGACCGTAGCATTTTCACATAAATATATGGGAAATGCATTACTTTCTGAATTCTATTACGATTTAGGGAACATTTTTGTTCCACGATCCGCCCAGATGTCTATAATTCTTGGTCCAATTAATGTTGACTTGTTTTCTGTAAAGTTTCAGCCCGTTTGAAGCTACTATGTAAAAACGTCGTACTACTACCCGAAAAAGACCGTGGCATTTTCATATAAATACATGGGAAATGCAGCACTTTCTGAATTCTATTACGATTTTCGGAACATTTTTGTTCCACGATCCGCCCAGATGTCTATAATTCTTGGTCCAATTTATGTTGACTTGTTTTCTGTAAAGTTTCAGCCCGTTTGAAGCTACGATGTAAAAACGCCGTACTACTACCCGAAAAAGACCGTGGCATTTTCATATAAATACATGGGAAATGCAGCACTTTCTGAATTCTATTATGATTTTCGGAACATTTTTGTTCCACGATCTACACAGATGTTCATAATTCTTGGTCCAATTTATGTCTAGATATTTCCTGTAAAGTTTCAGCCCATTTGAAGGTACGATGTAAAAACGCCGTACTACTACCCGAAAAACACCGTGGCATTTTCATATAAATACATGGGAAATGCAGCACTTTCTGAATTCTATTACGATTTTCGGAACATTTTTGTTCCACGATCTACACAGATGTTCATAATTCTTGGTCCAATTTATGTCTAAATATTTCCTGCAAAGTTTCAGCCCATTTGAAGGTACTATGTAAAAACGCCGTACTACTACCCGAAAAAGACCGTGGCATTTTCATATAAATACATGGGAAATGCAGCACTTTCTGAATTCTATTACGATTTTCGGAACATTTTTGTTCCACGATGCGCCCAGGCGTCTATAATTCTTGGTCCAATTTATGTTGACTTGTTTTCTGTAAAGTTTCAGCCCGTTTAAAGCTACGATGTAAAAACGCCGTACTACTACCCGAAAAAGACCGTGACAGTTTCATATAAATGTATGGGAAATGCAGCACTTTCTGAATTCTATTACGATTTTCGGAACATTTTTGTTCCACGATCCGCCCAGATGTCTATAATTCTTGGTCCAATTTATGTTGACTTGTTTTCTGTAAAGTTTCAGCCCGTTTGAAGCTACGATGTAAAAACGCCGTACTACTACCCGAAAAAGACCGTGGCATTTTCATATAAATACATGGGAAATGCAGCACTTTCTGAATTCTATTACGATTTTCGTAACATTTTTGTTCCACGATCTACATAGATGTTCATAATTCTTGGTCCAATTTATGTCTAGATATTTCCTGTAAAGTTTCAGCCCATTTGAAGGCACGATGTAAAAACGCCGTACTAATACCCGAAAAAGACCGTGGCATTTTCATATAAATATATGGGAAATGCAGCACTTTCTGAATTCTATTACGATTTTCGGAACATTTTTCTTCCACGATCCGCCCAAATGTCTATAATTCTTGGTCCAATTTATGTTGACTTGTTTTCTGTAAAGTTTCAGCCCGTTTGAAGCTACGATGTAAAAACGCCGTACTACTACCCGAAAAAGACCGTGGCATTTTCATATAAATACATGGGAAATGCAGCACTTTCTGAATTCTATTATGATTTTCGGAACATTTTTGTTCCACGATCTACACAGATGTACATAATTCTTGGTCCAATTTATGTCTAGATATTTCCTGTAAAGTTTCAGCCCATTTGAAGGTACGATGTAAAAACGCCGTACTACTACCCGAAAAAGACCGTGGCATTTTCATATAAATACATGGGAAATGCAGCACTTTCTGAATTCTATTACGATTTTCGGAACATTTTTGTTCCACGATCTACACAGATGTTCATAATTCTTGGTCCAATTTATGTCTAAATATTTCCTGCAAAGTTTCAGCCCATTTGAAGGTACTATGTAAAAACGCCGTACTACTACCCGAAAAAGACCGTGGCATTTTCATATAAATACATGGGAAATGCAGCACTTTCTGAATTCTATTACGATTTTCGGAACATTTTTGTTCCACGATGCGCCCAGGCGTCTATAATTCTTGGTCCAATTTATGTTGACTTGTTTTCTGTAAAGTTTCAGCCCGTTTAAAGCTACGATGTAAAAACGCCGTACTACTACCCGAAAAAGACCGTGACAGTTTCATATAAATGTATGGGAAATGCAGCACTTTCTGAATTCTATTACGATTTTCGGAACATTTTTGTTCCACGATCCGCCCAGATGTTCATAATTCTTGGTCCAATTTATGTTGACTTATTTTCTGTAAAGTTTCAGCCCGTTTCAAGCTACGATGTAAAAACGCCGTACTACTACCCGAAAAAGACCGTGACAGTTTCATATAAATGTATGGGAAATGCAGCACTTTCTGAATTCTATTATGATTTTCGGAACATTTTTGTTCCACAATCTACACAGATGTCCATAATTCTTGGTCCAATTTATGTCTAGATATATCCTGGAAAGTTTCAGCCCATTTGAAGCTACGATGTAAAAACGCCGTACTACTACCCGAAAAAGACCGTCACAGTTTCTTATAAATGTATGGGAAATGCAGCACTTTCTGAATTCTATTATGATTTTCGGAAGATTTTTGTTCCACGATCTACACAGATCTCCATAATTCTTGGTCCAATTTATGTCTAGATATATCCTGGAAAGTTTCAGCCCATTTGAAGCTACGATGTAAAAACGCCGTACTACTACCCGAAAAAGACCGTGGTATTTTTATATGAATATACAACTTACGAGTATAGTAGTTTTTTGTATTACCATAGAAGACTGTCATATAAAAATTAACTTTTTTCTGAAAAAAGTACTTTTTTTGGAAAAAAAAAAGTAAATTTTATAAAAAAAATTTTTTTTATAAATTGTACTTTTTTCAAAAAAAAACGCTTTTTTGGGAAAAGTACTCTTTTTTGGAAAAAGTACTTTTTTTTGGAAAAAAGGACTTTTTTTTGGAAAAAAAATTTTTTTTTCAAAAATATTACTTTTTCGTAAAAAAAAAATTTTTTTCGGAAAAAGTATTTTTTTTTACAAAAAAGTAGTTTTTTTTTTTAAAAAGTAGTATTTTTGTTTTTTTTTTTGGAAAAAAGTATTTTTTTCGAAAAAAGGTACATTTTTATGTAAAATTTACTTTCTTCTATGGCTTTTACGGGTAGACCGGTCTGACCGGTCTACCCGGTTTTTCGGTCTACCCGGTTTTTCGGTCTACCCGGTCTTCGGTCTACCCGGTCTACCCGGTCAGACCGGTTTTCACAACCGGTCTTACGGTCTACCCGGGTAGACCGGTTTACGGTCTACCCGGTTAACCGGTCTTGACCGCAGGCCCTACTTTATCCAGTATTCGCACCCCCTCAAAATCAATTTTATGTTGTGTATTTAAAATGTGTGTTGATAATGCTGTCGTTTCTTTTTTTCTTTGTATATCCATCATATGCTCTCCCATTCTAGTTTCAAGGGATCGTTTTGTTGTTCCAATGTATATGAGTTCGCAACTTTGTTCGTTATTCCCTTTACATTGTAATTCGTACACAATGTTGTTTTGTTGTTGTTTGTCTATTGGAGCTTTTATTGCAGAGAATATAGTGCTAAGTGTTTTATTGGGTTTATAAGCAAAGTTTATATTATTTGTTTCTATTGACGTTCGTATGTTTTTATTATCAGTGAGGCCAGGGATGTATTGTACACTGTAAAAATATTTTCGTTCTTTTTCTATATTAGTGGGGTTATTATCGTTTTTGTTTTTTATTTGCGTAATTGTGTCTTCTATTAGTGTTAATATAAGTTTATTTGGGAAACTATTGCTTTTAAGAATGTTGAAAATAATATTTTTGTTTTTAGTGTGAAAAGGTTCATCGCTTATATGTAAAATCCTGGAAATGAAGTTTTTAGCAGTGTTAATTATTTGATTTTTCGGTTGGGTTGCGTGGAAATTCATTATCCTTCCTGATGAGGTCTCCTTAGCGAACCAGTCAAAAATTATGGAATTTTTCCTTCGAATTAGTTTGGTGTCCAGGTACGCTATTTCCTGATTTTTCTCCCGTTCAATTGTAAATTGTATCTTAGGATGATACTTGTTAAATGTGGACAAAATTTCTTCCTGGTCGTCTGATTTGATGATCGCTAAAATATCATCTACATATTTAACTATGTATTTGATAAAAATGTTCTTATTTTTCAATTCTTCTATCGCAATGTCAAGCAGGTTGTCAAGTATTATGTCTGCGATTGTAGGGGATAGCGGGTTGCCCATGGGCATGCCAAAAATTTGGTTATATATTTTATCTTTGTATATAAAATAATTGTTATCATTGAGACAAAATTGGAGAATTTTAAGAAATTGAGAGCTTGACATTTTTGTGTGATTTTTTATTACGTTCCATTTTCCCATTATTGTTCTTATTGCCGTTCTAACTGGAATGTTAGTAAATAATGAGATGACATCAAATGATACAATTGTTTCCGATCTATCAAGTTTTATGTTGGTAAGTTGTTTTTTAACTTCTATTGAGTTTTTTATGTTATACGTTTCAGAGATTAAATGTTTTAGAATTGTTCCAATGTATCTAGACATGTGGTAGCACGGTACCTGGACTGATGACACAATAGGTCGAAGGGGGGTATCAGGTTTGTGAATTTTCGGTAACCCGTAAATTCTGGGTGCCATAGCGGCTGAACAAAAAAGTTGGCGTTTTTGCCAAGAGTCTATATGGTTGTCTTTAAATAAATCTGAAACAATGTTGTTGTTTTCTTTCTGTAGTTTCGATGTAGGGTCTACTCTTATAGTTTTATATGTGTTTTTGTCTTCTAGTAGTACTTCCATCTTCGTTTCGTATTCGTTAAATTAAATCTATTAAATAAATGTTAGAATACTAATCAACTCAAACATTTATCAGTTGTTTTAGTTTATATTACAACGAAAATCACATGTTTTTGCAGACCTATTATTGTTATCTCTAGCTGTGTTTTCGACTTAACTATATCCGTTAACTCATAAAAAAAAACTCAAAGTGCATAAAAACGCGTTTACCATGAAAACTAACACATCACTTTTCGTCTGCACGTTAACTTTCAACACGGATAATTATCAACGTTGGAAACTCAACGTTTATACATTCTCACATCTAACGTAACATATTCGCGTTACTTCCTAAAAACTTTTGCTGATGTACGTTTGATTATACTCCAATCGGTATAATGTAGATTTGCTTTTAAATACTTGACGTTGATAGGCATGAGGCAAAATACAGCTTATATTATTGTTGTAAATTTTGATTTTTCCGAGGTAAACAGTTTTTTTTTTTTTTTGGAAAATATAGTGGCTTTTTCAATTTTTTAATATTTACATATGGCAACTCTGACATTATAATTTTTATAAATGCAGTAGTATTTTAATGAAAACTATGCATTATTTATGTTTTGGGTAAATTTGGAAAATTAATATTCTGATCGCTCACATTTTCATAAATTATATAAAACCCTACCGGCAACTCAGCTAACTTTTAATGCACTGTAACGACAGAAGTCGCTCCGCTCGTTTCTGTCTACACACGTTGCAATTTATCCCGGGCAATTCTCAAACACCCCTTGCAGTTTTTCTGGATAATTATCAAACGGCCCTCGATACATGCAAGGGTATACAAAGCGCAGCATCACAGAACTCGAGATCAGTTGCTGGCAGCCGCCAAAGGGTTCACAAGGTATTACTAAGCATATTCTCTATTTCTAGCTCTTGGATACTTATCCTGACAAGGACGTGTGCAACATCCACCGAATATCCTTCGAGGTCCTAGGAATATCCTTCGAGGTCCTGCGAACATCCTTCGAAGTCCTGTAATATCCTTTGAGGTCCTGCGAATATCCTTCGAGGTCCTGCGAATATCCTTCGAGGTCCTGCGAATATCCTTCGAGGTCCTGCGAACATCCTTCGAAGTCCTGTGAATATCCTTCGAGGTCCTGCGGATATCCTTCGAGGTCCTGGGAATATCCTTCGAGGTCCTGCGAACATCCTTCGAAGTCCTGTAATATCCTTCGAGGTCTTGCGAATATCCTTCGAGGTCCTGCGAATATCCTTCGAGGCCCTGCGAATATCCTTCGAGGTCCTGCGGATATCCTTCGAGGTCCTGCGAATATACTTCGAGGTCCTGCGAATATCCTTTGAGGTCCTGCCCGTGTACCCAGCAATATTAGATCCAACGAGAGCAAACCGCACCTCTCTCTTTCCACTTTATTAAATTTAGCATTAGGTGTTTCGTAATTAGGTATAAATTAATCAATAAATTGAATTTTTATAAAGTTTTAGCAACGCCTTTTCTCTCTGTCACTGAACAAAATATTTTTTTTTTTGTATATTAATTATAAAAATAAATAATTGATGTGACTTAAAACTGACTTTTTAAAATACCTATTCCCCGATTATTGAATGTTTAGTTGAAATTTGGTTATCAGTTAAATTAAAAGTTTATATTGGAAACAACAACAAATGTGTCAGTTAAACTATCTAACTAAATATTTTGAAAATGACAGGGTTTTTTAAATAAAGCTCCATGTTTGTTTCTTTTTTTAAGAGAAGCAACACTCAGGAAAATCTTCCTATTAATTAACATGTTGCTCAAGGATGATAAAATTAGTACTATAGTACTTTTTATGGTACTATTAGAACCTCAAAAGTATTATGGTACTCCCATGACTCATTTAGTACTATTTAAAAATTTTCATGTTTTTTTTTTTAATTTTCATACCAACTATTGTATTTAAAAAGAACATTTTAACTATCGGAGTTTAAAATACGTAAATAATTCAATGAAACAAATTATTAAAAAAGTACACAAAAATATTAAAAATAAGGTGAATTAAAATTTTTAGAAAATTTAGTATTTAAAAAGATCCTTAATAATCGTAAATTTAAATTGTTGTGATAACCAAGAACTTGCGTTCATCGAGGGTTATGTTAATTGAGGTGGTACTTAATTTAATAGTTGAATAAATCAAATAAGATGAAATTGAATACGACTTTCAGGGACTTCATTCAAACAAAAATCTGAATCAAACGTCAGCACAAAGTTATTATATTTCATACCAAATAATTCTATAAAAACGCATTTAACAAGTTCAAATATCGATTTTTCCGATTGTGGAAGGGATCGTATTTCCGGGCTTATGCTATCTATTACGTCTAATATTCTAGTTTCAGAGTTGTAAATATCGGCTCGACAGTTAGCGAGATAAAGCCAAAACAATTATCTTGATTTTTTCGGGTTTTTAATTTTTCGGACTTTTCCGAGCACAAAACGCTGTAAAAAAGAGCCGGGAGGAACTGAGCCAAATTTGGTCTTTACCCGGAATGATCACTACCTCACTATCGAATAAAATTAAATAAGTCCGGTGAAAGAAATCAAATAAAATTGCTTTGATTGGGTTATACCATTAAATACCAATACATTCAATATCAGATAGGACCTCTTCATGATTACTAAGTCAAAACATGGACCGATTCTAACCTTTCTCAATAGCGTTAGTAATCGTCAAATTATCTTTTAAAATGTGACCTGTAGTTTGATTATAAGGATCGATCGATCATTTTGTACGGACAGACGAACCGACATCATAAGCACCAACTCAATACACCCAAGGAGTGGTGTAGAATACAAAAAATATTTTTTGGTACTATTGTAAACAAATAACACCGCTCCCGTGCTTTGTCTGTTTTACATTGATTCTTCTTTATTGAAAAAAATTATTATTAGCCTAAAAACCTTAAATTGATAATTATCATTAACTTATTAATTATCATTACCTATGGCGTGTGTACATAGGTGTGGTTTCATTTATATAATTCTCACTACCTCTGCGTATTTAACTTTAGTGAAACAGCATGTGTGCCCTTGACCGAGAGTAACTCGGTGTCTCGTTTCATCGTTTACTAATTCCATGGGAATAAAATAATTACTTAAAAAAGCTGGGTAGTAGCGCTCACATATGTACACTACACCTCTCCTTTTGGCAGAATAATGTAATATTGGAAAAATATGAAATTATTCGTGCTGTTGGGCGTTTTCTTTATATATTTCCTATATCTAGTACGTACTAGTAGAATTGATATATTTTATATTATTTATATATTTTAATTCCAATTTAAGAAATATAATTTAATTTTATAAATTGAGTGAATTAAAAATTGTCATTATAGTTAAATTTAATTAAGTTTTTAATTTTATTTTAAAAGTTATAATTTGAATTTTATTAAAAAAAATTTGAAAAAGGAATGTTTTGTGGATTTGATCAGGATCCACAGATCAATTATATTTGGTTTCGAAAAGTGTTATGCAGTAATTTTTATTTATGTAATATTACATATTAAATATAAAATTAGTATTTTCACATTTATTCTTTTTTAAATCATTTTTTCTTCCTGAATTTAATTTTACATTTTCGTCCTAGTTTTAAATCAATTTTATTTACTACATATATATGATTTAAAGGGTAAAACACAAAATTTAAAATTATTTTTCATAAATTTTAATTCTATCTCTATGTACTATTTGTGCTTTTCCTCGATCATCTTCTATTTTAACGTTATTATTTTCCCTTAAATCTATTACCGTAAATGGTCTTAAGTATCTATTTTCTAACTTATGACCTGTTTCATTTCTAAGAAGTACTAGGTCTCCTAGTGCTATATCTAATTCCTTATTATCATCGTAATTCAGTTTCCGTTTCAGTTTCGATTTGTCCAGAAAGGACTTAGCTCGCATTTGGGCTGTTTCCAATCTGTATTTGATTTCCCTACTGTAGTCATCGAGGGTCTATTCCATTTATCGAACTGAGCCCGTGATATCCGTTTGGGATTTTTCCGAACACAAGTTCGTATGGAAAATACCCATGTGTCACGGATGGGGTTGTATTAAAACAGTACGTGAAGTACTTTAACCAAATATCCCAATCATCCCTTTCAACGGATATATACGATCGTACGTATTCGTTAAAAGTTCGGTGACTACGTTCTACAGTTCCCAACGTTTGATGGTGGTGAGCTGTAGACGTTATATTGTCAATTTTCAAATATTTGGACAAATCATTTATCATCGAATTTTTATATTCAGTTCCCATGTCCGTAATGAACGTCTTCATTGGACCGTACTGGAGTATAAAAGTTTCGAATATAGCCCTCGCAATCGTTTTCGCACTTTTATCCGGTATTGGTACCGTAACCAAATACTTTGTTAGGTCACGTCCTTTTCGTTCTAGCATTAGTAGTTTATGAGATATTTGCAATTTTAAAATCTAGCAGAGTTAGCTAAAATTTGATTTCACTAAAAAGGTTTTATGGGTGTATTAACACCCAAAAGGCAAAAATTTTAACCATTTTGCTCTACCTCGCTTAGTTTTCGAGTTAGAGGCGAAAAACCAAATAAACGTCCTTTTCGTTCTAGCATTGGTAGTTTATGAGATATTTGCAATTTTAAAATCTAGCAGAGTTAGCTAAAATTTGATTTCACTAAAAAGGTTTTATGGGTGTATTAACACCCAATGGGCAAAAATTTTAACCATTTTGCTCTACCTCGCTTAGTTTTCGAGTTATAGGCGAAAAACCAAATAAACGTCCTTTTCGTTCTAGCATTAGTAGTTTATGAGATATTTGCAATTTTAAAATCTAGCAGAGTTAGCTAAAATTTGATTTCACTAAAAAGGTTTTATGGGTGTATTAACACCCAAAAGGCAAAAATTTTAACCATTTTGCTCTACCTCGCTTAGTTTTCGAGTTAGAGGCGAAAAACCAAATAAACGTCCTTTTCGTTCTAGCATTGGTAGTTTATGAGATATTTGCAATTTTAAAATCTAGCAGAGTTAGCTAAAATTTGATTTCACTAAAAAGGTTTTATGGGTGTATTAACACCCAAAGGGCAAAAATTTTAACCATTTTGCTCTACCTCGCTTAGTTTTCGAGTTAGAGGCGAAAAACCAAATAAACGTCCTCTTCGTTCTAGCATTAGATATTTGCAATTTCAAAATCTAGCAGAGTTAGCTAAAATTTGATTTCACTAAAAAGGTTTTATGGGTGTATTAACCCCAAAGGGCAAAAATTTTAACCATTTTGCTCTACCTCGCTTAGTTTTCGAGTTAGAGGCGAAAAACCAAATAAACGTCCTTTTCGTTCTAGCATTAGTAGTTTATGAGATATTTGCAATTTTAAAATCTAGCAGAGTTAGCTAAAATTTGATTTCACTAAAAAGGTTTTATGGGTGTATTAACACCCAAAGGCAAAAATTTTAACCATTTTGCTCTATCTCGCTTAGTTTTCGAGATATTAAAAAGATTCCGCGGCAGTTTCATGTGACTGTATATAAAATGCAGCACTTTCTGAATTCTAGTGTAACTTTTGAAATATTTTCGTTCCACGACTTACGCAGATGTCTATAATTCTTTGTCCAATTTATATACAGATAACTGGTTTACGTGTTTAACCTATTTGGAGCTACGGTGTAATAACGCCGTGCAACTACCGGAAAAAGTGTCATTGTCATATAAATGTATAGAAATCGTAGTAGTTTCTGAATTCTATTGTGATTTTCGGCACATTTTTGTTCCATGACCTACACAAAAGGCTATAATTGGGGATAAAATTCACGTCCAGAAAATTTCTGTAAAGCTTAGACCTTTTTGGAGTTATCGTATAAAAACGCCGTACTAGTATCCCATAAAGACCGTGGCATTTTTATAGAAATGTATATAAATCACTGCACTTTCTGGAGTCTAGTTCGATTTGCGGAACATTTTTGTTCCACGACCTAAAAAACTCGCTACTATTGTTGGTCGAATTTACATCCAGATAATTTTTGTAAATTTTTAACTCATTTGGAGCCACTGTGTAAAAACGCCGTACTACTACCCGAAAAAGACCGTGGCTGTTTCATGTAAATGTATGGAAAATGCGGTACTTTCTGAATTCTATAGTAATTTTCAGAATATTTTTGTTCCACAAAGTAGACAGATATCTCTAAATATTGATCGAATTTACCTTCCTATAGTTTTTGCAAAGTTTCAACACATTTGGAACTACGGTGTGAAAACGCCGTATTACTACCCGAAAAAGACCGTAGCATTTTCACATAAATATATGGGAAATGCATTACTTTCTGAATTCTATTACGATTTAGGGAACATTTTTGTTCCACGATCCGCCCAGATGTCTATAATTCTTGGTCCAATTAATGTTGACTTGTTTTCTGTAAAGTTTCAGCCCGTTTGAAGCTACTATGTAAAAACGTCGTACTACTACCCGAAAAAGACCGTGGCATTTTCATATAAATACATGGGAAATGCAGCACTTTCTGAATTCTATTACGATTTTCGGAACATTTTTGTTCCACGATCCGCCCAGATGTCTATAATTCTTGGTCCAATTTATGTTGACTTGTTTTCTGTAAAGTTTCAGCCCGTTTGAAGCTACGATGTAAAAACGCCGTACTACTACCCGAAAAAGACCGTGGCATTTTCATATAAATACATGGGAAATGCAGCACTTTCTGAATTCTATTATGATTTTCGGAACATTTTTGTTCCACGATCTACACAGATGTACATAATTCTTGGTCCAATTTATGTCTAGATATTTCCTGTAAAGTTTCAGCCCATTTGAAGGTACGATGTAAAAACGCCGTACTACAACCCGAAAAAGACCGTGGCATTTTCATATAAATACATGGGAAATGCAGCACTTTCTGAATTCTATTATGATTTTCGGAACATTTTTGTTCCACGATCTACACAGATGTTCATAATTCTTGGTCCAATTTATGTCTAGATATTTCCTGTAAAGTTTCAGCCCATTTGAAGGCACGATGTAAAAACGCCGTACTAATACCCGAAAAAGACCGTGGCATTTTCATATAAATATATGGGAAATGCAGCACTTTCTGAATTCTATTACGATTTTCGGAACATTTTTCTTCCACGATCCGCCCAAATGTCTATAATTCTTGGTCCAATTTATGTTGACTTGTTTTCTGTAAAGTTTCAGCCCGTTTGAAGCTACGATGTAAAAACGCCGTACTACTACCCGAAAAAGACCGTGGCATTTTCATATAAATACATGGGAAATGCAGCACTTTCTGAATTCTATTATGATTTTCGGAACATTTTTGTTCCACGATCTACACAGATGTACATAATTCTTGGTCCAATTTATGTCTAGATATTTCCTGTAAAGTTTCAGCCCATTTGAAGGTACGATGTAAAAACGCCGTACTACTACCCGAAAAAGACCGTGGCATTTTCATATAAATACATGGGAAATGCAGCACTTTCTGAATTCTATTACGATTTTCGGAACATTTTTGTTCCACGATCTACACAGATGTTCATAATTCTTGGTCCAATTTATGTCTAAATATTTCCTGCAAAGTTTCAGCCCATTTGAAGGTACTATGTAAAAACGCCGTACTACTACCCGAAAAAGACCGTGGCATTTTCATATAAATACATGGGAAATGCAGCACTTTCTGAATTCTATTACGATTTTCGGAACATTTTTGTTCCACGATGCGCCCAGGCGTCTATAATTCTTGGTCCAATTTATGTTGACTTGTTTTCTGTAAAGTTTCAGCCCGTTTAAAGCTACGATGTAAAAACGCCGTACTACTACCCGAAAAAGACCGTGACAGTTTCATATAAATGTATGGGAAATGCAGCACTTTCTGAATTCTATTACGATTTTCGGAACATTTTTGTTCCACGATCCGCCCAGATGTTCATAATTCTTGGTCCAATTTATGTTGACTTATTTTCTGTAAAGTTTCAGCCCGTTTCAAGCTACGATGTAAAAACGCCGTACTACTACCCGAAAAAGACCGTGACAGTTTCATATAAATGTATGGGAAATGCAGCACTTTCTGAATTCTATTATGATTTTCGGAACATTTTTGTTCCACAATCTACACAGATGTCCATAATTCTTGTTGCAACTTATGTCTAGATATTTTCTGTACGGTTTCAGCCCATTTGAAGCTACGATGTAAAAACGCCGTACTACTACCCGAAAAAGACCGTCACAGTTTCTTATAAATGTATGGGAAATGCAGCACTTTCTGAATTCTATTATGATTTTCGGAAGATTTTTGTTCCACGATCTACACAGATCTCCATAATTCTTGGTCCAATTTATGTCTAGATATATCCTGGAAAGTTTCAGCCCATTTGAAGCTACGATGTAAAAACGCCGTACTACTACCCGAAAAAGACCGTGGTATTTTTATATGAATATACAACTTACGAGTATAGTAGTTTTTTGTATTACCATAGAAGACTCTCATATAAAAATTAACTTTTTTCTGAAAAAAGTACTTTTTTTGGAAAAAAAAAAAGTAAATTTTATAAAAAAAATTTTTTTTATAAATTGTACTTTTTTCAAAAAAAAACGCTTTTTTGGGAAAAGTACTCTTTTTTGGAAAAAGTACTTTTTTTTGGAAAAAAGGACTTTTTTTTGGAAAAAAAATTTTTTTTTCAAAAATATTACTTTTTCGTAAAAAAAAAATTTTTTTCGGAAAAAGTATTTTTTTTTACAAAAAAGTAGTTTTTTTTTTTAAAAAGTAGTATTTTTGTTTTTTTTTTGGAAAAAAGTATTTTTTTCGAAAAAAGGTACATTTTTATGTAAAATTTACTTTCTTCTATGGCTTTTACGGGTAGACCGGTCTGACCGGTCTACCCGGTTTTTCGGTCTACCCGGTCTTCGGTCTACCCGGTCTACCCGGTCAGACCGGTTTTCACAACCGGTCTTACGGTCTACCCGGGTAGACCGGTTTACGGTCTACCCGGTTAACCGGTCTTGACCGCAGGCCCTACTTTATCCAGTATTCGCACCCTCTCAAAATCAATTTTATGTTGTGTATTTAAAATGTGTGTTGATAATGCTGTCGTTTCTTTTTTTCTTTGTATATCCATCATATGCTCTCCCATTCTAGTTTCAAGGGATCGTTTTGTTGTTCCAATGTATATGAGTTCGCAACTTTGTTCGTTATTCCCTTTACATTGTAATTCGTACACAATGTTGTTTTGTTGTTGTTTGTCTATTGGAGCTTTTATTGCAGAGAATATAGTGCTAAGTGTTTTATTGGGTTTATAAGCAAAGTTTATATTATTTGTTTCTATTGACGTTCGTATGTTTTTATTATCAGTGAGGCCAGGGATGTATTGTACACTGTAAAAATATTTTCGTTCTTTTTCTATATTAGTGGGGTTATTATCGTTTTTGTTTTTTATTTGCGTAATTGTGTCTTCTATTAGTGTTAATATAAGTTTATTTGGGAAACTATTGCTTTTAAGAATGTTGAAAATAATATTTTTGTTTTTAGTGTGAAAAGGTTCATCGCTTATATGTAAAATCCTGGAAATGAAGTTTTTAGCAGTGTTAATTATTTGATTTTTCGGTTGGGTTGCGTGGAAATTCATTATCCTTCCTGATGAGGTCTCCTTAGCGAACCAGTCAAAAATTATGGAATTTTTCCTTCGAATTAGTTTGGTGTCCAGGTACGCTATTTCCTGATTTTTCTCCCGTTCAATTGTAAATTGTATCTTAGGATGATACTTGTTAAATGTGGACAAAATTTCTTCCTGGTCGTCTGATTTGATGATCGCTAAAATATCATCTACATATTTAACTATGTATTTGATAAAAATGTTCTTATTTTTCAATTCTTCTATCGCAATGTCAAGCAGGTTGTCAAGTATTATGTCTGCGATTGTAGGGGATAGCGGGTTGCCCATGGGCATGCCAAAAATTTGGTTATATATTTTATCTTTGTATATAAAATAATTGTTATCATTGAGACAAAATTGGAGAATTTTAAGACATTGAGAGCTTGACATTTTTGTGTGATTTTTTATTACGTTCCATTTTCCCATTATTGTTCTTATTGCCGTTCTAACTGGAATGTTAGTAAATAATGAGATGACATCAAATGATACAATTGTTTCCGATCTATCAAGTTTTATGTTGGTAAGTTGTTTTTTAACTTCTATTGAGTTTTTTATGTTATACGTTTCAGAGATTAAATGTTTTAGAATTGTTCCAATGTATCTAGACATGTGGTAGCACGGTACCTGGACTGATGACACAATAGGTCGAAGGGGGGTATCAGGTTTGTGAATTTTCGGTAACCCGTAAATTCTGGGTGCCATAGCGGCTGAACAAAAAAGTTGGCGTTTTTGCCAAGAGTCTATATGGTTGTCTTTAAATAAATCTGAAACAATGTTGTTGTTTTCTTTCTGTAGTTTCGATGTAGGGTCTACTCTTATAGTTTTATATGTGTTTTTGTCTTCTAGTAGTACTTCCATCTTCGTTTCGTATTCGTTAAATTAAATCTATTAAATAAATGTTAGAATACTAATCAACTCAAACATTTATCAGTTGTTTTAGTTTATATTACAACGAAAATCACATGTTTTTGCAGACCTATTATTGTTATCTCTAGCTGTGTTTTCGACTTAACTATATCCGTTAACTCATAAAAAAAAACTCAAAGTGCATAAAAACGCGTTTACCATGAAAACTAACACATCACTTTTCGTCTGCACGTTAACTTTCAACACGGATAATTATCAACGTTGGAAACTCAACGTTTATACATTCTCACATCTAACGTAACATATTCGCGTTACTTCCTAAAAACTTTTGCTGATGTACGTTTGATTATACTCCAATCGGTATAATGTAGATTTGCTTTTAAATACTTGACGTTGATAGGCATGAGGCAAAATACAGCTTATATTATTGTTGTAAATTTTGATTTTTCCGAGGTAAACAGTTTTTTTTTTTTTTTGGAAAATATAGTGGCTTTTTCAATTTTTTAATATTTACATATGGCAACTCTGACATTATAATTTTTATAAATGCAGTAGTATTTTAATGAAAACTATGCATTATTTATGTTTTGGGTAAATTTGGAAAATTAATATTCTGATCGCTCACATTTTCATAAATTATATAAAACCCTACCGGCAACTCAGCTAACTTTTAATGCACTGTAACGACAGAAGTCGCTCCGCTCGTTTCTGTCTACACACGTTGCAATTTATCCCGGGCAATTCTCAAACACCCCTTGCAGTTTTTCTGGATAATTATCAAACGGCCCTCGATACATGCAAGGGTATACAAAGCGCAGCATCACAGAACTCGAGATCAGTTGCTGGCAGCCGCCAAAGGGTTCACAAGGTATTACTAAGCATATTCTCTATTTCTAGCTCTTGGATACTTATCCTGACAAGGACGTGTGCAACATCCACCGAATATCCTTCGAGGTCCTAGGAATATCCTTCGAGGTCCTGCGAACATCCTTCGAAGTCCTGTAATATCCTTTGAGGTCCTGCGAATATCCTTCGAGGTCCTGCGAATATCCTTCGAGGTCCTGCGAATATCCTTCGAGGTCCTGCGAACATCCTTCGAAGTCCTGTGAATATCCTTCGAGGTCCTGCGGATATCCTTCGAGGTCCTGGGAATATCCTTCGAGGTCCTGCGAACATCCTTCGAAGTCCTGTAATATCCTTCGAGGTCTTGCGAATATCCTTCGAGGTCCTGCGAATATCCTTCGAGGCCCTGCGAATATCCTTCGAGGTCCTGCGGATATCCTTCGAGGTCCTGCGAATATACTTCGAGGTCCTGCGAATATCCTTTGAGGTCCTGCCCGTGTACCCAGCAATATTAGATCCAACGAGAGCAAACCGCACCTCTCTCTTTCCACTTTATTAAATTTAGCATTAGGTGTTTCGTAATTAGGTATAAATTAATCAATAAATTGAATTTTTATAAAGTTTTAGCAACGCCTTTTCTCTCTGTCACTGAACAAAATATTTTTTTTTTTGTATATTAATTATAAAAATAAATAATTGATGTGACTTAAAACTGACTTTTTAAAATACCTATTCCCCGATTATTGAATGTTTAGTTGAAATTTGGTTATCAGTTAAATTAAAAGTTTATATTGGAAACAACAACAAATGTGTCAGTTAAACTATCTAACTAAATATTTTGAAAATGACAGGGTTTTTTAAATAAAGCTCCATGTTTGTTTCTTTTTTTAAGAGAAGCAACACTCAGGAAAATCTTCCTATTAATTAACATGTTGCTCAAGGATGATAAAATTAGTACTATAGTACTTTTTATGGTACTATTAGAACCTCAAAAGTATTATGGTACTCCCATGACTCATTTAGTACTATTTAAAAATTTTCATGTTTTTTTTTTAATTTTCATACCAACTATTGTATTTAAAAAGAACATTTTAACTATCGGAGTTTAAAATACGTAAATAATTCAATGAAACAAATTATTAAAAAAGTACACAAAAATATTAAAAATAAGGTGAATTAAAATTTTTAGAAAATTTAGTATTTAAAAAGATCCTTAATAATCGTAAATTTAAATTGTTGTGATAACCAAGAACTTGCGTTCATCGAGGGTTATGTTAATTGAGGTGGTACTTAATTTAATAGTTGAATAAATCAAATAAGATGAAATTGAATACGACTTTCAGGGACTTCATTCAAACAAAAATCTGAATCAAACGTCAGCACAAAGTTATTATATTTCATACCAAATAATTCTATAAAAACGCATTTAACAAGTTCAAATATCGATTTTTCCGATTGTGGAAGGGATCGTATTTCCGGGCTTATGCTATCTATTACGTCTAATATTCTAGTTTCAGAGTTGTAAATATCGGCTCGACAGTTAGCGAGATAAAGCCAAAACAATTATCTTGATTTTTTCGGGTTTTTAATTTTTCGGACTTTTCCGAGCACAAAACGCTGTAAAAAAGAGCCGGGAGGAACTGAGCCAAATTTGGTCTTTACCCGGAATGATCACTACCTCACTATCGAATAAAATTAAATAAGTCCGGTGAAAGAAATCAAATAAAATTGCTTTGATTGGGTTATACCATTAAATACCAATACATTCAATATCAGATAGGACCTCTTCATGATTACTAAGTCAAAACATGGACCGATTCTAACCTTTCTCAATAGCGTTAGTAATCGTCAAATTATCTTTTAAAATGTGACCTGTAGTTTGATTATAAGGATCGATCGATCATTTTGTACGGACAGACGAACCGACATCATAAGCACCAACTCAATACACCCAAGGAGTGGTGTAGAATACAAAAAATATTTTTTGGTACTATTGTAAACAAATAACACCGCTCCCGTGTTTTGTCTGTTTTACATTGATTCTTCTTTATTGAAAAAAATTATTATTAGCCTAAAAACCTTAAATTGATAATTATCATTAACTTATTAATTATCATTACCTATGGCGTGTGTACATAGGTGTGGTTTCATTTATATAATTCTCACTACCTCTGCGTATTTAACTTTAGTGAAACAGCATGTGTGCCCTTGACCGAGAGTAACTCGGTGTCTCGTTTCATCGTTTACTAATTCCATGGGAATAAAATAATTACTTAAAAAAGCTGGGTAGTAGCGCTCACATATGTACACTACACCTCTCCTTTTGGCAGAATAATGTAATATTGGAAAAATATGAAATTATTCGTGCTGTTGGGCGTTTTCTTTATATATTTCCTATATCTAGTACGTACTAGTAGAATTGATATATTTTATATTATTTATATATTTTAATTCCAATTTAAGAAATATAATTTAATTTTATAAATTGAGTGAATTAAAAATTGTCATTATAGTTAAATTTAATTAAGTTTTTAATTTTATTTTAAAAGTTATAATTTGAATTTTATTAAAAAAAATTTGAAAAAGGAATGTTTTGTGGATTTGATCAGGATCCACAGATCAATTATATTTGGTTTCGAAAAGTGTTATGCAGTAATTTTTATTTATGTAATATTACATATTAAATATAAAATTAGTATTTTCACATTTATTCTTTTTTAAATCATTTTTTCTTCCTGAATTTAATTTTACATTTTCGTCCTAGTTTTAAATCAATTTTATTTACTACATATATATGATTTAAAGGGTAAAACACAAAATTTAAAATTATTTTTCATAAATTTTAATTCTATCTCTATGTACTATTTGTGCTTTTCCTCGATCATCTTCTATTTTAACGTTATTATTTTCCCTTAAATCTATTACCGTAAATGGTCTTAAGTATCTATTTTCTAACTTATGACCTGTTTCATTTCTAAGAAGTACTAGGTCTCCTAGTGCTATATCTAATTCCTTACTATTATTATCGTAATTCAGTTTCCGTTTCAGTTTCGATTTGTCCAGAAAGGACTTAGCTCGCATTTGGGCTGTTTCCAATCTGTATTTGATTTCCCTACTGTAGTCATCGAGGGTCTATTCCATTTATCGAACTGAGCCCGTGATATCCGTTTGGGATTTTTCCGAACACAAGTTCGTATGGACAATACCCATGTGTCACGGATGGGGTTGTATTAAAACAGTACGTGAAGTACTTTAACCAAATATCCCAATCATCCCTTTCAACGGATATATACGATCGTACGTATTCGTTAAAAGTTCGGTGACTACGTTCTACAGTTCCCAACGTTTGATGGTGGTGAGCTGTAGACGTTATATTGTCAATTTTCAAATATTTGGACAAATCATTTATCATCGAATTTTTATATTCAGTTCCCATGTCCGTAATGAACGTCTTCATTGGACCGTACTGGAGTATAAAAGTTTCGAATATAGCCCTCGCAATCGTTTTCGCACTTTTATCCGGTATTGGTACCGTAACCAAATACTTTGTTAGGTCACATATAAGTGTGACTGCATACTCGTTGCCATTCTCGGTACGGGGTAGTGGTCCGATAGTATCCACTAATACGGTGTCGAAAGCTTTAGTTGGAGTTTCCGTTATTACAATAGGGGTTCTTGTATGCCGTGTAATCTTGGCCTTTTGACACTTCTGACATGATTTGACATATTTCGATATGTCACGAATCATGTTTGGCCAATAGAAGTATATTTTTATCTTATTTAATGTCCTTGTTATGCCAAAATGACCTTCTTGTACTGGGTCATCGTGGTATCTTGCAATAGTCTTAACTATTTCATCCCCTTTTGTCAGCTTGGTCACCCTTGGAAGTAACGCTACTTTTAAATTAATTAATTTTTCATTGCCCACGGCCTTAAATTCATTAATTGTGACAAATTCGAAAATTTGTTCACTGGGTGCCATTTGTATTTTGACAATACCTAGTCTGCCGGCTGATGATTCCAGCCTTGGAAATAATTTTCCTAGGTCAATTTTTCCATTAACAAACAGATCGTCTATTTTCATCCTTTGGATAATTTTATTGCCACGCTTAAAGCAGCAGTGGTCTGAAGTCATTTTTAGTTTCGGATATTTCCTGACGTCAGTATAATTTATGACTTCGTATATATTGGGCTTTTTGTAGTCCTTTTGACGAGTGGGGTAATTTTCGTCAGAATTTGTCTGCTCCGCAGATGATCTAGTCGATACCTTTAGTATCCGTGAAATGTCCTTAGTCATTTCCTTTAAATCACCTATCGTTATCCTCGATAGTGCATCCGCGGCAAAATTTTCCTTGCCTCTGAGGTATTCCACTCTGAAATCATATTCTTCAAGATCTAATCTCATACGAGTCAATTTAGAACTTGGATTCTTCATTGAGAACAGGTAGGTTAGTGGGCGATGGTCGGTTTTGACCAAAAAATGTGTACCATAAACGTATGGCCTAAAATGTGTAATTGCCCAATGGATCGCGGTAAGTTCCTGTTCAATTGTTGATCTGTTACTTTCACCTTTGGTAAAAGTTTTTAAGGCATATGCGACAGGAAGCTGTCTACCTTCGTACTCCTGACTGAGTACTGCCCCGCATGCGTGCTTGCCCGCGTCTGTAGTGATACAGAAGGTTTCCCGAAATCAGGATATTGTAATATCCCTGGATTCATTAATGCCTTCTTAAGGTAGTTGAATGCCGTTTGGCATTCAGGTGACCACTCGAATGTCACATTTTTCCTCGTCAATCTCGATATGTGACGAGAATAATTTAAAGAATTCTTAATGAATCTTCTGTAGTAGTTACAGAAGGCGATAAATCTCCTTGCCCCGTCGGCATCAGTTGGGACTGGATAGTCGCTGATTGCTGCGTACTTACTATCATCCGGGAGGATGCCCTTGTCAGTACATTTGTGCCCAAGGTACGTGACCTCGTGCATAAAAAATGTGCATTTATCTGGATGCAGTTTAAGATTGTACTTTCGGCATAGTTCAAAAACATCAGTTAAATTCTTAAACATGTGTCTTTCTCAACATCCCAGTACCACCAGATCATCCATATATAAAAATGCTTGTGATGGCGTTAAGCCAGAAAACGCAATGGTCATCATGCGTTGAAATGAATTTGTAGCAATTTTGAGTCCATATGGTAGTCGCGTAAAGCGATAAGAGCCATTTCCCTTGAAGACTCATGTAATTCTATTTGATGGAACCCTGAAATGAGATCCAAACATGAAAAATATTTAGCACGCCCCAATTGATCAAGAATATCATCTATTCTCGGAAGCGGGAATTTGTCCGCAATAAATTTCCTGTTCACGTGGCGATAATCGATCACCAGTCTCCATCTTTTTCCCTCGGAATTTGGTAATGATTTCTTAGGCACTTAGAAACTAGTAGACGACTGTCTACTAGTTTCTTGACCTGGTTGTCAATTTCCGCCTTATGCGCGTGTGGAATTCTATAATTTTTTATATAGCTCGGAGTTTCGTCGTTAAGTTTGAGTTTCTGTTTGTAAAAATTATTAGTGGAAACTACTTCGGTTTCCAGGGCGAATATATCACTATATTCTGTACAGAGTTTTGTAAGATCGTCTTTGAACCGATCAGGGAAGTTCCTGCTGAGTCTGCCCGTAACCTGTTGGGTTCTTCCCCCAGGTGTTTTCGATGTTCGTAATACATCATAATTTGACAGATCCTCGGTAATTATTTCCTTTACACATAGCGGCGTATCACAATTATTTGTGTTAAGTATTCTTATATACGCATTATCCCCATTAACTATCGTGTTCGCAATATATACGCCTGGTTGTAGTTCCGGGTTGGGCTCCAGTACTTCCCCTTGACTTGATTTAAGTTCTACTCTTCTCACAACCTGTGATCTTGCCGGTAGTATGATCAATTATTAACACATGTGTCGTACATTGGAACTTTGAACTGATAGAAACCCTTTGGTCGAAAAGTCCCTGTTCCCGTTAAAGTCCAGTCTACAATTAAACTCCTTAAGGAAATCAAGACCTAGTATACCGTCACATGGTATAGGAAAATCATCTAAAATCGCATGAAATTTATGCGTAATTAAAATATTTTGAAATTTAAGGTCGACTCTTTTGGAGCCAACCGATTGAAATGTACCCTGACCTATACCACTAAGAGTCACTAACTCCCCTACGGGAAATTTAAACAAACTGTCACCGAACTGGCCCCTTTATATGAAATAGAGTGGTCACTTTTACATGGCGTTGTCATAGGAGGGGGAAATTGACCCCTTGTGACATGTCACAAGACAAATCCTAGGACAGGTTAATGAACTCTCATAAAAAAACAAAGTTTAGGGACCTGTCCTGGGATTTGTCTTGTGACATGTCACAAGGGGTCAATTTCCCCCTCCTATGACAACGCCATGTAAAAGTGACCACTCTATTTCATATAAAGGGGCCAGTTCGGTGACAGTTTGTTAAAATTTCCCATAGAGTCATTAATATTCAATTGTTCAGTTCGAATTACATTCGAAATGTTGAGAAGCGATATGTCCGCTCCCGTATCAACAAGAAATGTTAATAAACTACCATTTGTACCATATAATTTTACAAAGATTCCCAAACTCAGATTGAGCCTATATATTTTATTTAGCCCCCAGAGGCTGGTCGGGGTTTCCCGAGCCATTATTTTGGTCGTTGACCACTCTTACGTTTCCTGTATATCGGGATCCACGGTTATTTCCGCGGCCCCTTTGGTTACGATTACCACCATTATTATTGTAACGTCCGTTATTGTTACCCCGGTAGGCATTCCTATTCTGGTTATTCGAATTGCCGTTGTTATTTCCGCGATAACCTCCACGGTTATTTCCACGGTAATTATTCCGGCTTCCCTGACTATTCAGGTGTAATACTGCGTTCTGTTTTCCGTGTACATCGGTACAACTTTCCACAAATTTAGCGACAGCCTCGTTGAGGTTGTCGAATTTACCTGATTGCATTATCAGTTTGACCCTATCGTTCGTCGCATTCTTGACTATCGCCTTAACGGCAGCCTTTGTTGCGTAGTTCTCGGCTAATTGTGGCGTTAAGCCATCTGATATGTAAGCCGATTGGAGTGATTTTGTCAAATCCTCCACTTCTTTAATATAGGCGTTAGCATTCTTGCTCACCTGTTTTATATTCACCAGTTTTGCCGTGATCACATCCACCGATTCTCCTTTTACGCTCGATCTTAAGGAGTCAATCACCTGAGCCAAATTCGTCTCAGTCCCTTTTAGTAGATTAATGGCAGTGCCCTTTAGTTTCGTCTTTACTAAATTAACGGCAATGGCATTATGGTTTTCACAAACGCTGTCTACCAGTTCAAGGGCCGATATAAAGCCCTGCAAGTTCTCCGGCCGACCGTCAAACTTTGGAATGAGTCTCGAGGCGACCGTAAGGAACTCGACCGGCGTTTGTGGCATATTGTTCGCAATTATTCCCGAGTTGGGTGTATTTTCACTATTCTGGGTATGTTCAATGTTCACCCAACTGTCCGGGCAGCGCCAATTTTAACGCTGATTGTTACAGGGTCAACCAGGCAAGCCGTATCCTGGAGTGAGTATGGTATTTTTAACTCTACTCCTTTTTTAATAGCAACCGAGATTAATTTTTCTCTGGTGTCTCCATAGAAGGCGTCGGCCGCTGGCCTATGTGTCGACGTTAATCGAGAGTAATAAACGTTAAATAATACCCTCAAACGTTCCAGATGACCTTCGAGCGCATTGATGTGTTTATCAATGGTCTCCTGTCGGGTATCCCTGTCAACGTTCAGACACTTGTGCGACCTGTTAAAATCTTCCCTAATCTTTCTTGTCTTAGTAAGAATTGCATCCGATTCCATCTGTTGGGAACGCAATTATTTCCGATTAATAGGAACAGTTAACTCGCATTTAATTATAAATGCACAGAGAAATAAGTTCCATCCGGTAATAATATCCAAGAAGTAGTCAAAAAATTAAATTAAAAAATGTAGGACGTAGCCCAATAAAATGTTTCCCATAATTTTGGGATCATTTGCCAATAAAAAAAAATCCGAGAAAAAAAAAATTTCAGTTTCCGTAACTTTTCGCTCTATTCATTCCCGAGTAAAAAAAATTGATCTCGCGCAATATCTAATTATATCCAATTTGATATTGTTTAAGATCTGCTGTAATATCTAGCTGATCCAATTAGATCTCAAAATTGGGTGTATCCAATCATATCGTATTAGATCCAATTGTATATATGGGGATAAACTAAGATCAAGTTATATCTCAAAATTGGGAGGTCCAATGATATCTTTGGGGATAAACCTATATCTATTTTGATCCGAAAATTGGCGGATCCAGCTATATATTTGGGGATATTTTTAGATCTAATTTGATCCGAAAAATGGCGGATCCAATTAGATCCAGCTATATATTTGTGGATAAACTTATATCTAATTTGATCTCAATTTTGGCAGATCGAATTAGATCCAGCAATATATTTGTGTATGAACTTAGATCTAATTTGATCCGAAAAAGTGGCAGATCGAATTAGATCTAGCAATATATTTGGGGATAAACTTAGATCTAATTTGATCCGAAAAATGGCACATCGAATTAGATCCAGCAATATATTTGTGGATAAACTTAGATATAAATTGATCTGAAAAATGGCAGATCAATTTAGATCCAGCAATATATTTGTGAATTAACTTAGATCTAAATTTATCCGAAAAATGGCAGATCCAATTAGATCCAGCAATATATTTGTGGATAAACCTGGATATAAATTGAATAGAAAATTGGCAGATCAAATTAGATCCAGCAATATATTTTGGGATTTAGTAAGACCTAATTTGATCCGAAAAATGGCAGATCGAATTAGATCCAGCTATATATTTGTGGATGAACTTAGATCTAATTTGATACGAAAAATGACAGATCGAGTTAGACCCAGTAATATATTTAGGGATAAACTTGGATCTAACTTTATCAGAAAAATGTCTGATCGAATTAGATCCAGCAATATATTTGGGGATAAACTTGGATATAAATTGATCCGAACATTGGCAGATCAAATTAGATCCAGCAATATATTTGGGGATAAACTTGGATCTAAATTTATCAGAAAAATGGCAGATCGAATTAGATCCAGCAATATATATGGGCATAAACTTGGATCTAAATTTGACCGAAAAATGGCAGATCGAATTAGATCCAGCAATATATTTGGGGATAAACTTGGATCTAAATTTATCAGAAAAATGGCAGATCGAATTAGATCCAGCAATATATATGGGGATAAACTTGGATCTAAATTTATGCGAAAAAGTAGATCTAGGTATATGTGACCTTCTCCGAGAAAAGGGACCTAGTATGTCAAAAAACGGGTTTGGACTTAAGAGTGGATTCTGGTACCTAAAAGGGTGTAGAATAAGATGAAATGAGTTGAGGCACCTAACCATACCAAATCGCATCTCCCAACTGAAGGTGTGTTTAAAGTGATAATGCGTTATGAAACTTTAAATGCGTTCTTCTCAAAACTTAATTTTCACACACTAGGTCGCTTTTCTCGGAGAAGGTCACATATATATTTTAGGATTAAGTTGTATCTAACTTTATCTGGAAAACGGCAGATCGAATAAGATCGAGGATTATATTTGGGGATTACGTAAGATCTAAATTTATGAAAAAAATAACAGATGAAATTAGATCCAGTAATATTCAATATTAATATTATTTTCAATAAGTTGCAGATCGAATTGAATCCAGTGATATATTTAGTGATTTGGTAAAATCTTAAATTTTCCCATAAATTGCAGATCGAATTAGATCCAGCAATTTATTTAGGTGTTAAAATGGCAGATAGAATTAGAAACAGCAATATATTTGGGTATTGACATCTAAAACTATCCATAAAAATGACAGATAAAATTAGATGCCGCATTATATTTGGTACTACGTAAGATCTCCATTTATTTGGGATTAAATAAGATCCCAGACATATATTGCCAACTGTTCAAAAAATAATACACTGGCAGAGCACTGATTTTATAAAAATTACAATATTTTGTTAAAATAAGGTTTAAACTCAGAAGGTCTCGAGTTCGATATGCATTTTTTTTACAAAATGAATTTCTTTTTATAAAATTAAAATTTTTTTTCTATAAATTTTTTTATAAAATTATATATTTATTTTTTTATTAAATTGAAATCTTTGAATAAAATAATTTTATTTACATCTTTTTAACTCTCTACACCATTTCAATAGTATTAATTGTTTTTAAGATTTATTAATTGTATTTCAGAAATAATCAATTGAATTTCAGTTTTATCAATTGTATTTCAGAACTTATCAATTATTTTTCAGATTTATGAATTGTATTTCAGAACTAGTCAATTGAAGTTCAGTTTTATGAATTCTGTTTCAGAAATTATTAATTGTATTTCCGAAATTATCAAACTGTATTTCAGAAATTATCAATTGTATTTCAGAAATTATGAAATGTAATTTAGAAATTTTTCTCTATTAACTATGATAAACAATCAACAAGTTTTGAAATAGATTTGATTATTTCTGAAATACAATTAATAATTTCTGAAATACATTCCATAATTTCTGAAATACATTTAAAATTTGTGAAATGCAATTAATAGCATCTGAAATACAGTTATTGTAGTTGAGTTACCATTTATGACCATATATTGCTTAAATGGCACCTTATATGACAATATACTGTTTAAATGGCACCATATATGATATGTTCCCTATTAAAATAAATAATATGGAGCTTTATATGGTAATATATAACTTAGAGTCATCCACGTACCATTTGATCCGAAAAATGGCCCGATAAAATTGTATCAGTTGTTTATCAGTTTTTAACTTATTGTATCACTTTAGATCTGACCTGATTAAATTATGTGTTAATCAGATGAAATTGTATCTGATTTTTGACCTGATACAATTTTATTGGTTTATATCACATGGTATCAGTTTAGGTCCAAATAGATATATTTGTATACAAAATTATATAGTTATATCCCAACTTTGACCTGATATCAGTTTAAAACTTTAATACAATTGTATAAGGTAAATGTCGGATACAATTATATTTTATTTATATAAAATTGAATCAATTACGATCAAACCTGACACCATTACATATAAACCGATAAAATTGCATCAAGTCAAAAATCGGATACAATTTCATCTGATTAACACATAATTTAATCAGGTCTGATCTAAACTGATACAATTAGATAAAAATTTATAAACAATCGATAAAAATATATCGGGCCATTCTTCGGATGAAACTGTATATTTATACAGATATAACTTAATCACATATATGACTATATGTAACTATTTTTATTCGGGTTGTTTAAATGATACGATATATCAAAGTATATGGTACTATATACGGTAGCATATATTATCATATCTGGAACTGTATTAAAAATGTTGTTGAAATGGCACCATATATCATAATGTATGGTTTAAATGTCACCACATATGGTAATATATTGTTTAAATGATACCATATATCAATATATATTGCACCATATATAGTAGCATATATTATTATATCTGAAACTGTATTAAAAATGGTGTTCATGAGGTCCCATATATGAGCATATATTGTTGAAATGGCACCATATATGATAATATATGGTTTAAATGGCACCATATATAGTAATATATTACTTAAATAACACCATGTATAAATATATATTGCACTATATATAGTATCATATATTATCATATCTGGAACTGTATTAAAAATTTTGATCATGAGTTACCACATATGGCCATATATTGTTTAAATGGCACCATATATAATAATATATGGTTTAAATGGTACCATATATGATAATATATGGTTTGAATGGCACCATATATGATAATATATGGTGTGAATGTCACCGTATATGATAATATATTGCTTAAATAGCACCATATATAAATATATATCGCACTATATACAGTATCATATATTATCATATCTGGAATTGAATTAAAGATTTTGTTAATGAAGTACCATATATGACCATATATTGTTTAAATGGCACCATATATGATAATATCTAGTTTAACTGTCACCATATATAATTATATATTTTTTAAATGATACCATGTATAATTATATATTGCTAAAATGCCACCATATATATTAAGATATAGTTCTATATATAACTATATATGCAATAAGATCAACCATGTCATGTAATATATAATTATATATGCCTTATCTAATATTACGAGGGCCGATATCTAATCAGATGAAATTATATATGGCATAATATAAGGAAAAATTTTGTGAAAAAACGTCATATATAATTATATATGGATATACATAACGACATGTATAATTATATATTGTAATATATGCCATATATGATTATATATATTTTTTTTTACTCGGGTACTTAAATAACACCATGTATAAATATATATTGCACTATATATAGTATCATATATTATCATATCTGGAACTGTATTAAAAATTTTGATCATGAGTTAGCATATATGGCCATATATTGTTTAAATGGCAACATATATAATAATATACGGTTTAAATGGTACCATATATGATAATATATGGTTTGAATGGCACCATATATGATAATATATAGCTTAAATAACACCATATATAAATATATATCGCACTATATATAGTACCATATATTATCATATCTGGAACTGAATTAAAGATTTGGTTTATGAGGTACCATATATTACCATATATTGTTTAAATGGCACCATATATGATAATATATGGTTTAAATGGCACCATATATAGTAATATATTACTTAAATAACACCATGTATAAATATATATTGCACTATATATAGTATCATATATTATCATATCTGGAACTGTATTAAAAATTTTGATCATGAGTTACCATATATGGCCATATATTGTTTAAATGGCAACATATATAATAATATACGGTTTGAATGGCACCATATATGATAATATATGGTTTGAATGGCACCATATATGATAATATATAGCTTAAATAACATCATATATAAATATATATCGCACTATATATAGTACCATATATTATCATATCTGGAACTGAATTAAAGATTTGGTTTATGAGGTACCATATATTACCATATATTGTTTAAATGGCACCATATATGATAATATATAGTTTAACTTTCACCATATATAATTATATATTGTTTAAATGATACCATATATAATTATATATTGCTAAAATGCCACCATATATATTAAGATATAGTTATATATATAACTATATATGCAATAAGATCAACCATGTCATGTAATATATAATTATATATGCCTTATCTAATATTACGAGGGCCGATATCTAATTAGATGCAATTATATATGGCATAATATAAGGAAAAATTTTGTGAAAAAACGTCATATATAATTATATATGGATATACATAACGACATGTATAATTATATATTGTAATATATGCCATATATGATTATATATAATTTTTTTTACTCGGGTTGTCACAATAAAATTATCAGGAAATGAAATAATAAAAAAAAATACTAAAAAAAATCCCCGAGAGGAAGGGAGAAAAGAAAAAAAAATCAAAAGTCACTAGGACAACTTTCCCTAGATTTTCTCTATTTCATTGGCAATGGACGCAGCGACCGCGCTGTAACCGACCGCAGTAACTTTTCCTTAATGATCGTTTATGCAATTGATATAATGTCGTTTACAATTGCATGGCCAGAATCGCGATAATTATAATAAAATATATTATTGGGAATTCCACTTTTACCGTAACTTCGTTAATTACGTTCGCGTTTGGATTCTCAATTTTAGAATCCTGGTTACCCATTTTAAAATTATGCAAAAAGGAGAGAAAAACAAAATTTAGAAATACATTTGTTTAATTTTGTTAATTTAAATTTTGTATCAATTTTAATTTCCTTTAAGATAGTCTTGTTTCATTTTATCAATTTCAATTTATTTTTATAGAGAAGTTTGTCTAGTAATAATGAGTTATAATAAAATATAATAATAATATGATAAAACTTAAATATCGATTTATCCTTACAATTTGATTGGTAGTTTCACTTTGGTGGTTGGTTGTGATCGGTTGTTGTAGACATACCATTTAACATACGAGACATGACATCATTGAACAATTGTACATTTGGACTCACGTTGATGTGGTTGAAGTTGATTTTATAATATATTCTTGACACCCAAAAAGCTTCACATTTTTATTTTATATAATTGTTGTTGCAGATGCTGTTGTTTTTTATATCATGTCTGTAAAACTGTTTAGATTAATAAACTTTTTGTTTTCATTCAATCGTATATTTTTTTAATCCGAAAAAAAATATGTTTACAATTTTTCCACACTGTTTTTTTTTGTTTGAATTATTTTAAAATTTTCTTAAATTTCCAACACTTTTTTAGTATAATCCACTATGGAGTTTAGTTTTTGCTGAGACCGTAATCCGTTTATGAAGCGTTTTGGTCGTTATCAATCGATTTCCCGTTTATATGGCGATGCACTGCAGCTTTCATCATGTTCTTTATGATCTTCATTTTAATTAACACGTTTAATTTTTAATTTTTGTAATTCAAATTAAATTTTTTTTTTTAATATTTTTTTTTTTTTATTTAAATATATTATAGTCCTGTCACGGTCGCCATGTAAACAAATAACACCGCTCCCGTGCTTTGTCTGTTTTACATTGATTCTTCTTTATTGAAGAAAATTATTATTAGCCTAAAAACCTTAAATTGATAATTATCATTAACTTATTAATTATCATTACTTATGGCGTGTGTACATAGGTGTGGTTTCATTTATTTAATTCTCACTACCTCCGCGTATTTAACTTTAGTGAAACGGCATGTGTGCCCTTGACCGAGAGTAACTCGGTGTCTCGTTTCATCGTTTACTAATTCCATGGGAATAAAATAATTACTTAAAAAAGCTAAGTAGTAACGCTCACATATGTACACTACACTATGGAGGTCGAAAAAGTACTATTTTTTAATCAAGTTGGTACTATTTTGAAAATCCCATTTATCATCCCTGGTGTTGCTTCCTTGAAAAAGAGGATAGAAAAGAAGTAAAAGGTGGTGAAAGATGAAGGCTTCAAATATGGCAACACTGTAATTGGGCCAGATGTTGAATATTAGAATAGTTGTTGCGCGCGATCTGATGTAGAGTTGGCGAACTTTGTTGAAGCATTTTAGTTCATAGCCTTGTTATGTTATTTTACTTCGGTGGGGGTTAAGTGCTATCCCAGCAAAATCTTTCATTACCAAATAAGTGGTTATATAATGAAACTAAAATTTTTTCCTTCTTATAATTCGGCGTCAGTACTAGTTAATTTTGTTAGGCGAAACCGTTTTTATAAGCAGTCTAGCTTACGCGCGACTACTTATTTATTTATAAAGAAAATGTGAATTTGGTAACTACTTATTTTTTAACCACTAGTAAGTATATAAGTAAGTCGTATTATTTAACATCTTGTAACCACTTATTTTTTAACTGCGTATGAGCACACGAATAACTACTTATTTTGGTAACTACTTATTTTATATACTTTTGTAATGTAGCGGGTAAGCGGGTGCACAAATTTTGTGCGTTTTTTCATGCAGCGAATATGGACAACTACTTACAAAAACGACCTTTTCGAAGAAAAATAATGAGTTTCGACACCGAATTATAAGCAGTAGACCCTAATTCAACTTCTTATTATTTAGTTATTAGTAATGAGCACCCATTACTGAGATTTTGCAGGGATGGGAACACCGAAGGAGGGCGATGCGATATGTATGAGGGATAGAAAAAACTCATACATATTATTAATTTTTATAAATTGATGTTGCCATGGTTGGGCATCGAACCCGCAACCTTATGTGTAACAGTCCAACGCGCTAACCATTACACCACAGCATACTTCTTATACTGACTTATTAAAAAAAAAATTAATTAAGATGGGGTTTCTAGAAGACGTTCGTTGTCACACGAATGAGTGACTACATGTATTTTGTTTTTGTATTGCATGTATTTTGTTATTGTATTTTCGTTCGTGTGAAGCAAAACGTCATCTAAAAACACCACCTAAATGTTAGTTTGAAGCCCGAAAATGTTGCATTAGGTAACTCCGTTTCCAACTTATGATTTTGAGAAATAGAAAACCCGGGGTTTTGTTAACTTTACTGTTGAACTGAGTTCAAAAATTTGAAAACTCTGGATAAAATTGTTCTACCCGATTGCATTATACACTATATATAGGCTATTTTATGGGTTTTAAATAACTACATTATCTTTATCCAGTAAAAAAATATAGGCGCTTAAATGTACTATGTTGGAAATTAAATTGTTAAAAAATTATAGCCTCAAATAAGCCTTTATTAATGTATTGGAAAAATCATGTCACTGAAAATAATGAGCGCTTCATTAGCCCAATCGCAATAGTAACAAAACCTACCTGTAAAAGTTTCAATGTGTAAAAAATTAAAGAATGATTGTTTGCCTTTTTTCTATGCACTGAAACTCTGGGCAAGTAAAATCGTAAAGAAATTGTGTTGAAAATATAGATTTTCTAATGTTATAGCACTTAAGTCACGAGAGTGATTGTGGTATAATTTTAAAGGATGTGATGTCGTTATTTACGAACTATAAGTAATAAAATTTTCACAATTTTCAAAGTTTAATTTAATGAAATCAGCGATTTAAATCGCCATATATCAAAAAATAGATTCCTTAGTACTTTATTTTTGTTTTTGTCAAATCTTATAAGGGTAATCTTATTGGCTCCTTAGTTTTACAAATGCTGAAAAATCGAACTGTTTTCTTTTTAATTAAATTCTACTAGGGCATTTCGAAATGCATTTTAGGTCAACTGTTAACAAATGCGGCACCCATCTTGCAGAAAGCTTTTTCATCTATAATTCTTGATGCAAAATAAAATGTATTTAAAGCATGCTTTCAGAAGCTTTAAAGTCCCAAGAAAATTTTTTACAATCGGTTGCCAATCAGAGCAATTCTGCAACTGGTTCCACTGCAACCGATTCCATGGAACTGGTTCCGGAACCAGTTCCAGGGATCTCATATAGAATGTATGACGGTCGTAGAATGAATTCTAGAACTAGTTCCAGAACTTATTCTAGGGCAACCGGTTCCACTTTGGAGCTATAGAAGTGGTTGCTTTTGGGACAATTTCAAACAAAAATAATCGGTGTTAGAATTGACAGCAGAAGGGGTTGTAGAGGAAAAGCAGCTATTGTGCAACCGATTCTTTGGAACAGAAAATTTTCCTGGGGTGATATATGTATAAACCAGTCACATACATACATAGCTATAATAATACAAAAGTTAGACCCAATTATATAAGGAAAGTTTTTAGAAAATTTAATAATTTTACCACATTTGAATACCAATTTTCGAGGGTTGTCTTACCCTATAAACATTTCGACTGGAATTCAAGTTGAAATCAAGTTCAATTCCAGCCCTGTTTTCCAGTTTCAAGGCTTGAATTCAACTTTCAATACATTTTAATTCAATAGCATACTCCAGCAAAAGGGAAACAAAAATTCAAATTTGAAATAAATATTTTTGTTAAATATACACACAAAAAAAACCAAAGGTAATATTGCCTAAAACTATAGGTTGATATCACATATTTTCAAAGGCAACATAGAGTTTGCTATGTTTTATGGCAATATTACCATAAAAAACAGGTAAATTAAATTTGACTTTTAAGTTCGAAAATTCAGCTATAATTATTGGTAAATTAACTAAGAATAATTGGTGTTTTACCAACTTTAACGTAGGTAAAATATTGGTAATTTTACTTTGATATTAGGTATTTCTTATTGCAAAAAGCTCCGCAAATAATAAAATATTTAAAAATTTTTTAAATATAAATTTATTAAAGAAATATATAAAAATACATGCAAATTTGATATATTATTGATTTCGTTATGCAAATAACATATATTAAATTTAAAAAACACACTTATTGCAAAATAATTTCGGAACGCGAAAAAAGGTTTCATGGTACAAAATTTTAATTAAAAAACTTAAGCAGCGATTTACAGTCTGTAAACAAATATATTGATGGAAAAATGAAAATTTTTAAATTTTTTTCCCAATTTTTTTCGCGGTTTTTTTTTTGCAACAAGCCCTGAACTTTGTTGTATGAAATGGGTCCCTAGATTATAAATTTAAAAAAACCGAAGTTAAAAAATTGCAAAATAATAGTGGAACGCGAAAAAAGACTTTATGGTAGAAAAAATTTATTAAAACACACAATCAGCCATAAACATTCTGCAAACAAATATAATGATGCAAAAATTTTCCATTTTGCAAATATTTTTTTTTTTCGATTTTCTTTTTGCAATAAGCAACAAACTTTGGTGTATGAAATTGGTATTATAATGGAAAATTTTTTCATCATTTTATTCGTTTCCAGAATGTCAATCGCTGATTAGGGTTTTTAATTAAACTTTTGTACCATGAAGTCTTTTTTCGCGTTCCGCTTTTATTTTTCAATTTTTTAAGTTTGGTTTTGACTGCGTTGCACTCAAATAAGGGAGAAGGTGTACGAATATATGTATTTATAAAGATGACATCGCAAAAAGCAATGATTAGGCAATGGAGAGAATTAAAAATTTGTTTTCTCTTCTTTGCAACCTCTTCCTGGCTAAACTGCAAGCATAAGTGTAAAAAATGCAATTGCCCAAGACGTTTTACTGTGTTAGAAGGATATGCATTTGAATAATTGCAGTTCCACATAATCGACCACAAAAGATGTATACTTTGTTTTTGCTGAGGCCCCAACATCTGATAATTTTACATCTAAAAATTTGTTCATGAGTTAAAGATTGCAAAACAGCAGGTTAACATCAATATATTTACCTTAATAAAGAATGTTCTTTTTATTTTATTTTCTTTTAATTTAAAATTAAAATAAAAACCAATTCGTTGCTGTCTGTTGAATAAAATAAAATTTATTAAGATTTGACATCATAAATTTCAAAATATTTTTTCGAAGTGTTACCAAATTCTGATAGTAAAATTTGCATTATAGATAGGTAAAATACTTTCCTAGTGGCAAAGGTAATAACACAATTTTTTAAAATAAGTATCAAATATTAAAGTTTTTGGTGGAAAATATAACTTAGAATTTTGCGTTGAACTTTATATTGTCTTTTATACCTAAAATCTCATAAAATCGTTAACCTTGCGCTGCGAAGACCAAAAACGTCCAAGAAGTGCTGTATAGCCAAACCAAAAGGGGTTAGAAAATATTTTTGTGAAAATTTAAAAATAAATCGTTACCCGATATTTTTGTTTTTTTTTTAAATAAAGGATTTCCAACTAACAAAATTTTAAAAATTTCTCCCCCAGAGACTTGAGCTGGAGCCGCCACTGGTGTACACATCTTTAAAATAAAATATAAAATTTTATAATGCAAAAAAATCTCTATATTTTTTGTAAATAAGTTTATTAAGCTCTTGGGCTTCAAAGAAAAATCACTACATGTATAAGCAGTTCAACATGGCAATATAGTAGCGATATTTATTAATGCAGTCTAATTTTTTTAATATATCATAATCTCCGTGAAAATGGGGTTTTGGTGCTTCTCTTAAACTAATGAAAATAGATAATTGAAATTTGGCATATACAGTTGCGAGCATAAAAAATGCAACTCTACGCTAAATCACCTAAGTATGCTTTGATTTCTTCTAATGGCTTTTTTGCGCCCATCTTTTGATATTATAGTCGGTGATGTGTAGGTTCCATGTGGGAAAACAGGAGTCAGTTGTGATGTGAGCACCTGTCCCGTGACCGGTGAAAACAGGACCGGTATGAGAGAACCTATCATGTGCCCTGTCTCGTGACCGGTGAAAACAGGACTGGTCTCTAAGTACCAGTCCTGTGACTGGTGAAAAGAGCAACGGTCTGAAAGTACGTGTCCCGTGACATGTGAAAATTGGATCAACCAGGTCATTCAAGTAGTACAAATATTATAGTTGTCAATTATTCGTGTTTTTATTTTGATCGAACGATTATATGACTAACTAGCGGGCGAAACCCGCTACGTTGTTAGCGTGCCTTAAAGTTTAGAATTAATTTTCTTTTAGATAAAATAAAACACAATATTTTTTGTTAAGGTAAAGTAATTGCTAAGGTAAATTTATTTTAATGTTTAAGTACAAACACTATTTTTTGCCTCTTCATTTTTATATAAATCATTTAGTATACCAACACGTGACCATGTAACAACTAATTGTCTGTTGTTCAACCATCGGCTTAGATAGGTCGTATTCGTGGTTGGGTTGGGGGGGGGGATGCGCCCCCCCACAATTTTTTAAAATTCGCTTTTTTTATTTAAAGTACAATTTTTATAATAAAAGCCTTCACCCAGCCACCAAAAATAAATAATTCTGCACAACAATGGGTTTAAAATAAATAAATATTTGATCACTTTTTCTCATGAAAGTGGATTGTTAGTAATGAATCCATTATAAATTGCAATATACGTGTGTATGTCAAGATAATTCTATAAAGTGCGAACTTAGGTAGATAGACCCGTAAGTAGTTCTGTTCATTTGTGTTTTGAATGAAAATAAATAACGTAAAGCAGGGTTGGAAAGCATTTTATAAAGTTTTTTTTTTAATTCCAGTTTACGTAAAAGTAAATCAGGCAATTCAAGTAAATTCACAAATTCAGTTGGAAATTTTACTGCGTCGGTTTATTCCACCGGTGCTTCGTTACCTGCAGTTCAAATATCAGAAATTATAAGTTCCATTCCTTTTCTAAGGTTTTTTCTCTTTCAGAAAATTTGTTTAACTTTTTGGAGCGTATGTTTCAATGCTACATAAGTTTCATATTCAGTGGATAGTGTTTGAACAGGTAATTAAAAGAGGTTCTTTACCCCTTTTTGTTTCTCCCAGTAAAAATCCCAAATATATATAATCTTGCCTCAATCGCATGCGAAATTTCAAGTACCAAACTCCGGCAGTTTGAGTCATTCAAATTCCATTCCATTTTGTTTAACAATTTTAGTATTCCAATGCAACTCCTTCCAAGATTCCATTTCGTTCACCATTCCATTGTATTTCTTTCCCATTATCTGTTATTCCAATTCCACTCGTTCCCCGTTTCATTCCATTTCGTTCCTACTGTCTTGTGTATCGATAATGATATCAGTCGCTTCTATTTCCATTTCTTTGCACTTGATCCGTTCCATCCCTCTTTTAACTGCAGTGTTTCAATTCCACTCGTTCCGCATTCTATGTCATCTCGCTCCTCCTTTGCATTTCGTTCCCTCTTCCAATCCATTTCCATTGTCTATAATTTCAATTCCACTCATTCAACGTTTATATCCATTTCGTTCCACTTGTGTAGTGTTTCAATTCCACTCGTTTCCTAATTAGTTTCTTAATTTTAGTGTTCCATATACACTTGTTCTTTAAGTTTTAGGTTTCTAGCTAAAGCCGCAGAGGTTAAGGGGAGGGGGGCAATTTTCCCCTTTTGAATCACCATTTTTACCACGTTCCTATCCAAAGTCCTAAAAATGCCTTGTAGCCCATACTCCAAGGAAAACATATTATAGATTATAGGTTTCTAGCCGAAGGGTTCGGTTAGACCATCAAGGGGGAGAATTATTCCGTTTTTACCCCTCCCGGTAGGAATTTCCAAAAAATTCCGTCCTAGAGAACGTCTCTGTTGGAGGAGAAACCTACTACGTACATACTTTTAGGTCTCTATATGCAGCAGTTTGGCCAGGCCGTCAAGGCGGAAGTTTTTTTCCCTTTTTACCCCTATGAATTTACCGGTATGAATTTCCAAAAATACCGTCTTAGGGGATGCCAACGTTGGAGAAGGAACCCAAATACCGAATTTAAGCTCCCTAGTTCCAGCAGTTTGGCCAGGCCGTTAAGGGGGAGACTTTTCCTGTTTTTGACCCTACCTGTGGAAATTTACAAAAATCTCATCTTAGCGGATGTTTACAATAGAGGAGGAACTTTAATACCAAATTTCAACTTCCTACCTCCAGCGGTTTGGGCAGGCCTTTAAGCGGCACTTTTCGCTTCATTAATCCACATTTTTGCAATGTCCCTGTCCAAAATTCCAAAAAGCACCTTCCCGATAAGTGAGCCCATACCCCAAGGAACATATGTTTTACATTTCAGGTTTCTAGCCAACTTTTACTATTTGTGCCCCTCTCGATAGGAATTTCCGGAAATCCATCGACAGGGAATTTCAGCTTCCTAGTTCCAGCAGTTTGAGCAGGCTGTCAAGAGGGACACTTTTTCTTCCTAGTTCCAGCAGTTTTGACAGGTCGTTAAGGGGCCCCTTTCCCTTTTTGAGCCCCCACTTTATAACGACGCTGTCCAAAATTCAAAAAAGTATCTTTCTAATAAGTTAGCCCTTACTCCAGGGACCCACATTTTAAATTTCAGGTTTCTAGCCGAAGGGGTTTTTACAGGCCACCAAGGGGAGGCTTTTCTTCTTTTTGCCCCTCCCTTTAGGAATTTACAAAAATTCAATCTTCGCGGCTATCTGCGATGGATGAGTAACATTCATACCAAATTTCAACTTCATTGCCTCAGCGGTTTGGGCAGGCCGTTATTGGGGACATTTTTCCCTTTCAACCACCATTTTTTTGGAAAAAGGTACTTTTATGGAAAAAGGTACATACTTTTTTTGGAAAAAGGTACTTTTTGTGGAAAAAGGTACTTTTTTTGGATATTGATATCAGTCGCTTCTCTTTCCATTCCATTTCTTTGCACTTGCTCCGCTCCACTCCTCTTTTAACTGCAGTGTTTCAATTCCACTCGTTCCCCATTCTATGCCATCCCGCTCCTCATTCCATTTCATTCTATAGTCCATTCCATTTCGTTCCCTCTTCCAATCCATTTCCATTGTCTATAATTTCAATTCCACTCGTTCAACGTTTATATCCATTTCGTTCCACTTCTGTAGTGTTTCAATCCCACTCGTTTCCTATTTAGTTTCTTAATTTTGGTGTTCCATATACACTCGTTCTTTAAATTTTAGGTTTCTAGCTAAAGACGCAGACGTTAAGAAGGGGGGGGGGGAAATTTTCCCCTTTTGAAACACCATTTTTACCACGTTCCTGCCAAAGTCCTAAATATGCCTTGTCGATAAGTTAGCCCATACTCCAAGGAAAACATATTATAGATTACAGGTTTCTAGCCGAAGGGTTTGGTTAAGGGCCATCAAGGGGGAGAATTATTCCGTTTTTATCCCTCCCGGCAGGAATTTCAAAAATTCCGTCTTAGAGGACGTCTGCTTTGGAGGAGGAACCTACTACATACAGAATTTTAGGTCAATATATCCAGCAGTTCGGCCAGCCCGTTAAGGGGGAAGTTTTATCCCTTTTTACCCCTATGAATTTACCGGTATGAATTTCCAAAAATACCGTCTTAGGGCACGTCTACGTTGGAGAAGGAACCCAAATACCGAATATAAGCTCCCTAGTTCCAGCAGTTTGGCCAGGTCGTTAAGGGGGAGGCTTTTCCTGTTTTTGACCCTACCTGTGTAAATTTCCAAAACTCTCATCTTAGCGGATATCTGCAATAGAGGAGGAACTTTAATACCAAATTTCAACTTCCTACCTCCAGCGGTTTGGGCAGGCCTTTAAGCGGCACTTTTCGCTTCATTAATCGCCATTTTCGCAATGTCCCTGTCCTAAATTCCAAAAAGCAACTTCCTGATAAGTGAGCCCATACTCCAAGGAACATATGTTTTACATTTCAACTTTTACTATTTGTGCCCCTCTCGGTAGGAATTTCCGAAAATCCATCAATAGGGAATTTCAGCTTCCTAGTTCCAGCAGTTTGAGCAGGCTGTCAAGGGGGACAGTTTTTCCTTTTTTGTCCCTCCCGGTTGGAATTAGGCTGGAAGAGGAACCTAAGTACCGAATTTCAGCTTCCTAGTTCCAGCAGATTGGACAGGTCGTTAAGGGGCCACTTTCCTTTTCGAGCCCCCATTTTATAACGACCCTGTCCAAAATTCAGAAAAGTATCTTTCTAATAAGTTAGCCCTTACTCCAGGGACCCACATTTTAAATTTCAGCCGAAGGGGTTTTTACAGGCCACCCAGGAGAGGCTTTTTTTCTCACATACCGAATTTCAGCTACATAGTTTCAGCATTTTCGGCAGGTCGTCAAGGGAGAAACATCCCCCTTTTGGGATATCCTGTAGGGAATTCCAAAAATACAATCTTAGTCGATGTCTACTGCAGTGGAGGAACTTTTATATCAAATTTCAACTTCTTACCTCTAGTGGTTTGGGCAGGCAGTTAAGGGGGGCACTTTTCCAATTTGTGAGACCGTCTGTGGGGAGACTTTTCCCCTTTTTGTCCGTTCCGGTAGGTATTTCCAAAAATCCCGTCTTAGCGAACGTCTATGACGACTATCAAGAAACCTTGTTTTAGTGGAGATATCCGTGGGGGGGAGGAAAAAAAGAACTTTTTGTGAAATTATATTTTTTTAAATGGTATTTTTTAAATGGTACTTTTTGGAAAAAGCGAAATTTTTTGGAAAAAGATACTTTGTTTTTACAAAGTATTTTATTGGAAGAAGGTACTTTTTTGAAAAAGGAATTTTTTTTGGAAAAATGTATTTTTTTTTGGAAAAAGTTACTTTTTTTGGAAAAGATACTTTTTTGGAAAAAGGTACTTTTTTCTGAAAAAGGTACTTTTTTTGGGAAACGGTAACCTTTTTGGAAAACGATACTTTTTTTGAAAAATTCCTTTTTTGGAAAAAGGTACTTATTTGGAAAAAGCTAGTTTTTTTTGGAAAAAGGTACCTTTTTTGGAAAAGGTACTTTTTTGGAAAAGGGTACTTTTTTTGAAAAATTTCTTTTTTGGAAAAAGCTAGTTTTTTTTGGAAAAAGGTACCTTTTTTGGAAAAGGTACTTTTTTTGGAAAAAGGTACTTTTTTTGGAAAAGGTAAATTTTTTTAGAAAAAGGTACTTTTTTTGGAAAATGGTATTTTTTTTGGAAAAAGGTGTTTTTTGGAAAAAGGTGTTGTTTGGAAAAAGGTGTTTTTTGGAAAAAGGTACTTTTTTTGGAAAAAAGTACTTTTTTGGAAAAGGTTACTTTTTTCCCCTTTCTGCCCCTCTCGATAAGAATTTCCGAAAATGCCGTCTCAACGGAACCTACACACCAAATTTCAACTTCATAGCTCCAGCAGTTTGAGCAGGCCGTCAAGGGGGAGACTTTTTCCCCTTTTTGCCCATCCCTATAAAAATTTCAAAAAATCCCGTCTTAGTGGATGTCTACGATAGTGGAGGAACCTTTATACCAAATTTCAACTTCCTACCTCCAGCGGTTTGGGCAGGCCGTCAAGGGGGGCCTTTTTAACCCCCATTTTTACAACGTTCCTGTCCAAAATTCTAAAAAGTACTTTCCCGAAAAGTTAACCGCTACTCCAAGGAACACATATCTTAAATTTCAGCTTTCTAGCCAAACGGGTTTTGGCAGGCCGTCAAGGGGAAGACTTTACCCCTTTTTGCCCGCTCCGGTAGGAATTTCCAAAAATCCCGTCTTAGCGGACGTCTACGCCGAAAGACGGGATACATACAAAATTTCAACTTCCTAGCTTCAGCGATGTTGAGTCAGTCAGTCAGTCACTCACGTTACTCTTTTATTTTGACTGTCGCATAGTGTTATTGCTTGTATCTCTTTCTCCTTCAAGAATATAGGGCATGTTTTGTCTTTAGCCGAATGGTTTTTGTTTGTGTTTTTATTTTCTTTGCAGTTTATACATTCTTGAGTGTTTGAGCAGATTTCTGTATCATCATTAAGATGATAGTCGTATGAACAATTGAAACAGGTTTTATTGTTTTTACAAAACTTTGCTAGATGTCCGTAGCGATGGCATTCTTTACATTTCATGGGGAGAGGTATCTAAGGTCTAATTTTTACTTTCTCATAACCAATTGGTAGCTCAGACGGGAGTGAGGTAGTGGCGAATGTGACAATTATCAAACCAGTTTATATTAATATATTGTTTACTTTTTTTAAAATTTTGTTTATGTTACATACGTTTTGTGTTTTCAGTTCGTTAAGAATTTCGTCCTCTGCTATGCCGCGGAGGTCATTTGAATAAATCACACCTTTTGAATAATTAAGGGTTTGATGTTCACATAAATTGACTTCTATAGTTGGAGTAAGATTTTTTAACTGAATGAGGCTTCTAGCCTGTATATAATTTTTTGTTTTAATAAGAAGAGTTCCGTTTAATAGTTTTTTACACATTTCGACTTTCCCTGAACAGGTATTGTCAATTACTTTTTTAATAAGGAAAGGTGACACTTCCGAAAGAGTTTTATCACTATTAATACGACTCATTATCAAATATTTTGGACCGGGGGATATAATTGAAAGCATTTTAGATTTTTCTGGTATTATAGGCGGTTTTTTATTTTTCCAATCATCCGGCGGATCATTCCTTATGATGGCGTTAAGTATTTAGTGTCAGCAATTTTAGTATAAATATTTGATAATTATTAAATTTTAAGCAAAATGAAACAGAGAGCACAGTAATAATTCCGTCTTGTGTAGGCTAGTTAACAACGAACACTGTTTACAAAAGTAAACAACTATTGAGGGAACTATCCCGATGTGTTCTTTCCAACCCTACACCCAGAAAACAGTCTCAGTTGTGGCCACCGAATTTGTTGCCAATCGAATTTGTGCGGTTACGACAACTACATATATATTAAATTATATTTTTCGTCATGAAAGCCAATATTCGGTTGTCCAATTCAATATTATGTTCCACATAAATATTATTATGTTCCACAAAATTTTATTGAAATTAAAAAACTTTTTTTGAATTTTCTGGTATTGAACCCGGCCATTCGGTTTAATAGTTAACACTCTTACCCACTGCACCACAACTAATTTTAATTTTCTTAGCCATATTTACTGTTTATACATATGAATATTTTATTTTAATTAAAAAAAAAAAAAACATATACATTTTTGTCTTTTCCGGGATTTGAACTCGGAAATCCGGCGTACTAGGCCAACTCTCTACCGACTACACCACAAACACTTATTAATATTGAAGTCTAATTCTAAATTTATATGTTTTGCTTGGAAAACAAATATAGTAAAAAATTCGTTTACCAATACCAATCAATAGTTGTGTGTGTTATCAATAAATTCCACAATTCGGTTGGTTCTACAGAATTTGTACACTCACAATAGATTTTCCATAACCGATTGAGGTTTATTTAAAAAGTAATAGGTAAAGTTTGTTTTCAATTGAAGAATCCATTAAAATACATTGAAACTTATTGTTTACCTTTTTTTGTCAACCAATAAAAAACCAACCAGAAAAAATATGTATCGTCTGTAGGAGTTGTTATTTTCAGTCAAATATTCTAATTTTATAGTATATTTAGACTAGGCAAAAACTAGTAGTTTTTGGCTATTTTTAATTTTTGAGCCGAAAACTACAAAATTAATTTAATTTTTCCATACAATTTTCATACAAACTGAAAACCAGATTCTAGCTGGTTTTTGCCAAACAACCAAGTAAAAATATCTGAAATGTGCATTTTTGATACACCCGGTATCATTTATAGTTAATTTTCGATACACCCTACTGCAACGAATATAGGAGTAAAGCAAGTGTCACAAAAATTTTTTTTTAATTTTTTAAGAATATTAGCAGTTTATTTTTAAATTGTGTGTTGTTATTCTTTTTTAAATATATTAATAATTTTTTTACATTAATTTAACAATAAAAAAAGAAAGAAAAGTGTGTAATAAAAAAGTGTTGTGACAAAGAAAAACTAAATAACCAGTGTAAATGACTTGGCTTTTGCAATTTAGTTTTGTACAAAAACCAGCTGGTTTTTGCTCAGTCTAAATTCAGTATTAGATTTTTATTTTTTTAAAAAATTATTTAAATAATTTCGTTGTTTTCTGTTCTAAAACAAAAAATTGAAATATTTTCGGTTTTCTTTTTTGTTAAAATAGTTTGTTTATATACAAATTATTTCAATTCAATTCAAATTCTTTACTCATACACACAAACATAGCCAATAAAAATATGAACGTGTCTGTTGTGTATGGTGTAGTGTTTTGAAAATCGAAACAAAAAAAAAACTTTCAAATATGAAAAAACAAACCACAAAATCGTTTTTTTCTACGTTTTGTCAGTTAAAAAATTGATGATTGTTTTAATAGACTTTTCAATTATTTTTATTTCTTTTCTGGATTGTTTAAACAATGTTTGAAAATAAATAGCAAAATGTTTTGAATATAATGAAAAATCAGTAGTCCTCTTTTTAATAGTGTTTTCAATTAATTTAATATGTATTTTAGGTTGTTTTTAAGGATAAAATATTGTGAGTGTAGTTACCACTTTCGAATATTGAAATTTTTTTAATAAAGGTTATAGGGAACACCAATTTTCTTGTTTATACACTAAATAAATGGCTGCTTCTACTGCATAGAATTACTAAACTGATACTAATTTTAAAATTGATTGGAGATACCAATAATTTGTTAAAAGGATTGTCTTTTAGTTCATTTTCCCTATTTTTAATACAAAGCAAAATATTTTTGGTGTAGTATGCAGGCAACTGCAAATAAAATAACGTCCTGGCAAATTCATTTTAATGGTTTTGATCGAATTCCAACCAATCTTTTTCCTGGGTGTATTGAAATTCGGATATTTGGTAGAGCTCTGCGGCAAAGGACGCCATAACCCAAAGTCACAAACCTCCTACTATTACCCGGAAATGAGTTACTTTTCTATTATAAAACGTATTATTTTAGCAAGGGCACGTATTCTTTTAATGCTATATTCACAATTAACCAAAAAATAGTAGTTTTTAAAAACTACTTCTATTTACTTGTCAAATTCAATACAAATTTTTAATCAAAAACTAAAATTTTTTAAAAACACCAGTTTATTTCGAATAAAAAAACTTTTAAAACACTAGAAAATATGCAAATGATATTCAATTTGTCTGCAATTTCTTTGAAATAATACGAAAAAGCATTAAAAATATTTTAAATGAGGTAATTTTTGCATAGATGTGTAATTTATGAAAATATGACTCCAAATCTGATATTTTTTTAATGTCTTAGAATTCACGAATTTGGTTTTTAAATGTAAAATTTTTTTACGGTAAAAATTCAAAAAATTTAGATTATGATAATTTTTATATCAAAAAATCTGGGACCTAATATTATAGTAAACACTTAAATAAAACCAAATACTTAAGTGACATTTTTCCCGATTTTTTAAGGCGTTTCTGAGCATTACTTACGGTTGGTGATGGTGATCCTAAGACCAAGAAATTTAAAAAGTTAATTAAGAAGTTTATTTAAGAGATTTTAAATAGTTGTGCACTTAAATTTTAAAACAAAAAAACTTTTATTTTAACTTTAAATATAAGGGCCAGTTCTATAGTCAGAACTAAGAACGATTGTTTTCATAAGTAAGTAATTTCGTTTGAGATCGATCTTTGTTTTGACAATAAAACTGGCCCTAAATATTAATTCTTAAGTAAAATGAATCAAAAAATTTGTTAAATTGCTAAAAATGGATAACAGTTTCAATAATAATTCTATAAAAACAAGCTCATTATAAAAAAAATTTTGAGAATTATCTCTTAAAAAAATCTAGAATCTGTCATGTTTTCTGAACAAAGAAATTCCTTCTTGAAACCAAGAATATACACAAAATCTCAAAATTTAAAATGCTTGTTTATGTGAAATTCTAAAATATCTGTTTAAAAAATTAATCGTGTTGTCCCTTATAGCATTATTTGCAAAAAAAAAAATTTGTTGGGCCCCAAGGGGGGGACTTCAGCCCCCATAGCCCCCCCCCTTTTATCCGCGCCTGGATATAACATAACTTCTTTGCGTTACTTCCTAAAAAGTTTTGCTGGCATACGTTCGATTATAGCCCAACTACTATAAACATTAACTGCTTAAAATTTTTTTATACTTTAATCGGTTAAACGTAGATTTGCTTTAAATACTTAACGTTGATAGGTATGAGCAAAAATACAGCTATTGATAGCAGAGACACATAAGTAATAAGTAGGAAATAATTGTGGTTCAATTACGGATAAAAGTAATTGTAATGCTAAACTGGATTTACAATAAAATAATAGTTTAATCCTAAATTTTTAGACAAATTAACCGAAAAATTAGTTGAATTGAATCAGAACGCGATTAACAGACGTTTGTACTAACTTTTTTTATCAGTGTACAATTAGTTATGTTATCACAAAAACATCGAAATTTCTTCGGCCGAAAATATATGGTCCTCAAAGGCTAATCCTTTAGTAAAAGCGTACACCCAGGAAAAAGATTGGTTGGAATTCGATCAAAACCACACCCAGGAAAAAGATTGGTTGGCTTTCGATCAAAACCATTAAAATGAATTTGCCAGGACTTTATTTTATTTGGAATTACCTATAATTGAATACTACATCAAAAATATTTTACTAGGTATTAAAAATAGGGAAAATGAACTAAAAAACAATCCTTTTAACAAATTATTGGTATCTCCAATCAATTTTAAAATTAGTATCAGTTTAGTAATTCTATGCAGTAGAAGCAGCCATTTATTTAGTGAATGTACAAGAAAATTGGTGTTATCTATAACCTTTTTTAAAAAAATTTCAATATTCGAAAGCGGTAACTACAAATACGGGTATCCTAATCAAATATGACCTTAAATTCAAGTTTCTGTAGAACCAACCGAATTGTGGATTGTATTGATAACACACACAACTATTGTTTGGTATTGATAAACGAATTTTATACTGTATTAATAAAACACATAAATTCAAAATTAGTCATTAAAATTATTAAGTGTTTGTGGTGTAGTGTGTGAGGAGTTGGCCTAGTACGCCGGATTTCCTGGTTCGAATCCCGGAAAAGACAAAAATTTAGATGTTTTTTATTTAATTAAAATAAAATATTCATATGTATCTATAAACAGTAAATATGGCTAAGGAATTTAAAAGTAGTTGTGGTGCAGTGGATAAAAGTGTGAACTATTAATCTGAAGGGCCGGGTTCAACACCAGAAAATTCAAAAAAAGTTTTTTAATTTCAATAAAATTTTGTAGAACATAATAATATTTATGTGGAACATAATATTGAATTAGACAACCGAATATTGGCTTTCACGACGAAAAATATAATTTAATATAAAGATAGTGGTCGTAACCGCACGAATTCGATTGGCAACAAATTCGGTGGCCACAACTGAGACTGTTTTCTGTGTGCATTAAAATGAATTTGCCAGGACGTTATTTTATTTGCAGTTGCCTATAAGTGAATACTACACCAAAAATATTTTACTAGGTATTAAAAATAGGGAAAATGAATTAAAAAACAATACTTTTAACAAATTATTGGTATCTCCAATCAATTTTAAAATTAGTATCAGTTTAGTAATTCTATGCAGGAGAAGCAGCCATTTATTTAGTGTATACCCAGCAAAATATTGGTAAGGACACGTCATTACTATCTGCATTACCAAAAATGATATATCATTACTTTTTGCATTATTTTATAATATAAAATAATGACTTCCTAATAACGGCCTATTGTATTCATTGTTTCTAAATATAAAATAATGACTTTCTCGTAATAGTTTAAATAAGTACTTTTTACAGAGTTAAATTTTATACATTTTTATTTATTATATGTAAATATGTTTTATGTTTAAATTTTTATAATGAGTCCTAAAATTACACACTAGAGAAAACTTAAATTTTTCTGAATGTAATTCCTTAAGCTAATAGCATTTGTTTAACTCCTTATTTTTAAGAATCAAGTAAGCAATCGGATAACCACTTATAATTCAACTTTTTGTAAGCATGTGTGTAACCACTTATTATTCAAAATCTCGTAACTACTTATTTCTCATTTTTTCGTAAGCGAGCAGGTAAGCGTGACTACTTATAAAAACGACCACGCCAAACAAAAATAATGAGTTTAGACGCCAAAAAATAAGTTGTGCGAAGCTATGAATTTCTATTATATAACCACTTATTTGGTAATGAAAGATTTTGCTGGGTATACAAGAAAATTGGTGTTACCATATCCTTTATTAAAAAAATTTGAATATTCGAAAGTGGTAACTACAAATACGGGTATCCTAATCAAATATGACCTTAAAGTCGAGTTTCTGTAGAACCAACCGAATTGTGGATTGTGTTGATAACACACACAACTATTGATTGGTATTGGTAAATGAATTTTTTACTATATGTGTTTTCCAAGCAAGACATATAAATTCAAAATTAGACTTCAAAATTAATAAGTGTTTGTGGTGTAGTCGGTAGAGAGTTGACCTAGTACGCCGGATTTCCGAGTTCAAATCCCGGACAAGACAAAAATTTATGTTTTTTTTAAATTAAAATAAAATATTCATATGTATAAACAGTAAATATGGCTAAGAAACTTAAAAGTAGCTGTGGTGCAGTGGGTAAGAGTGTGAACTATTAACCTGAATGGCCGGGTTCAATACCAGAAATTTCAAAAAAAGTTTTTTAATTTCAATAAAATTTTGTGGAACATAATAATATTTATGTGGAACATAATATTGAATAAGACAACCGAATATTGGCTTTCACGACGAAAAATATAATTTAATATAACGATAGTTGTCGTAACCGCACGAATTCGATTGGCAACAAATTCGGTGGCCATCACTGAGACTGTTTTCTGGGTGTATATTCCCGAGTAAAAAAAATTGATCTCGCGCAATATCTAATTATATCCAATTTGATATTGCTTAAGATCTGCTGTAATATCTAGCTGATCCAATTAGATCTCAAAATTGGGTGTATCCAATCATATCGTATTAGATCCCATTGTATATATGGGGATAAACTAAGATCAAGTTATATCTCAAAATTGGGAGGTCCAGTGATATCTTTGGGGATAAACCTAGATCTATTTTGATCCGAAAATTGGCGGATCCAGCTATATATGTGCGGATATTTTTAGATCTAATATGATCCGAAAAATGGCGGATCCAATTAGATCCAGCTATATATTTGGGGATAAACTTAGATCTAATTTGATCTCAATTTTGGCAGATCAAATTAGATCCGGCAATATATTTGTGGATAAACGTATATCTAATTTGATCCGAAAAAGTGGCAGATAGAATTAGATCTAGCTATATATTTGGGGATAAACTTAGATCTAATTTGATCCGAAAAATGGCACATCGAATTAGATCCAGCAATATATTTGTGGATAAACTTAGATATAAATTGATCTGAAAAATGGCAGATCAAATTAGATCCAGCAATATATTTGGGGATAAACTTGGATCTAAATTTATCAGAAAAATGGCAGATCGAATTAGATCCAGCAATTTATTTCGGTATTAAAATGGCAGATCGAATTAGAAACAGCAATATATTTGGGGATTGACATCTAAAAGTATCCATAAAACTGACAGATAAAATTAGATGCCGCATTATATTTGGGTACTACGTAAGATCTCCATTTATTTGGGATTAAATAAGATCCCAGACATATATTGCCAACTGTTCAAAAAATAATAGACTGGCAGAGCACTGATTGTATAAAAATTACAATATTTTGTTAAAATAAGGTTTAAACTCAGAAGGTAACGAGTTCAATATGCATTTCTTTTACAAAATGAATTTCTTTTTATAAAATTAAAATTTTTTTTCTATAAATTTTTTTATAAAATTATATATTTATTTTTTTATTAAATTGAAATCTTTGAATAAAATAATTTTATTTACATCTTTTTGACGCTCTACACCATTTCCAATTGTATTAATTGTTTTAAGATTTATCAATTGTATTTCAGAAATAATCAATTGAATTTCAGTTTTGTCAATAATGTTTCAGAACTCATCAATTATTTTTCACATTTATGAATTGTATTTCAGAACTAGTCAATTGAAGTTCAGTTTTATCAATTGTGTTTCAGAAATCATTAATTGTATTTCCGAAATTCACAACTGTATTTCAGAAATTATCAAACTGTATTTCAGAAATTATCAATCGTATTTCCGAAATTATGAAATGTATTTGAGAAATTTTTCTCTATTAGCTATGAAATTCTGAAATAGATTTCATTATTTCTGGACACAACTAAATAAATAAATAATTAAATTTGCATAATATTGTAGTTTCTGAAGTGCAAATAATATTTTGTGATATACAATTAAAATTTTCTAAAATACATTTAATAATTTCTGGAATACCTTTTTTCGATGCTTATAAGTTAGCTCGAAATGCTTTTATCATTCATTTAATTTGTAGCTATCACACATCTATACAAGTCTCGTTAGATTAGAGTGTAGAGGTCTTGGCTGACAATCTGGTGGACTGGGTTAAATTTCATGTTTTTAAAAGCAAATATTAAAAAAGTTTTCTCAATTTTTTGAAAAATGTTTTTTGAAATCTATTTTTTTGCCAAGATAGTTAATGCAACGTTCTGCCAACGCATAACCGACCATCGCCAACGGTTTGCCAGCATTGTATATTAACATTAATTAACACTATATTTTTATTTTTAGGAAATACATTTTTATTTTATTATAAGTTAACATTAAATTGAATTTTAGATAATGGTACCAATTTGTAGTTGTAATTATTATATATTAAATCGTATATTCATAAACATTCTATACAGTTAGACGAGGTTTATGGAACTATTTAACTTTATAAAGTGTTTATAAATTATAACTTAAATGTACAAATATATATGTTAAATGTACGTGAACAAATTGTTGATATGGACCCACAAATTGTATCTCAACTGATATTGGAATTATTGTACCATTACCATACATCAATATATATTGAATGATATACATATATTAAAATATATGACACTGTATTATAAATATTGTTAATGAAGTAACATATCAGATAATATTTTTTATAGCGCCATACAGTTTTACATTATTCAAATTAAACCATATATGGAATTGTATTCAAAATGTTGATGTGGTACCAAATTTGACCATATATTGTTTAAATTGTGCTATATATGACAATATATTGTTTAAATGATACCATATATGTCTATATATTAATATTGTTTAAATGACACCATATATCAATATATATGGGACTATATATGGTAGCATATATTATCATATCTGCATCTGTATTAAAAATGTCGTTCATCATGTTAAATTTTTTAGAACAGTTGTTGCGCGCCATCTGTCGGTGAGTTGGCGAACTTTGTTGAAGCTTTTTAGTTCATAGCCCTGTTATATTATTTTACTTCGGTGGGGTTAAGTGCTATGGGAACACCGAAGGAGGACGCTGCGATATGTATGAGGGATAGAAAAAACTCATACATATTACTATTTTTCATAAATTGATGTTGCCTTGGTTGGGGCTCGAACCCGCAACCTCACGTGTAACAGTCCAACGCGCTAACCATTACACCACAGCGCCCCCAAATGATAATATATGATAATATATGGTTTGAATGGCACCATATATGATAATATATGGTTTGAATGGCACCATATATGATAATATATGGTTTGAATGGCACCATATATGATAATATATAGCTTAAATAACACCATATATAAATATATATCGCACTATATATAGTACCATATATTATCATATCTGGAACTGAATTAAAGATTTGGTTTATGAGGTACCATATATGACCATATATTGTTTAAATGGCACCATATATGATAATATCTACACTCACAGAAATAAATCCGTAAAAATAGCAGAAAAAGTTACTAAAAATTAGTTAAAAATGATGCTGCAGAAAAAACTGCTAAAATTAGCAGATTTTTTTACTAAATACTAGTAAAATGAGAACAGCAAAATTAAAACTGCTAAATTTACAGAATTTTAGTTATATTTAGGCTAACTTTTAGTTAATTGAAAATAGCAAATTGTACTGTAAAATCTGCAGAAAATTTTGCTAAATATTTGTAGACTAAAAATAGCAAAAATAAACTGTTAAATCTACAAAATTTTTGCTATTTTTAAGCTAAATTTAGTTGAATGCAAATAGCAGTCTATTCTGCTAAAATCAGCAGAAATATTTGCTAAAAAAATTGTAAACTGCTGTTTTCAAAAGGCTCGATTTTTATTTGCATTTAAAAAAAAAATCGAAAAAAAACTTCGAAAATTTTAAATTTTTTGGTGATTTTTAGGCTACTAATTATTTAGCAAAATTTTTTGCTGATTTTAGCAGGTTAATTTGCTAATCTCCATTTACAAAAATTTAGCTCATATATAACTAAAATTCTGTATATTTAACAGTTTTAGTTTTGCTGTTCCTATATTACTAATATATAGCAAAAATAATCTGCTAACTTAGCAGTTTTTTTCTGCAGCATCATTTTTAACTAATTTTTAGTAGTTTTTACTAAATTTTCTACGGACTTTTTTCTATTAGTGTAGTTTATCTGTCACCATATATAATTATATATTGCTTAAATGATACCATATATAATTATATATTGCTTAAATGATACCATATATAATTATATATTGCTAAAATGCCACCATATATATTAAGATATAGTTCTATATATAACTATATGCATATAAGATAAGATCAACCATGTTATGTAATATATAATTATATATGCCATATCTAATATTATGAAGGCCGATATCTAATTAGATGAAATTATATATGGCATAATATAAGGAAAATTTTTCGGAAAAAACCTCATATATAATTATATATGGATATACATAACTACATGTCTAATTATATATTGTAATATATGCCACATATGATTATATATAATTTTTTTTACTCGGGTTGTGTAAACGAAATCAGTACCATAAATTTTACAGAAATTACGCTTCTACCAGAACTTTATGCATGTTTAGCTTTCATATAAATTAAAATAACATTTAAATATACAGCCGGAAATTGCAAAGCGAAATATCACAAATTAGTTACACTAAATACGGAAACGGAAATGCACTTCGTATAGTAACAAATGCAAAAAAAAAACACAATAACACAATAATAGGCACTAGCCACTAGGTTAGGGTGACCATTGTATTCTGACTTGAAATCAGTACAAATTTTTTTTAAATATCATCATAAAAACAAAATTATATTACCAACCGAATTTGTGTCAATCGAATATTTCGGTTGCTGCAAAATTTTTCGGTTGATACTACCAAATTTTTTTTAAGAATAGCGTATTCCACTTTTTACAAGCAAATTACATTGTATAAACTAATTTTCTGTAGAAAACGACATATTCGATTACCACAACGAACCAACCGATTGGCTTACAAATTCAGCCGCAAGAGCATATGAGTTCTCTTTGCTAATTTGTGATTGATTTTTGCCATAGAAAAACGTTCTCATTCTGAGTGTTTTTTTTTACAGAAACACGTTGTTAAATAATTAAAAATGTTTTATTCACAATTTTAAGGTTTTGTGAACTTTTTCTACGAAATCCCGTCTGACTCTAGGCACTTTTCCTTTTGAAATACCCACATAAAAACATTCAGATTTTGTTGTTAGGACAATTGAAATTTTGTTCTCATAGACAAAAAAATGTTATATCAATTAGTTTTCTTTGGTTGCAACTCAGGGACGTGCGGTGAGGTTTTTGACTGGGTGTTCACTACGGTTCTTCAAATTGCAAAGCGTTCGAATTTTGCAGCTCCTCAAGGCCCCATCAATATTACTACCTTTTAGAAGTTTATGCAATCAAAAAAAACTTAAAAAAGTTTTCATCTTTAGGTCGCTAAATTTCAATAAAATTACGGTTATAAGTGAACAAAAATTTCAAATAAAAAAAATATCAAATTTAATATAATGGAACGCGATACATCAAATCTCTTAAATATTTTTCCGATGATTACGAATATGAAGTCTAAACTTCAAACAGATAAACGGTTTGTGCGATATAGCTGATTATGAAATTTCCAATGGAATTATTTTTTTTCCAAAAATTTTTCAGTTTATCTTACAGTATTATAGAATTATTACACTGATAAATTTTTATTCTCCCAAAAACCATTTTCTATGTGAAGTCCAGTTTTCAATATATTAAAAAATTCAATAATTTTAATATCATTTCACAAGTTAGTAAACAAAATGCAAAAAAGTCATATTTTATGAAAAATTGCAAGGATAACGTTATCTTTTCTGAAATGGTGTACTAATTAATTTTAAATGTAGCTTTAAGACAATTAAATTTATATATTCAAATATATATTTTTTTTCGTGCAGACTGACTCAAAAAATTAAAAATATTTTAAAGCTGATTTATAATCTTCTCTACCCGCCGACTTCATGCTCTCGCAGATATAGAATTAGTGGAAAGCAAATTAAAAAGAATTTCCCAGGGATCTTTTCTCCGATGTACAAACTCCGAATATCCCCACATTAATGATTTAGCATCAGCTTAGGTAGTTAGTAAGTTTTCAGGTTAAATTTTTATTAAAATGGGAATCAAATTGGTTTTTTGTAAATTTTTCCCTCTAAATTTTTGTAAATATGTATATAAATTTTTAAACTAAGATTATTATTAAGATGAAAAAGGTAACCTCTTGAACTCTTTGTACATAAATATTCTGAGAAACATTGTAAATAATATTAATACAAATAAATTGCAATTGAAAAATTAAAAATTATAATACTTTTAGGTTTTTTTTTAAGTTAGCAAAATTTGAGCGATTTTTGCAAATTTTTTATTTTTTAATGTCCAAATTTTGAATGGGATTATAGATTATAAAAAAAAAATTATTTTTGATGTTGTGGAAACATTCCCTATCATTTGAGTACCATTTTACCATAGAACAAAATCTCATCATTTTGGTTTAAGGGGCTAAACCATTTTTGGAATCGTGAGACAATTTCCTCTAATTTGAGTAGCCACACTTGCATGTTACTATGCTAGATTTCAAAAGAGAAATAGCTTTGTAATAATATTTAAAAATAAAAAAATGTCAAGTTTGGGAAAAGTTATGCACCTAACAAAAAAGCTACTAGAAATAGCTAGGAAGAAAAAAAATTTGGTAAATCTTCCGGCTAGATGCAATCTAGCGATTTTTTAATAGCTACATGAAAAAAACGCTAGATCTAGCCGGGAAATAGCTTAAATGGCAACCTTGGCATTAACTAATGTGCAATTTCTTTTTGTCACACCATTGCATTGTTTTTTATTATGTACACTCACAATATATTTTCCATAACCGATTGAGGTTTATTTAAAAAGTAATAGGTAAAGTTTGTTTTAAATTGAAGAATCAATTAAAATACATTGAAACATATTGTTTAACTTTTTTTGTCAACAAAAAAAAAAACAAACCAGAAAAAAGTATGTATCGTCTGTAGGAGTTGTTATTTTCAGTCAAATATGCTATTTTTAGACTTATATTTTTATAAAAATATTTAGTGTGTTTTTTAATCACCTGGATTTAGAATTTTTCATACAAAAAATGGATTTATTAAATCCAAAAAAAAGCTGGATTTAATAAATCCACAATAAAAGCACAAATATATGAAACAGCCTAATTAATTTAATGTCAGAAAAAAATACGAATGAAAATTAAAAGAGAAACAAAAAAATTGAAAAACTAACAAATAAAAGGTTTTTCTTAAATTTTTTTTATGAAATATGTTTAGAAAAAAAACTACACCTCACCAAATACATGTTTTTTATCTTGGATATGGAGAAATAGCTCAAATAGAAATGGTAATTTTTCACTCTACAGTAAGTAATTTAATTAAATCCAATTAGTGAATATTAAATATTGCAATGGAATTTTTCAATTGTGTAAAAATATAAATTGAAGTGATAAAACTGAAAAGGCAGACTGTTTATCGCTGTTTTATGTAAAATATAATTATAAATTAAAAGTTAAAGTAGAATCCTTCATCATCGAATTCGGTATTAAAAATTAGGGTGAAAGAAGTGTCGGACAGAAAATTTTTTTAAAATAGGAAGAATCTAACCCCCTCTGTTGAGCACTTTTAGAAATACTTTTTGGATTTATTAAATCCAAGTGATTAGAAAAAACGGCTATTATTTAAATAATTTCGTTGTTTTCTGTTTTAAAATAAAAAATTCAAATATTTTCAGTTTTCTTTTTTGTTAAAATAGTAGTATTAGTAGTAGTAGTATTAGCAGCCTAGAACTCCGTGTATGTTTTTTCTGGAAGCTGTTCATGATAAAAGAACAGCGCAGTTTTAGCATATACTTTTGTTGTAATTTTCTGCTTGGCATTTGATTTTTATTCGACAGTGTGTTCTGTTAAAAGAATTGAACACCGTATTTATATATTGTATCAATACCATTGCATTATATATGTACATGTGCGCAAATATTATAGACATTTTTTTAAATTTCAAAAAATATGAAAAAGTTTTAAGGTGTTCAGTGAACACCTCAGCAAATTAAAAGGAACGTCACTGTTGCAACTGGAGTTTTTTTTTTGTTTTGACAAAGTAGTAAAAGCCTGATTTTAAATCACTGCTCGGTAAATACCGAGTCAAATCACTAAAGGGAAGGATTTAGGGTTGCCAGATATGAAATCGACGAAAAAAGTAAAAAGTACGTTGAGGAAAAAAGGGCAGTTCAATTAGTAAAACTGAAGTACATAAAAGTAACAATTTATGTATTTAGAATTCATAACAAAATATGTCAATCACGTTTTATTAGAGATGTATTTCTATTTTATTAATATTTAACTTAGTTGGCAAATATCGCGGCTGTATTGATTTGCTGAGCAGTTTATCCATTTGATGATTTTTTTAATGGGCAAGAGTCTACTTAACATAAAATCCCAACTTTCAAGACTTTTCGATATTTTTCTTATATGCTCATTAAAAACCCTGTTTTTAAAGCAATTCTCATTTTGTTGTCCGCATCATTTAAACTAAAGTTAGTGGAATTCGTTGTTTTAGGATAATGCGAAAACTAGAATATTCGTGATCAATATTTTGTATCATAGTTGCAAATTCTATGTATATGTCCAAAACAATTCAGAATTTGAACCAAAATTTAATTTTTTTATATCAAAAAATGGAGTTTATGTTAATCAAAGACTTGCAACTTTGATACAAAATAAACATAGTACATTAAAGTGTGCAGCTTTATATTAATACAAAACAACGAAATCAATTAAATGTTGTAGTATAAGGATTAAACCAAAAAAATATAATTTTCTGAATTCTTACAAAATTTAGGAAATATCTTTAATCAAGCTTAACTTCTGTTAATTTTAAAAACGTAAAAAAATTCACCAAAACTGCTGAAAACAGGGGTTTAAATGCAATCCAAAATTCGAAAAAATCTCGAAAACTGCTCGCCCCATTCAATTTTTTTTGCCAATTTGTATTTGACGCGTCAATATTATAAATACAAGATGTATTGCAAGTGCAGGAATTTCAAAAAATATAAATTTTCCTAATACACACAGAGAAAAAATATGTAATTTTCCAACTGAAATTCGGTTACATCTACTAAAATAGGTTATCAAATAACGAACATTTTGGTATCATGTATTTAATGTTTTTAACAAAAAAAAGTACAAAAAGAAGTACACAGGTTAAAAAACAGTACATTTGCGTACTTCTTTGAGAGTTATGCAGAAAGCAGTACAATCAGTAAAAAAAAGTACGCGTACTGCTGAAAACAGTACCTACGTCTGACAAGCCTAGAAGGATTGTTTTTTCTGAAATCCCTGAACGGAATAATATTTATTAAATCACTGAACGGTTGAGTGAAATTTTCCTTTCACACTGAATGGTTTTTAAATTGAAGGAATTCTTTTTCCGATTTATAAAAAATTAACTCATTTTTCAGTAAATTAATTCATATGATTTGATAACAATTACAATCGAATTAATTCTTAAATAATGATTGCAGATGAATGAATTCACTTTATTTCGTTACCAAATTAATTAACTTGCTTTAGACAAAAATTTAATTCGATTTAATGGAGATTCAACTGTACTTGAGTTCGTATTTTGATTTTTCTTATTAAAAAAATTTTACATTTTTTTAAATACTAAAAATGAGTACAAATTTCAAAAAATCAGTACAAATCAGTACACGATTTTTTCATAAGTACTGCTCAAATTAGTACGAATGGTTACCCTACACTAAGTAGCATTAACATATGTATAATCTGACCAACTATGAAGGTTTTGGCGGGATTATTGTGCCTACCCGGCCTTAAGTATTTATAAGCTTTTTAAACAAAAATCTCGATTTTTCATATCTTAAATATATTTCCCAAAATGCTTTGATTAAGGTGCCTATTCCTACGAAAAGTCTGTGACTCTTAGTTATGACTGTATTCCTCATGTATTTGGTGTTGCAAAGTCTTAATAAATTATATTTATTAAAATTTTTCGTTCGATTATAACGGAATAATTATAAACATAACCTGTTTAAAATTTTTTTATACTACAATCGGTTTAACGTACATTTGCTTTAAATACTTAACGTTGATAGGCATGAGACAAAATACACCTATTGACAAATAAAATTTGAATTTTTTGAATTTTATTGTTGTTTTGTATGAAAAGTTATGACTCTCAGTCTTAAAAATAGGCCTAAGACCGTCAATGAGTCACAAGCAGGAATAGGCACCTAAATTTCAGGAATTTTTTAAGTTTCTAATAAAAACTAAGGTCAGCGTTTCGAATTGAAAAGCTATGTTTCGATTTTGTAAAAATTACGAGTTAAACTAAATAAACTTTTGTACTGAAATCGGAGGGCCAGTTTTATAGTCAGAGCTAGCAACTAAAGTGTCTCATGTGATAATTTCCGATCTTAATGAAATTTGTTTATTTTGTAGAGAAAAAAATTATAAGGTCGGGGTGTCTGAGATTATCGGCCATTTCGGGGATTTAGGGGTTAAAATAGGAGTCAAAAATTAACCTTTTTTCGTTTTTTACATTTATTTGTCACTTGATCCAAGGAAATTATGCACAAATGTTATATTTTCAGATATGGGTTTTAGCATAGCCCCCCAGTTTCACGGTTCCTGTCTTATTCCCGGTATTCCTGGTTCCTGCTGCAATCCCGGTTCTTGTGTTAATACCGGGATTCCCGGGAAAACCGGTATAAACGGTATCTACTTTAAAAAATTGCTTATTTGTTGTATTATTAGTTAGAATATAACTAAATGTAGATTATTTGTACAAAAGTTTGTATATTTTTTACATCTAACTACGAACAGTAACAAAAGTCTTGTTGTCATTTCCACATCGTTTAACCAGAACAAATAAAATTTTGCGTGAAAAGTTCAAATGCATTCATTATGACTGCCCGAAATATTGAATGATTTCGCACGAAATTTCATTTCATTCGGTAGAACGATGTGAAAATTTTAGTCCGGTACCGGAAAAAATTGATAATTGTATTTAAAAAAAACTTGGGTAGCGGGCTCGTATTTCCACATGGTAGATCCGAATAAGTCCAAATTTAGTAAAGTTATTACACATACAGTTGTGGAATTTTTGGTCCGGTACCGCAAAAAATTAATAATTTTAAGATGAATGGGGGAATATTTAGTTGATCTCTTATTTTTAAGTAAATGAATGTTCCTTTAGTTTGACTCTAGATCATAAATTAATATCACTTTCTGTTTAAATTATTTTTCAAATCAAAGAAAGATGATACAATTTTTACAAGTAAATTACAAAGAATAAAAATATATTTGAAAAATATATAAAAATATATTTTCCAGAGCCTACGGTCAGTACCGGTATTCCCGGGAAACGGTAGCGGTTTCCCGGTTCTTCACCTATTCCTGGTATTCCCGGGAATACCGGAATTCCCGGTACCTGAAGTGTTCCCGGTTCTAATGGTATTCCCGGTGCTTGCGGTATTCCCGGGAAAACCGGTATATCCGGTCATCACATTACGAATTTTATTTATTTATTAGTGAATTTTTATATAAGGTATTATATTATTAAAATAATATATATGTATATGTAAATGCATATAATTTTTTAAAATTTATTTCATGTTTTTATATATATAAGCATAACTTTTTACACAGATACCGGGCCGCCATTTTCATATCTCAGCTCCAAATTGGTCAATATTTCGTACACTTATTACTAATGCGTGTGAAAAAATGTGTGCGAAATTTCAGTTCGCTTGGTGGAACGATGTAGAATTGTTGATCCGGTACCGGAATAAATTAATAATTTAATTTAAAAAAACTACGGTACCGGACTCGTATTTCCACATGGTAGATCCGAATGGGTTCAAACTTAGTAAAGTTATTACATATATAGCCAAGATTATTCGTGCCAAATTTCAGTTTATTTGGTTCAACTATGTGGATAGTTTTGGGCCGGTACCGGAAAAAAATAATAATTTTATTTTATACTTCGGTACCGGACTCGTATTTCCACATGGTAGATCGAAATGGGTCCAAACTTAGTAAAGCTATTACATATATAGCCAAGATTATTCGTGCCAAATCAACTATGTGGATATTTTTGGTCCGGTACCGGAAAAAATTAATAAATTTATTTTAATTACATATATAGCCAAGATTATTCGTGCTAAATTTCAGTTCATTTGGATGAACTATGTCTTTATTTTTGGTCCGGTACCGGAAAAAATTAATAATTATATTTAAAAATAAACGTTGGTACCAGACTCATGTTTCCACATGGTAGATCCGAATGGGTCCAAACTTTGTAAAGTTATTACACTTACAGCCAAGATTATTCGCGCCAAATTTCAGTTCATTTGGTTCAACTGTGTGGATATTTTTAGTCCGGTACCGGACAAAATTAATAATTTTATTTAAAAATAACTTCGGTACCGTACTCGTATTTCCACATGGTAGATCCGAATGAGTCGAAACTTAGTAAGATTATTACACCTACAGCCAAGATTATTCGCGCCAAATTTCAGTTCATTTGGTTCAACTGTGTGGATATTTTTAGTCCGGTACCGGAGAAAATTAATAATTTTATTTAAAAAAAATATCGGTACCAGACCAAAAGTTGCACATAGTTGAAACAAAATGAACCGACCGAATAATCTTGGCTATATATGTAATAAGGTGGCTAAGTTTGGACTCATTCGCATATACCATGTGGAAATGCGAGTTCGGTACCGAAGTTTTTTTAAATAAAGTTATTAAGTTTTTCCGCTACCGGCCCAAAAATATCCACATAGTTGAACCAAATGAACTGAAATTTAGCACGAATAATCTTGGCTATATTGGTAATAACTCTACTAAGTTTGGACCCATTCGGATCTACCAGGTGGAAATACGAGTCCGGTACCAAAGTTTTTTTTAAATAAAATTATTAATTTTTTCGGGTAGCGGACCAAAAATATCCACATAGTTGAACCAAATAACTCTACTAAGTTTGGATCCATTCGGATCTACCATGTGGAAATACGAGTCCTGTACCCAAGTTTTTTTTAAATAAAATTATTAATTTTTTCCGGTACCGGACCAAAAATATCCCCATAGTTGAACCAACTGAACTCAAATTTGCCACGAATAATACTGGCTGTATATGTAATAAGTTGGCTAAGTGCCGGCTCATTCGGATCTACAATGAGGAAATACGAGCCCGGTACCGAAGTTTTTTTTAAATAAAATTATTAATTTTTTCGGGTACCGGACCAAAAATATCCCGTAGTTCAACCAAATGAACTGAAATTTGGCAGGAATAATCGTGGCTGTATATGTAATAACTTTACTAGGTTTGGACTTATTCGGATCTACCATGTGGAAATACGGTCCGGTACCGAAGTCTTTTTTAAATAAAATTATTAATTTTTACCGGTACCGGACCAAAAATATCCACATAGTTGAACCAAATGAACTAAAATTCGGCACGAATAATCTTGGCTGTATATGTAATAACTTTACTAAGTTTGGACTCATTCGGATCTACCATGTTGAACTACGAGTCCGGTACCGAAGTTTTTTTTTAAATAAAATTATTAATTTTTCCGGTACCGGACCAAAAATATCCACATAGTTGAACCAAATGAACTAAAATTTGGCACGAATAATCTTGGCTGTATATGTAATAACTTTACTAAGTTTGGACTCATTCGGATCTACCATGTTGAAATACGGGTCCAGTACCGAAGTTTTTTTTAAATAAAATTATTAATTTTTTCCGGTACCGGACCAAAAATTTCACATAGTTGAACCAAATGAACTGAAATTTGGCACGAATATTTTTGACTATATATGTAATAACTTTACTTAATTTGGACTACCATGTGGAAATACCAGTTCGGTACCGATGTTTTTTTTAATTAAATTATTAATTTTTTCCGGTACCGGACCTACAATTCCACATCGTTCCACCAAGCGAACTGAAATTTCGCACAAATATTTTCACACGCATTAGTAATAAGTGTACGAAATATTGACTAATTTGGAGCTGAGATATAAAAATGGCGGCCCGGTATCTGTGTAAAAAGTTATGCTTGTATGTATAAAATCATGAAATATATTTTAAAAAATTATTTGCATTTACATATATGTGACCTTCTCCGAGAAGAGAGACCTAGTGTGTCAAAAAACGGGAACTTGGGAAAATCGATAAAAATCAGAAAAACATTAAAATTTGAAACTTTGAATGCGTTCTTCTCAAAACTTCATTTTCACACACTAGGTCCCTTATCTCGGAGAAGGTCACATATATCTTATTTTACTAATATAATACCTTATACAAAAATTCACTGAAAAATAAATAAAATTCGTAATGTGATGACCGGATATACCGGTTTTTCCGGGAATACCGCAAGAACCGGGAATACCGTTAGAACCGGGAACAGTTCAGGTGCCGGGAATACCGGCATTCCCGGGAATAGGAGAAGAAATGGGAAACCGAAACCGTTTCCAGGGAAAACCCGAGAACCGGGAATATCGGTATTCCCGGGATACCGATACTGACCTTAGGCTCTGCTTTTTAGGGTCTTTTTTGGTATATTTTTGTTGTTTTGTGGTTGTTGTTGTAAGAAATGTGCTACAGAAAAAAACTGCTAAATTAGCAGATTACTTTTGCTATATATTAGTAATATAGGAACAGCAAAAATAAAACTGTTAAATATACAGAATTTTAGTTATATTTGAGCTAAATTTTTGTAAATGGAGAATAGCAAATTAACCTGCTAAAATCAGCAAAAAAATTTTCTAAATAATTAGTAGAATAAAAAATCGCCAATAAATTTAAAATTTTTTAAGTTTTTTTTCGATTTTTTTTAAATGCAAATAAAAATCGAGCTTTTTGAAAATAGCAGTTTACAATTTTTTAGTAAATATTTCTGCTGATTTTAGCAAAATAGACTGCTATTTGCATTCAACTAAATTTAGCTTATTTTTAGTCCACAAATATTTAGCAAAATTTTCTGCAGATTTTGCAATACAATTTGCTATTTTCCATTAACCAAAAGTTAGCCTAAATATAACTAAAATTCTGTAAATTTAACAGTTTTAATTTTGCTGTTCTCATTTTACTAGTATTTAGTATTTTCTGCAGCATCACTTTTAGCTAATTTTTAGTAACTTTTTCTGCTATTTTTACATCATTTTGTTTTGGCTCTTTAGATCAATCGGTAACGCGGTAATGTTTACATTCTGTTGATTGCGGGTTCAAGTCGAGTTCAGGGAGATGTCTGAAACCCCTACGGGAAATTTTAACAAACTGTCACCGAACTGGCCCCTTTATATGAAATAGACTTGTCACTTTTACATGGCGTTGTCATAGGAGGGGGAAATTGACCCCTTGTGACATGTCACAAGACAAATCCTAGGACAGGTTACTGAACTTTCATAAAAAACAAAGTTCAGGGACCTGTCCTGTAATTTGTCTTGTGACATGTCACAAGGGGTCAATTTCCCCCTCCTATGACAACGCCATGTAAAAGTGACCAGTCTATTTCATATAAAGGGGCCAGTTCGGTGACAGTTTGTTAAAATTTCCCGTAGGGACGTTATAAAAACAAAAACGAAATATATGTACAAATAAAAATAAATAAAATAAAAATAAATAATAAATAAAAAAAGTGACGCAAACAAAAATATTTTTTTAATTAGTTTTCATTTAATGAATACGTTTCATTGATTTAATGAACGCGTTCTTTGGGGACTTTTCAATGAAAAAATCATTGGATTAATGAACAAATTCATTAATACTATGCACAAAATACTTTGCGTTTTATAGAGTTTTTTCCGAAACCCTATAATAAGCAATAATTATGATTCCAAATAGACATAATGGGTATCAAACTTTTTCTTTTTGAGAATACATTCCTGTTATGTGAAAATAATTTTAAATTCATTCAATTTCAGACATGTCGCCATACAAAAAAATATGAAAAATGGATTTTTTTCAAAATACCTTTTTGATTCAAATACTCAGATTTAGTAGTAAGCAAATTAAATTTCGTCAAAATTTTCGGTGCAATTTTCAAAATGCGAAAATCCTTATAAATGCTGAAATAACAACACTAGATCAGCCGTTTCCCGTATGTAATTATACCCTACACCACTATGTGGTCAGGGTATTATAAGTTTGTGCTGATGTTTGTAACACCAAAAAATATTGGTCGTAGACCCACCTTACAGTATACCGATCGGTTCAGAATTTTTTTTTATTTCGATTTAACGATGTCCGTCCGTCCGTCTGTCTGTCTGTCCATGCAACCTTGTGCGCACTCTACAGGTCGCAAATATTAAGATATTTTGATGAAATTTGCTACGCAGACCTATGTTGGCCCAAGGACGAACAAGTTTGATTTTGGTGAACATCGGTCCATGTTTAGACCTAGTGCCCATATAAGGGTCCTACCAAAATTATACTATTTATACGCTGCAGGTCGCAAATATTAAGATATTTTGATGAAATTTGGTACACAGACCTACATTGGCCCAATAACGCAACCTATTGATTTTGGTGAACATCGGTCCATGTTTAGACCTAGTGCCCATATAAAGGTCCTACCAAAATTATACTTTTTATACGCTACAGGTCGCAAATATTAAGATATTTTGATGAAATTTGGTATATAGACCTATGTTGGCCCAAGGACGAAGCCTATTGATTTTGGTGAACATCGGTCCATGTTTAGAACTAGTGCCCATATAAGGGTCCCCCCAAAATTGGCTTGGTTACAAACTGCAGGTCGCAAATATTAAGATATTTTAATGAAATTTGGTGCGCTGACTCACATTATAGAAAATTTTGACACAAGTCCCTTTTTAACCCATTCGATTTTCGGATCAACAATACACCAGACTGGTGTAGGGTATTGTATAGTCGGTATGCCCGACTTTAACCTTTTTACTCGTTTTATTTTACTGATGGGGTTATTTGTAGTAAAACCCGAAATTATTTACTTGTTGGATTTCTTGATTCTTTCTAAACTTTTATTGTGTTATAACGCTTTAATAAAGCGATGAATAAAAATTGAAATATTTTTGTCATAATAGGTTTTGAATGCCAAATAAATGTATAGTTTAAATATTGTCGCAATCAGAGGAAGTCATCCATTTTATTTAAAGGTGAGAAATAAACCTATCATTTAAGCATAATCATGGCTGTGGAAGTTCAAGGATATTTTATTGGAAATGTAAAAAAATTTGAAAATATCGGTTTTTAATTTAATCCTTATAAATTGTATATTTGGTAATTAAATTTGTCATTTTTTTCTCACACGTCAACCGGACACTTAGGGCTAGTTTTATAGTCCGAGTTAAAGACAGTTTTTTTGGTAAATTTTGCATAGGAATTTACCAAGCAAAGTTTCTACCTTAATAAATACTTAAAACCAAACTTTGAACTGAAGAAAATTAAAATTTTTCAAAATCCAGAATATATATATGAGCAATTCTTAAAAAGTTTTAATATTGTACACTGTATTTAATATATAGGATCTATTTAAAATTACGTTGAATATACTTTTTTATATTATTCGACAGTCTGCCTATCTTCTTTGTTGTTTAAATCCATATAAAAAACTATAACACAACATAAAAGCTATTTAATGACATTGTTATTTGTTCATCTCTTTTGCATGATAAAAAAAAACTAAATTTATATTGTGTCATTCTTCATAGCCTTATAATAAATCTAAGAAAATATATATCATATTACGTAGCGATTTTTCTAAAACTTTTTGCCATTGCTTCTATTCTATTTCACTTAATGGCGCCTTCGTTAATGTAATAATTGACATTGAAGATATAAAGACTATGAGAAAAAACATTTTTAAGAAAGACGGAGTATAAATAAAACTATGTAGGCAAGAAGCACTCAAAAAATATACGCCTGTTCCTCTTATAATCGCTGATAAAATCTATTTAATTAAAATAAAAAATTTCCTAAACTATTTTTGTATTATTAAATTTCTTACACACACCTTTTTCATAACTTTTATTTTTCTTAAATATTAAATATTAAAAAATTCAGCTCTACTTTTTGAAATTTGCGCAAACTTCACTTTTGGGAAAAGGAGAGTTTTTTCTTAAAAATTTCTTATTTAATATTATTTCATGTTCCACTAAGTTCATTTCATCAAAAAAAATTGATTTAGTTTTTGTTTCAAATTACCAGACAACAGAAAAGATCAAAATTCAAAAGTCTTTATCGATAAAAATCTACAAGTATTTTTTTTGACAAAAATACTTCATAAAGCACTGTAAGTTGTTTTTCACGTGGAAAATTTTTACTCGAACTTTAAAGGCTTCAAACTGCAATTTAAATTATATAAGTTAACAATTTTTTAATTTTATAACAAAGACACAAACCACAATAGGTTGGTTACCGAAACGAATAACGGTAAGGGTAACGGTATCGGGTTTCGTTTGTTTAGGTAACGGTAAAGGTAACGTTATTTAAGACTGTTTCGGTAACGGTATACCGTTATCGAAACGAATACGTACCGGTATTAAAAATTATGTTAAAAACATATAGAAACAAGTAAAAACATGGCATATTTTTAATTTTAAGTACTGAAAATACAGATTTTAAGCTATAAATTCAATACTGGTAGTTTTAATAAGTAATATTATTATCTATAAATTTTTTTTGTAAAAAAAACTCAAGATTATAAAATTAAAAAAATTTGTAATTTTTATATAAAATAATAAATACCGGTAAAATACCGGTAACTACCCATAAAAATAACGCTATCGGTAACGATAACGGTATTTGGAATTTTTTTTAGAGGTATCGATAACGGTAACGGTATTCAATTTGAAACGGTATTTTAGCGATAACGGTATTATAACGATAACGGTAACCAACATTGCAATATACACAAAATGTCACATTTTCACCAGAAAATGTGACATTTTGCGCGAAAACAAACTCTACACAATTTTCACGTGAAACTGATTATCGTGAAAAATATTTTATATGGATAATAACAGTTTTTTTACGTGAAACTCAAACAACTTACGGTGGTTAACTTTTAAATAAAACTCTTTATGATATTTTTCTAAATTCAATAAAGACCCAGGAAAATTTTCTGTTCCAAAGAATCGGTTGTAGAATATCTACTTTTCATTTACAAGCCCTTCTATTGTCGATTCTAAAACCGATTCTTAATTCATAATCTAGGGAATAAAATACCAATTACTTATACAAAAGTTTGGAAGTTCCTTTGCAATAAAAAATTCGCGAAAAAATATTTTGCAAAAAGAAAATGTTTGGGTCAATGTATTCGTTTGCAGAATATAAGCTGACTAAGCTTGTTAATCAATATTTTATACCGTAAAGACTTTTTTCGCGTTCCGCCATTATTTTGCAATTTTTTAAATGCAGTTTTTATAATTCATATTCTATTAACTATAACACTCGTTTCTTATGAAAAAGTTTAGTGGTTAATTTGTAAAAAAATTCGCGAAAAAATTTTTGCAAAAAGGAAAATGTTTGCATCAATATATTCGCTTGCAGTATTTAAATCGCTGACTGAGCTTTTTAATAAATATTTTGTACCTTAAAGACTTTTTTCGCGTTCCACTATTATTTTGAAATTTTTTAAGTGCGGTTATTTTAAATTCATAATCTAGGAACTATACTACCCATTTCTTATAAAAAAAGTTTAGTGGTTAATTTGCAAAAATAATTCGCAAAAAAACATCTTGGAAAAAGAAAAATTTTTGCATTAGTATATTCGTTTGCGGAATGTAAATCGATGATTAAATTTTTTAATTAATTTTTTGTACCATATACAATTTTCCACTATTGCGCGTTTTGATTTATCGATAAAATTTGCAAACACAATAAAAACTAAAGAACACGAAATAGGGGATTTAGTTATAAAGTTTGTATATTGTATTCACTTGTATTCACAAAAAAGTTTCGAGTTTTACTAGAGCTTAATAAAACAAATTAACATGCAAAATAACAACTAAAATCGTTCAATTTTCCTCTAATAAGACAAAAAGTTTTTTTGTGAATAAGCATGTTAGTTTTTTATTTTACGTTACGTTAATCCATCAAAAAATTATTCAAAGAGTTTTTTTTTTTTTAAATTTAGAATTTTGCATATAAAACGCCATAAAAATATTAATTTATTAATAAAATTTGCTAACACCGAAAAAATTATAAAACATTTTGTATATTTAATATTTTTTACTGTAGATATTTAGGTTTTTATTTTTTGATTTTGAATAGTTCCAATAACCATTCAAAGAATTATTCAAACACTTCCCAGCAAAATTGTCGGATGCAAAGAACTGGTTGTAGAACAACTTGTACTTGCACCCAGAAAACAGTCCCAGTTGTGGCCACCAAATTTGTCGCCAATCGAATTCGTGCGATTACGACCACTGTCTTTATTTTAACCCTAGACACCCGGGTACAAATGTTTCCACTTGAAACTTTGCAGTGCTGTAACTCAGGAATGGTTTAACTAAAGGCATAGAGATTTCGGATCAGTGCTTCAAGAGCTACGAGCTTCCAAAGTCGACACCTACGTTAACACACACCCGGGATACGTTTGTACCACACCAGTTTATATCAAAATAAAAGGCAACAAACAATTTTATAGTGTGTTTAAATTATATTATTTTATTTGAAAAATGAAAATTATTAAATTACATATTATAAATATGGATTATATTTACATCCCAGCAAAATTGTCGGATGCAAAGAACCGGTTGTAAAAAACTTGTTCTTGCATGCAACCTGTTCTAATTTATGTTCTATCATCGGTGATTTTTCTTTGAGTTTGTCCCAAAAGAAACAGGTTATGTTCCTCAAAACTAGAACAGGTTGCTTTGGAACCGGTAACCAAAGGTAACCAGGGGTCGGTTGAAATATGACTCAATCGCTATTTTAGTGGAGAAGTTCCGCGTGACTTGCCGATTTAGTGCACGTTCTTCAATTATTGGCATACACAATGCTTTTTTGATTTCAGGCTTCCCACCCTCAGCTATCTCGCCATCATAGTGCATTGACGAAAGAAGCGTCACTGATTTATTTTTTTCGTGGAACATAAGAGCACATCGTCACATTTTTGAACCAATTGGCCTGTTTTTGTGCGCAAAAATCCCACTTTGACCCATTTAGAGTGCCCCAATCGAGTCCAAATGTATGACCGACTCCCACTAACTTTGGAGGGCCGACCCACCCATGCCAGTGGCACACCCCCTGTAACCCCCCTGGGGGGTGCCCAATACAATCATTTTTTTCAAATTTCGTTAATGCACACGTATGGTCATATATGAGTCATGTATGGAAATTTATGTATCCATATATGGTCATGAATGCATGTTTATGAGCATGCACGAACATACATTTAACCTGTATGGATTCATATATGTTGATTTTTAGCTGGGTTAATTAAAAAACTCCAAATTTTTTACTTTTCCGTGATTTGAACTTGGCAGTCCGGCGTACTAGGCTACCTCTCTACCTACTCCACCATAAACACTTACTAATTTTAATATCTAATTTTGAATTTATATGTTTTGTTATGAAAACAAATGCAGCCGATATATTGCCACTGATTCATTCCTAAGAAAATTAGAGGAAATTACGGGTTCCTATGTCGACTTACTGATTGCTGGAGACTTTAACTCAAACTTACTGGAAGTAACTGATCTTTCCGACGACATGTTATTACTTAGTCTCACACCTATAAATCGAGTTTTGCCCACACACTTTCCAAACACTTGTAGTACACTTCTCGATATAATTTTTGTTAATGAAAGCTCTAAGGTCTTACTTTACGACCAAATCTCGGCACCTTGTTTTTCACGTCCCGAATTAATTTTTACAACTTACCAGTTTTCCCTACATCATAAAATCGAATATTTCTCTTACCGGGACTTCAAGAATATGAACTTCCAGTTTCTAAATGAAAACTTTTCTCTTATTAACTGGAGCTCTTTATACCAAATGCTGACAGTTGATGAACAATTGGGCTTTCTGGAGGAAAATATTATGCATTTATATGACTTGGCTATTCCGGTCAAGACTAAAATAGTAACGGAAAGTACAAGGCCTTGGTTGACTAATTACATTAAATCTCAAATTGCGAAAAGAGATAATGCGTACTTGCGATGGAAACGATTTAGAACAACTTAGATAAAAGAAGAGTTTTGTATTGAGCGAAGGGAGGTTAATCGACGAATTGGTAAGGCTAAATCTAAATATTATGCCCAACGTTTTAAAAATGCAGTTGATGGCAAAAAACATGTAAAACCATACGGGAAATTGGGATTGGGAAAACTAGGAATAATATAAGTAATGGGAACTTGAGTGCAAACGAGCTTAACACGATTTTTACTTCTTTGCCTTCACCCGTTTCTAATCCGCGCACAAACATATGTATCATAAATAGACATGTAGGTCATGAGCGTGGTAATCTTTTCGAATTCCAGTGTGTTAATAACACCGATGTGTTATACAATTTTTTGTCAATAAAGTCTAATGCAATTGGATATGACAACATAGATCCTAAGTTCGTTAAATTTCTGCTGCCACTTTTGTTGCCGTATATTACTTACCTCTTTAACACCATTATCACCACTAGTGTTTTTCCAGCTCGATGAAAACATGCAAAGATCATACCTGTACCTAAAACAAATACCGAGCTCAGACCGATAGCTATCTTATCATACCTATCCAAGGCTCTTGAAAAACTTATGCATAAACAAATAAGTACTCATTTAAATAATTTTAACTTTCCGACAAATAAGCAGTCTGGCTTTCGACCTAAGCATAGTTGTATTACTGCACTTATTGATGTAACGGAAGATATACGCCCTGCTATTGATGGTGGAAATGTTACATTGCTAGTTTTATTGGATCACTCCAAAGCTTTCGATACTGTTGACCACTTCAAGCTCTGCGTGAAATTAGACCAACAGTTTAATTTCTCTAGCTCAGCAATATCGTTACTACGATCGTATCTTTCCAACCGTTCTCAATCTGTATTTTTAAATGATTGCTATTCGACATCTCTACCAGTTATCAGAGGGGTACCACAGGGTTCAATTTTGGGACCCCTACTTTTTTTCAATGTATTCGAACGACCTGCCACAACAAGTATCCCACTCTATTATACACATGTATGCCGATGATGTACAGCTTTATATAAGCAGCTCGATTAAATCTTTATACAATACCGTTGGCAAACTAAATGAAGATCTGCAGCGTATATATATCTGGGCGTCTGAAAATGGACTTTGCTTGAATCCGTTTAAATCAAAGTGCATTACAATACATAAGAGAACCACACGACTAAACCTAAGTTTCGATTTCATTATCAATAATCAAAAAATTTAAATCGTACCATTCGCAAAAAATCTGGGTATAATATATAACGATACTCTTAGTTGGTCAAACCATGTGATCGGTACTATAGGCAGGGTATACTCTATGATTCGTACTTTGTGGGCAACACAATATTGTACATAGGGTTTTTCTTTTCCCGGACTTTTTCATTTCCCGGGACAGCGGGAATTTTTTCTGCATTTCCCGGGATCCCGGGAATTCCCGCTCGTTACTTGAAAAACTCGATTTCTATTAAAACATAGTCCGACAAAGTTCATCTTTTGATTGTTCCCATGATAAAATCTTCGTTTAATAGTTTAAATCGCGAATTGCTCTTTAGGTAATATATTTATTTGGAAGGCGGTCTTAATTTTAAAATGAAATATATTAACTAAATATTAATTCGCGGTTAAAACGGTTAAACGAATTGATATAGAAAAAGTGAAAGACACGGGTATTTTAATTTCTTCCCTTCTTTCAGGATATATTGGAATTATTAATGGGTGCAAACTTGTATCGGATCAGTTTTATAGTCAGAACTAAGATAGATTTTTTGCTTAAGTATTTCTTAAATATGGAATCCAAAAATTTTAATTTCTAAAGATTTTGTTTCTGTGCAGATTCTAAGAAGTATTCGTATAGAATAATTTTATAAAAAAGTTTAAAAGTGAGTATTCTTCACACAAATTATTACCCAAATTCTCTTAAAGATTTTGATAAAAATCGACACTATATAGAATACTATTAAATAATATTTTATTCATCTTAACACACTAGATATAGTGAAAAATATAATTTAATACGTATGCCTAATTGGTTACTATCAACATGGAGTTATGTTGTAGGCTAAAAAATAATTAGAATATGCATTCAAAATTAACGGTTCGTTGTCGTTCATAAATCTGTGCTTCATAAGTTGTCGATCAGAGTTGAATTCCATAGCAAGCAGCCGGATAAAAATAACATTGTAAGAATTTTGTTGATGTTGGTCTAATTGAGTTGTTTCAATTTGCTTATTTGTTTCATTTCAATAAATAGTTCATCATCAATTATTAACCCATAAAGGCATAGAATATTGAGGATGGGTTTGTAACAGGATCCGAAAATATGTATTCTATCCTGCTGGCCTTATCGAATTTTTAAAATTTTTATTCTATGTATGTAATTTACTTGTGAAAAATGTATCATCTCTCTTGTAATTTCAAAATAATTTAAAGGAAAATGTGATAATATTTGATCTCAAATTGAACGAAAAACATTCATTAAATGTTTAACTTTAATTGGTATCTTTTAAATATTTGAAGTGAAAAAACCTCAAAATACTCAATTGGAAATACGAAAATATTACTAACTTTTTAATGCCTGTTGTTTGAAGTGTTGTATATATTGCTTTATTTGACCAAAGATCACCATTTTTGGTTTAACTTAACCAAATTTAACTTATATCCAAAAACAATTTGGCCTAAATAATATGTTCTTTTATACTAATTCAGTTTATTAAATTTAAAATCGCATTTTTTAATATCAAATATTTCTTATTTAAATTAATTTTAATTTAAATTAATTTAGTTTTCAACATTGCAATATTTAATACCTAAAACTTCTGTAAAAGAACAAAAAAAATCCCGGGAAATCCCGCACAAAATTCCCGGGATTGCGGGATTGAAAAAAGGGCGGGATTCCCGGGAATCCCGTCCCGGGAATTCCCGGGACATAAACCCTAATGGTACCCCATTAAAAATAAGAAAGCTTATTGCGAAGACATATCTAATGCCGTGTTTGACAAATGGGTGTGAAGTTTTTGGTTGTTGTGATTCCACAAGTTTGCAGAAGCTGAAAGTTATTTACAACAATATCGTAAGATATGTGTTTGGTTTACGGAGATTTGATCATGTATCGTCTTACGCAATACAACTATTCGGAGTGTCTTTCGCGAATCTAGTAAACATCAGGATACTGACATTACTTCACAACATAGTATACACTAAGGTACCAACATACTTGTATGACCGCTTAACTTTTGGAAGGCCAAACAACAGAGGCAAAACTATAATATCCCTTAAATATCGTAGTCTAGTATCTGAATGGCAATATTTACCACTATGTGGTCAGGGTATTATAAGTTTGTGCTGATGTTTGTAACACCAAAAAATATTGGTCGTAGACCCACCTCACAGTATACCGATCGGTTCAGAATTTTTTTTTATTTCGATTTAACGATGTCCGTCTGTCCGTCCGTCCGTCTGTCTGTCTGTCCATGCAACCTTGTGCGCACTCTACAGGTCGCAAATATTAAGATATTTTGATGAAATTTGGTACGCAGACCTATGTTGGCCCAAGGACGAACAAGTTTGATTTTGGTGAACATCGGTCCATGTTTTGACCTAGTGCCCATATAAGGGTCCTACCAAAATTATATTGTTTATACGCTGCAGGTCGTAAATATTAAGATATTTTGACGAAATTCGGTGCACAGACCTATGTTAGCCCAATAACGCAGCCTATTTATTTTGGTGAACATCGGTCCATGTTTAGACCTAGTGCCCATATAAGGGTCCTACCAAAATTATACTCTTTATACGCTGCAGGTCGTAAATATTAAGATATTTTGATGAAATTTGGTACACAGACCTACATTGGCCCAATAACGCAGCCTATTAATTTTGGTGAACATCGGTCCATGTTTAGACCTAGTGCCCATATAAGGGTCCTACCAATATTATACTGTTTATACGCTGCAGGTCGCAAATATTAAGATATTTTGATGAAATTTGGTACACAGACCTACATTGGCCCAATAACGCAGCCTATTGATTTTGGTGAACATCGGTCCATGTTTAGACCTAGTGCCCATATAAGGGTCCTACCAAAATTATACTGTTTATACGCTGCAGGTCGCAAATATTAAGATATTTTGATGAAATTTGGTACATAGACCTATGTTGGCCCAAGGACGAAGCCTATTGATTTTGGTGAACATCGGTCCATGTTTAGAACTAGTGCCCGTATAAGGGTCCTCCCAAAATTGGCTTGGTTACAAACTGCAGGTCGCAAATATTAAGATATTTTGATGAAATTTGGTACATAGACCTATGTTGGCCCAAGGACCAAGCCTATTGATTTTGGTGAACATCGGTCCATGTTTAGAACTAGTGCCCATATAAAAGTCCCCCCAAAATTGGCTTGGTTACAAACTGCAGGTCGCAAATATTAAGATATTTTAATGAAATTTGGTGCGCTGACTCACATTATAGAAAATTTTGACACGAGCCCCATTTTAACCCATTCGAATTTCGGATCCAAACATTAGTTGACTTTACCCAGACTGGTGTAGGGTATTGTATAGTCGGCATGCCCGACTTTAACCTTTTTACTCGTTATTATTGTTATTATTATATTAGTATTTGTATTTCAATTAAAAAAAAAAACAAAAATTAATATCATTACGATGTAACTTTGCACAACCCTGTACTTTAAATTAAAAGATGTAAATCTTGTTGTATAGGGGAAACAATGAATAAATAAATAAAAATAACATATATTTTTTTAATTTAAAATATATGATAATATAAACCATTGTATGCGACTCTATATGTTTTTATATGATGACATATTACAAATTTTGTTTATAAATTTTCTCATACACTCAAAAAAAAAAAGTCAATAAAGTCAGCAAAAAATGTTGCTGTGTTAGCAAATTTTTAGTCAGGAGCGTGCTTGCAAAAAAGTTGGTAATTTCAGCAAAAGTGTTTGCTGAAAATCAGCGAGCTGATTTTTACCACAAAAAACAGTAATCTCAGCGAAAGTTTTGCTTTTGCAAATTAAAAAAATTCTTGCTAAAATCACTAAACTTTTTGCTGAATATTAGTAGATTGAAAAAAACTCAAAAAATTTGTAGAGAAATTTTACTTCAGTTAATTTATTTGCTGAAAATTTAAATATAGAAATTGTGTAGAGTTGTTTTTCTTTTTTTGTCATTTCCTTTTCCAGACAAGCTGTGACATCTACATATTGTCTATCTGGTTGTCGTCCACGCTATGAATGCAGTTATCAGCACAATTTTTGTAGCAAAATAAATTAGTAAAATATTAGTTCAAAATTAGTTTAGTGCTAAAAAAATATAATTAAATTTTTGCTGAAAACGGAATTTCAGCAAAAAAATTGCTGAAAACTAGTACACTTGATATACAAGACGTTTTACTAATTTTTCTTCTAACTTATTTTTTTGAGTGTATGTAATCATATTAAATCATCATTAAATCAGTATCTGCTTTATTGCAAATTGTTTATGTAGGAATATATAATTGATAAAACCGTTAAAAATTTTGTATAATTATTATTTTATATACTACAATATATTAGTTAATCTCAGACACAAGTTCGAAACTCATTTTATCAAAAACAATTTTTTATATGTTTTACTCAATTTTTTCATTAAATTAATATTTTCTGAGCTCTTTTTTACTTTTAAAAGTTGTTTTCTTTTTAATTTAAAAAATCCAATTTAAAGAAATTAACATTTAAAATCATAACCCGGCTTGTAATGGGTTAATAAGTCCAGACATGTTGCATACCATTGGTAAGGTATTGCAAGTACCTTTCCAACGACATATATATATTTTGTTCTGGTCCGATATGTTTTGAGTGGAGAAATAAGACATTGAATAATGTTATAGATCATGTGTAGCTCCATAAATCGGGAACTATGAGCCTCCAACAAAAAAGAAGTGCATTGCCGGGCTAATCATTAAATTTTTATATAAAATAAAAAAAAACTTTACATATTTAAAAAATAAAAATTTCTAAGTCCAAAGAAAATTCCCATATTTGAGAAAAAATTATCTACACCCATGTTCAAAATGATAAATTGTATGCTAAATAACTTGCTAATAACTTTTTTACACGCAAATTCCCATAAGGTAAGCTGGCAGCTAGTTAGTGAGCATATGTTTTTTCATTTTGAATACGGGGGCTAATCTTTAAAGAATTCAACAATAATGGATTTATACTAAAGTCGTGCACAGATACAACTGTTTATACAAGTTTCTGTGTGTCTACTGTTATTAATGCGTATTGATAAGTAGTTTAGTGTTTCTGGTACAAGTTGATATTGTTATTCTTTCTAATAGATAGTGTGTAAATGAATAGAGAGAAAATGAGCGTAATATATTTGTTTTTCTATGGTATGCTCAAACAAATAAAGCAGATAATGAAGATTGTACAATAGATACTTATTGTACGCTGTCAATAAATATATTTTGAAAATTTCGACCAAATCAACCCCAAGTCTTTCTTCGACCTCTTTTTTCACTAATTTTATTTAAATTAAAAACAACTTTTTATTTTAATTGAATTTTATTAATTTTTAAATACAAATTTCACAATAAATTTAATCTTTAGTCACTTGATTATTTGTTTCCCCAACAATTATTTGAAAATATTTGTGGTACAATAAGTATTTGAGAACAAGAAACAAATAAATGCGTCACTCAATGCAAAACAAGAAATAACTGGTTTTGTTTTTATGAATAGAGTGAGTGCGTTGAAACAAAACGATACAATATCAGTTGCACTTCTTCTCTTATTTATACCAATAGTAACAGATATGTGTATATGGTATATTTGTTTTGTCAATACTAGAGGGCTGAATGAATGTCTTACAAGACATTCTCTTGCATGCGCTGATGAGAGATTTGACGATTTTTAATACTAAATATAACAAAAAAATGACCATTTTACTTATTTGTAGTTATTTACAAGATGTTAAAATTCAGATCATTACAAAAAAATAAATAAAACAAAAAACAAAAAAAAATATTTTGGTGTTGTATAAGAAAATGTTTTGTGAATGTCTTGCAAAACATTCATACTGGCCTCTAGTCAATACTTTAAGATATACAAGTGCACGTCTTTATATTATACAATAACGTTTTTGATAGTTACTTATTATCAACAGTAGCCTGCGGCTGGTAGTGTGTAGGCCGTGAGATCCTGCTGCCCTCCAAAACAAAGTTTTTTTTATCATTTAGATTTAATCACATCGTATTGTATTAACTTATATCCAATTTGATCCGAACAAAACTCGGATATAAGTTGATCACTTGATATAACTTTGTATCATTGTAAATATAATTATATCCGATTTGATACAATTTCATATAACCATTTTTCGGATGAAATTATATCCAGTTACATATTGCAATTATATCCATTCATATATAGTTTTATATAAACTTTTTTGCTCGGGTAACTACAAATAAAATAGCGTCCTGGCAAATTGATCGAATTCCAACCAAACTTTTTTCCTGTATGCATGATGATATTTTCTATTACCTACACAGTTAAAATAATACGTAAATATCAACTGGATTAATTTTTAACAATTTTTTATTTGGAACACGGACTTCACCAAAGATTTTAGTTAGCTCCATTTAACACAGTACTACAGCAAGAAAACAGTCCAAGTTGTGGCCACCGAATTTGTTGCCAATCGAATTCGTGCGGTTACGACAAATATCTTTATATTAAATTCTTTTTTCGTAGTGAAAGCCAATATTTGTTTGTCTAATTCAATATTATGCTCAACATAAATATTATTGTGTTCCACAAAATTTTATTGAAATTCAAAAACCTTTTTGGAATTTTCTGGTATTGAAACCGGCCATTCATGTTAATAGTTCACACTCTTACCCACTGCACCACAAATACTTCGAATTTTCTTAGCCATATTTGCTGTTTATACATATTTTATTTTAATTAAAAAAAACATCTAAATTTTTGTCTTTTCCGGGATTCGAACTCGGAAATCCGGCGTACTAGGCCAACTCTCTACCAAAAAACTTACTAATTTGAAGGTCTAATTTTGAATTTATATGGTTTGTTTGGAAAACAAACATAGTATAAAGTTCATGTACCCATACTAGAGTGTCCCTTAAAAATAGATTTGTCATTAGTTAGTTAATTGTTCTTTATTTTCAATTTATTAAATCTAGAATATACATAGAAAAATATAAATTACAATTTATGTTTATATTCAAAATTTTTTTATAAAATTTAAGATTCATTGGAAATAAGAACATATAAGACTATGACAAAATGTCGTCAGTCTACATATAGTATTTGAAAATAAATTTGAATTATAAATATCTTGAGTATTTTAGGTTTTTAATAATTAAATTCATTTATTAGCTCCTTTCTATATTCTATAGCTTCTATAATGTAACGAATTAAATTTTTCCAATTAAAATTTACATTGTTTAAAATATTAATGAGTTCTTCTTCTGTTAATGAAATTTTTCCGAAACATTTAAACCGTATGTGTCGAAGAATAGGACAAATGCCGACAAAATGAAGAAGGGTTTCCGGTTGTGTAAGGTTGCATAGGGAACACCATCGAGATCTTTGTTGCTGAAATCTATTGGCATTTAATTCAATTAGATCGCATCGAACTTTAAAAATCCAGCTTACAATATTTACGTTGGTAATGTTTTCAAAATACAACTGTTTGCATTCATAATTTAAATTTTTATAAAAGCGTGTTGTTGCCGAAGCTTTCTGTAAAAACATGGCTCTTTCGTTCAGTTTTAAAGTACCAATAATTTCTTCTCTTAAATATTCCCAATCTTCTCTCGTTGCACATTCTGAAATTCTTATTGTATTACATTCTTTGCTTAGTTTCTCTATCTGATCAAACCAAAATAATTGCTTTCGTATTAAAATTTTTGTTAGTTGATTTGGAAGACGATTGTTATTGTATGCAAAAAGAGTTTTAATTATGTATCTTAGATGTAAGTCTAAGGTGTATATATGGCAACTTTCTATGCCTGTTTCTAGCAATAACGCATACGTTGGTGTAAACGTTGGTAATTTCAAAACCTTTTTCAAAAAGTAACGCTGAAGCTTATCAACTTCCTCGAATAGTGAAAATCCCCAGATTTGAGCACCGTATGACTGGATTGATCTGCACACAGACTGAAAAAGATTCCCTTTTGCCTTTAAAGATATATCCTTCTTTCCTAGAAAGCTATTCCACGTCAGTTTATATTATTTTTTGCCGATACATTTCTTTTCTCTAAATGTTTACTAAATGTCATTTTTGGTGTAAGAGCAACTGCTAGTAAATATACTCTGACATAATTTTAATTGGTTCACCTTTAAACCGAAATTTTTCACGAGAAGATCTTTTTCCCCCTCTACTAAATATAAGCATTTCAGACTTGCTCAGGTTAACTTCAAGGTTCCAAATTGTACAATAAGTTTCAAGTCTGAAGATCATCGATCGCATTGTGGATATGTCGTCTGCTAAAATGACGATGTCATCGGCATACAATAACAATCTTATATTTATGTTTTCTATACATACTCCTCCCTTTATAAAATCGTGCAAGTCATTTAAATAAAGCGAAAAAAGTGTTGGCGATAAAAGGCATCCTTGTTTAACACCTGAGTCTATATAAAACTTTTCGGACAATTCTTCTCCCGTCCATACAGTGAAGTCTGTCTTGCTATATATACTTTCAATCATATTAACCATTTTAGTGGATATACCTGTGTTGTGAGGTTTATATATAAGTGCTATTCTGGAAACCTTATCGAATGCAGCCTTAAAATCAACAAAGAAGGCATATACTTTACGTTTTTCATTATGTTTAATCTTTACAATAGCAGCTAAGTTGTATATGTTATCTGCTGTAGAGTAGCCTTGTCGAAATCAAGCTTGAAATTCTGTAATAACATTATGATTATCCAACCACTTATTCAATCTGCTATTTAGAATTCCCATCATTACTTTAGCAATAGAATTCATGAAAGAAATTCCACGATAATTGCTAGCTAGTTCCTTATCACCTTTTTTGAAAATTGGAAAGATTATGCTGGTGATAAACTTTTCGTCTAACTTTGCGCTTTCAAATATGACATTGTACGATTTCGCCATTTCCTCTATAAATATATCTGTAGCATTTTTAAAAAATTCGTACGGTATACGATCTTCTCCAGGTGCCTTATTATATTTTGCTTTCGCCAATGAGTGTTTTATTTCAATCGTTGTAATGGGACTATCTAAATCCTGATCATAATAAAACATTGGAGCATATAAAAACACATTTGCTGTTTGGGGAGGGTTTAACAAGGTTCTAAAATAGTTTTTAAAATCGGTTGCAGTTATTCCAGGAGTTTCTTGTCTATCTATTTGCCTTATTTCTGTAACTAGATTCCACCAGTCTTTAGTGTTTTGAACTGAGTTTATTTGAAATTCTAGCTTCTATTGTTTTGCTTTCTTTGCACAATTCTTTGAATTTACGGATTGCTTTTAGATATTTTTGTTTATTTTCCATTGTTGAGCTTTCTCTGAATTTTTTCAAGGCATAAAATGTTTTTTCACGAGCATTAAAACATTTAAAGTTAAACCACCGGTTTTCAGTTTTAATTGGATTTGTAAATGTAGATGTAGAGGGGTTTGCATTTTGTATTATTTCCGTAAGGGTTGCTAGTTCTAAAAAATCATGTTGTTGTTTATATATATCGATTTGCTGGTTCAAATTACGTTTATATATTTCGATTGTTCGTTCATCCCATTTAAGCTTGGGTAATAATTTCATTGTATTATTTTCATTATTATTTTTGGTCATTATGCTAAGCGTTAACGTTACGGGCATGTGGTCAGACCACATTTTATCATCCACTTTAAAGTGTTCTACATATTTTAGAAGTTCATGTGAGACTGCACATAAATCAATTACTGACTCACCCTGTCCACCGACAAAAATGAAATTCCCAAATTCGTCTCCCAAAGTGCATCCATTTATTATATGTAAGTAGGGTTTTTCTTTTCCCGGACTTTTTCATTTCCCGGGACAGCGGGATTTTTTTCTGAATTTCCCGGGATCCCGGGAATTCCCGCTCGTTAGAAAATGAATATATCCGACGTTTGTTTACTTGAAAAACTCGATATCTATTAAAAAAAAACTTACGACAAAGTTCATCTTTTGGTTGCAGTCATGAGAAAATCTATTTAATATACATATTCTGAAATAAGGGCTTAATATAAAATATCCATATCTTCCACTTTTTCGAGATCAATTCGTTTAACAGTTTAAATAGCGAACAAATATGCAGGTAATATATTTGTATGGAAGGCCGTCTTAATTTTAAAGCAACTCTTAGAAATACATTAATTAAATATTAATTCGCGGTTTAAACGGTTAAACAAATTGAATCATAAATTCTTTCAGGATATAATGGAATTGTTAATGGGTGCAAATTTGTATCGGACCAGCTTTAGAATCAGAACTAAGATCGATTTTTTGATTAAATGTGGAATCCAAAAATTTATATTTCTATATATTTTGTTTCTATGCAGATTTACAGAAGTATTCGTCTATTTTTATTAAAAAGTTTAAAAGTGAGTATTTTTCACACAAATTTTTAGGCAAATCGTCTAAATCTTTTTATAAAAATAGACACTAAAATATTATTAAATAGTTTTATAACTTTAATTGGAATTTTTGAATAGAAATTTTTTATGGCACAACTACTTAAAAAAAATTATTTAATTTTCATTGTTGCATTTTTTTTTTAAATTAACATATAAAAAATCCAAAATAATTTGAAAAAGCATCTGATGCATTATTTTAAAAATAATAGTAATCTTTAAGTGCAGCGAGAAGTTTTCAACTCAGTCCCGTTCAAAAATATATTTTTTAATATATTGTATTTTTTAAATATCCCAGAGGATGATTTGCGATGCAAATCGAAATATCGGAAAAAAATTAAAAAATAAAATATTGAAAAATAAAATACAAAATATTTGGATTTTTATTTTTTAAAAATTTATGACCTAAAGCCAAACAATACTAACCCCTCAATTCATAAATGCTTTGTAAATTTATAGCAGTTTTACAAAACGTCATTTTCATACAAAATTTGTTCAGTAAACCTCCTGTAATTTTACAAAGCGTTTATGAATTTAGGGATAAAAATATAACAATACCAAAGGTCAACAATATTTAATCTAACAAAAACATCAAATTTGAAAAATACAACTGAAATAAAGGAATAGCAATTGAAATTTAAAGGAAATTATTTGAAGTAATAAAAACACTTACATCAATTGAAAATACGAAAATATTATCATTTTTTTTTTTTTTAATTTTAATGCCGAGTTTTTTTTTTGAGGTATTTGGAGCAGAAATACTGATTTTGAAATGTTATGTATGAATATTGTTTTATTTGAACAAAGACCATCATTAAAAAATATAAAATTTCCGAGGTACGAGTATTTTTGTTGGTATTTAAACTTGATAATCTGGCATGTGATGGAAAACGATCGTTTTTGATTTCGATCGATTTGATTAAAAGTCATAAATTAAATGGAGAATATAAAAGACAAAGAGGGTTGAAATTGCTTTTAACCGCTATAGTTGTACCAGGTATATCGATTTACGGTTTCTTATCGCTTTTAAATTAAAAATAATAAGAAATATTCAGGATTGAAATTTCAGAAACGATCGATTTGAAACCGATCGATTTTCATCACATGCCAGAATGTCTAATAAAATTTGTTTTCGGTTTAACTAAACCCAAAAAATTCGCCCTAAATAATATTTTTTATATTATATATTATATTATTAAATTTTAAATCGCATTTTTTAATTTTAAATATTTTTTATTTAAATTATTTTTAAAACAATCAATGATTTTAATTGAAATAAAGCTTCCAAAATTTTAATATACAAGCTAAAACTTCTGTAAAAGAATAAAAAAAAAATCCCGGGAAATCCCGTACAAAATTCCCGGGATTGCGGGATTGAAAAAAGGGCGGGATTCCCGGGAATCCCGTCCCGGGAATTCCCGGGACATAAACCCTATATGTAAGCCAAAATCTTGACAAAACTCAATAAACTGCCTCCCCTTAGCATTAACGGTCGAATCTTTTGAGTTTCTCGCCGGCGTGCCAGCCTTATAAGACATTTGCAAAAATTCATCCAATATTTGTTGGGTTTTGCCTATTCTTGTATTAAGATCTCCAAGCACAATTGGGTTTATTATGTTTTCGCTGGTAAAAAAGCATCTCAGGGAATCAAACTCGCTTTGCCATGTTGCCGCTCTAAGGTACAAAGGTATAATATTAATCTCCGTATTTGTTACTTTTATTACAATGGATTCAATTTGTTCTCCTGTTTTGAAATTACATTTAATATTTTTGTTTTTTAGTTCCTTTTTAACTCCATATACACTACCACCAATAGCTCTTCCAAATCTGCTGTTTTTAAACGCTGGTTTCCAAAAAGTTTCGTAGCCCCAAAGAATTTGTTGAATCTTTCAATCCTATCTTCCATAATATGTGTTTCTAATAGTATAAATATATCGGTCGATTTGACGTATTTGAAAAAATCATTAAAAAGAATTTTATTTTCTAGACCATGAATATTATAAGCAAGCACATTAATAGTGTATTTAGACTGGGGAAAACTAGTAGCTTTTGGGAGTTTTTAGTTTTTGAGCCGAAAACTACAAAATTAATTTAGTTTTTCCATATAATTTTCATACAAACTGAAAACCAGATTCTACCTGGTTTTTGCCAAAAACCAAATAAAAATATCTGAAATGTGCATTCTTGATACACCCGGTATGATTTATAATTAATTTTCGATACACCCTGTTGCAACGAATATAAAAGTAAAGCAAGTGTCAAGAAAATATTTTTTAATTTTTTAAAAATATTTCTGTTTTAACTTGCAATTGTGTGTTGTTATTCTTTTTTAAATGTATTAAAATTTTTTTTACATTAATTTGAAAATAAAAAAGGAAAGAAAAGTGTGTAATAAAAAAGTGTTATGACAAAGAAAAACTAAATAACCAGTGTAAATGACTTGGCTTTTGCAGTTTAGTTTTGTACAAAAACCAACTGGTTTTCGCTCAGTCTAAATTCAGTATTAGAGACAAATATACGTATTCTTGATTAGTTTCAGTTATATTATAGATTCTATTACATTTACTAATTTTATTTGATTCTATACTAACATTATTTTTTTTATTATTTATTAGTTTTTTTAAATTACGTTGGACAATAATTCATAATAATTAATATTAAACGAGCCAGCAGCATCACCATATAAATTTTGTAGAACATCCTTTCCCGACTGCTTTCCACTTACCAACTCTTTTTGCCTATTACAATAAAATCTTTTATCATTTATACGCATTTTATCGCGCAGTATAGTAATGCGATGTTTACTGCTTATATTTTTAATTTGTTTCCTTAAGGCTAACATTGCCCGCTTATCTTGTTGTTTTTCTTTTGTTAGATCACGATCAAGGAAAATTGTTGTTCCTGCCAAATGTTTAGCATGTTTAAATACGTCTCTCACCATTGCTTCTGTTTGAAATTGGGCAATAATTCCCACTTTACCATCATTTTCATATATATTTTTTTTTGTTGAAACTACGCTTATTTCACTTGAAAGTTTAAGATGTTCACTACAGCAATCTTTTACGGCTTCATCCAAGGGCATTTTATAATTGATATTTTTAAAGATAATATTATTTTTCTTTGAATGTTCTTCTAAATAAATAAATTGTCTTCGTTCTTTTTCTCTTTCTTCCTTTAATTGCTGGACTTCCTTCTTCAAGGTTTTATTTTCTGTTTGTAACATATCAATTTTAGCAGAAAGTTCATTGACGTTACTTTTTATTTCTTCAAAATCCTTTTTTGTTGGTAATTTGGCAAGTTTTTCATCCATTAAATTCGACATACACATAATCAGATCTTGAACTGGCATTTGACCAACTGCACTAGTATTAGTCCCATCTGGTGACAAAACATCTACCTTACGTTTAGCAGCTGGTTCTAGAGATGAGCGATCCGGTGATTTTTGAATAACGCTGCTACCAGTGATCGTGATTTTCAAATCACCGTTCCTTTAAACAGTGACCGTGATCACGGGTTTGTAATAGAGAAGGGCGATCCGGCGATTTTTCAGTAACATTGTTCTCAGTGAATGTGATTTGCAAATCGCTTTTCTTTTAAACTGTAATCGTGATCACGGTTTTTCTATGGAAAAGACTGCGATTTTCTGATAAATAAACGAAATAATATTTATGGCGAGTTTTTAAGATGTCAGTTAAACTTGGTTTAGTTAAACCGAAAACGAATTTTGTCAGCCATTTCAAAGTTTATTTACAAAAATTTGCCGGAAAAACTTTTTCTCGAGTATAATCAAAGAGTATACATTAGGGCGGGTCGATTTAATAATCGCCCATGGCTCAGTGAAAATCGTATTCTAGGGATCAAAATAAGAAACTTTGCCGAAGGAACCATACCTCTAAAACGAATTCTACTACCCCCAACTGTTGACTTTTGTCCCGTAGGGTCAAGTTTTGAAAAATCCCACTTTGACCCATTTAGAGTGCCCCAATCGAGTCCAAATGTATGACCGACCCCCACTAACTTTGGAGGGCCGATCCACCCATGCCAGTGGCACACCCCCTGGAACTCCCCTGGGGGGTTCCCCATACAAACATTTTAAAAAATCACCATTTTTGGCACTTTATTTTATTATTTTTTATTTATTTTATTTATTTTTATTATTTTATTTATTTTTTCTCTTTAGAAATTTATTTAGTCAGAACATATGTAAATGAAAAAATTAATTTAACTTAGTAATAGAAAAGAAAATAAAAAAAATTACTGTTTGAAGTCTTTTTTGCTTTCAAGTCTGGGCATTTTTTCTTTTCTATTACTAAGTTAAATTAATTTTTTCATTTACATATGTTCTGACTAAATAAATTTCTAAAGAGAAAAAATAAATAAAATAATAAAAATAAATAAAATAAATAAAAAATAATAAAATAAAGTGCCAAAAATGGTGATTTTTTAAAATGTTTGTATGGGGAACCCCCCAGGGGAGTTCCAGGGGGTGTACCACTGGCATGGGTGGATCGGCCCTCCAAAGTTAGTGGGGGTCGGTCATACATTTGGACTCGATTGGGGCACTCTAAATGGGTCAAAGTGGGATTTTTCAAAACTTGACCCTACGGGACAAAAGTCAACAGTTAGGGGTAGTAGAATTCGTTTTAGAGGTATGGTTCCTTCGGCAAAGTTTCTTATTTTGATCCCTAGAATACGATTTTCCCTGAGCCATGGGCGATTTTTTTGCCTCCCCACAAATCGACCCAGCCTAGTATACATATAGAGAGAGACGATCCTTCCAATGACTCTCTTATATTTTTAGCGAACTCGGGCGAGCAAATAAAAACCGGGTGAAAACAGTTTGCGCACACAAAAGATGCTGTGAGTACTGTGAAGGGAAAAATGTGATGACGTAAAATTTCCTTTTTCATTATTCTTCTTTGAATTGAGTGTTGTCAACTTCTAACACAACATCATTTACACAATGAAGTACCTACACAATTTATACAAAACTTGATAAAATCCACGAATTTTAATCAACAAATTTTTAATAAGTACCTATGCTTTCATCATTTTCCCTACAGGAATTTTGTCTCTGCGATTGATTTTGAAGTTAATTGATAAAAAAAATATTAAACCTAATGTGTGGTGGAGACACCAAATTATTTTAAAATTTTATTACGTATTTTATTTCATTTGTAGACACTACATTAACAGTAAACACAGTAAATTAAATTATGACGCATTATGAAATAATCTCGTTCCCCTTAAAAGCATCTAATTTCCCCGCAATTCCCCTGTATAATAGTTGGAATTTCTCCTTATTTTACGCTCTTTGATTTTACACAAGCAAAATGTGTTATTTTGCTTGTGCCCGAGTTTGCAAACAAATAAAAAGAGAGCCGATTGAGCGAGACAAGGGGGGATCGATACCCACTGGTATAATTAATTTCTTTATTGAAATAAAACAAAATAAACCACATTTTAAAAGCAGTATTCAAGTTACAAACTGCGTTAAACTAAGTTTAAAGATAATCCACTTCCTAAAAACTGGGCCTTAAAAGAAGAATAGTTGCGACCGGTAACAAAGACATGATAGAAGGAGACATTTTATTCAGAAGAGTGTGAAAGCAAGTCACTGTTTTTGAAAAAAAACATGTATTACTGTGCACAATGAAGTTTGCAAGAAAGAATAGTACAAAAATATTAAAAGAACGACATTCCGAGTAACTGCGACTTGAAATATTTGATCACTGCCGTTACCAGTGATTTATCAATAACTGTGATTAAATCACCGGTATGAAAATATCGCTCATCTCTAGCTGGTTCATTGTTTAAGTGTGACATTTTTATATGCGTAACAAGTATTGTATACTTTTAGGTGTTTCTATTAATATTTTAAAGTTTTCGAATAAATGGTAATACTGTACTGAACTATAACAGTACGCACAGCTGATGTGACTCTCATATGTTTTTTATATTTATACTTTTTGTGTTGTCTTTATGAAAAATTTCAAACACTTTTGGTTTATTTTTCTCACTTGTTTAAACACGATCCTTCGAGATTTTTCAATAAAAACCGTTTAATAGTGTTCTTGATTAGTAATGTTTATGCTGTAGATTTAATAGTCTTTTTTTTTAACAGAAAATTCAGTGTAGACGTGTTTTTTAAAAAACACGTCTACTCACTTCTACAAATATCTAAGATTTGTCATTACACCCCCACTTTTATTGGAAATGGTCCCAAATGGAAGAAATCGATCTTTTCTTTTCAAAACGTTAACCCGTGCCGAAAGTTGGACGAACATTGCCCCTTTTGGAAAAAAAAGTGTATTACTATTAAAAATTCGAAATTTCGAAGAGAATTATTTTTTATTCCATTTTTTCATTTAATATAGTCAAAATGATTCATACATGGAATTTTGACTTCATCGTTTACCACTAACCCACTTTAGCCTGGAATCCAAAATGACCCACGAATTTGAAAAAAATGCAAAAACGTATTTTTTTTTAAATTATTTTAAAGATTTTTTAAAATGCCTATTTTGGAGATGTCGATTGCTGTTTATACCACATAATAGTTGATATTAAAGAAAAAAAATAAATTGGAAAAATGATAATTCGAGTTTGTGTTTAGAGCGACTGCTTTTCAGGACATTTTACAAAAATTGCTCATTTTGTCAAAAATTTTAATCTTTTCATCAAATTTTACACGGTTTTCGGAAAAAGCAGCACTCAAATTTGGTTAGATTATAATTATCTTTTCATTTCTTTAAAAAAAAATTAACCCTTAGTGGCCTGGGGTCGGAAAAGACCCATGGAACTTAATATTAATTATGACTACGAGATTGTAAAGCCATTAAATTTATAAAAAAAAATCTCAACTGGATAAAAATAATTATTTTGTGTAACGTGATCCATATGGGGTTAATTTTTATACTTTTGGCCAAAAACGCCCCACTAGGCGGTCCACTCAAGGTTACAAGCTATTTTGAGCGAACCACCAAAAATTCGAGGTAACATCCTCTACTATTAGCTCTTACATATTACATATTATTAAAAAACTGAAAAATATTATTTGGACAATAATAACTATACACGGGTGAAAAAACAAAAATTGGCGGCGACATTTAAATATAACTTAACTTATTTCTGATAAATCTTATAATAGTTCAGTTATTGTTCTATATACTAAAATATGTAATTAAAATGCGATTTCTAGTACATGAACTTCCTTGCCCTGCTCATTATAATAATAAAATGTAATAAAATTAATAGCTATTTTTAGTTTAATAACATCATCATCTGTCTTGAGAAGTTTTATGTAGGCATAACTATTAATATAGTATAAGTGGCATGGCGCCTAAATTTCGTATGTTTATATATATATATTATATATTTATAATATAGTTAAAAATGTATATTTGATGACACTTACATGATAATAAAAATCAAATGTTAACAAATTTTTATTATGACTTTTAGGGTGTGTTTTTGGAGAGATTAGTAGCCATATAAATTAAATCAAGTTATTTAATTTTATAGTAAGTTAGCACGAATTAAAAATAAATATAATGGTTAATAAAATAATAGCTATTCGTATTTTTTGATTATAACTGTAATAAATCAATGGATGTCTAGAACTAAATGATATCCAATACAATATGATATTTTTTTCATGTTTTAAATTTTAAGTACACTCAAAATAATATGTCTGTTGGCCGGACAGAAAAATTTGTTTGTTGGCTTAAAATAAAATTTATTGATTTTAAAACATTTTTTGTTTAATTCAACAAATCTAAATTTAAGTAAAAATTAGTAAAAATACAGTTTTATTTGTAACTGTACTGAGATTTGTGAAAATTCAGGGTCTCGGGACCCTTCCCTGCGCCTAGTCCTCATCATCTAAAGGCATGTAAGGACACTAAATAGAAGCACACATTTGGTCCGTTTTGCTATACCTCGCTTATTTTCGAGATATGAGCCATTTTATAAAACGCAAAATTTGTACTAAAAATCTCCAAGGTCCATTTTTGGATAGAGATAACCAAAATGCACAAAATTTTCGTGCATTTTTTGAAAAATCGCGATTTTAACGTATAGACCTATATAGATGAATACACTTTTTTGGCTTTTCAAAAAATGTTTGTTAAATTTTTCCAATTTTTTTTTTACTTTTTACTGGGGAAATTTATAACTGTTAAAAACCTCGTTATTTTAAGTTAAGTGTGCTCCATTAGTTTATGTGTAAAGTTCAGTAAGGTAAGGACAAAATCCTCGGCAAAAGTACACTTTATGGGTCACCCCTCAAAAAAAAAAAAAAATATTACCCCCTCTGGAATTAAAAACGAAAATTTTCATTTTTTGGTACATAGCGTACATAAGTTGGTAAAGTTTGGTAAAAGATGGTGTTTTTTTTGTAAAAAATTGAAATTTATTAAATGTTTGGGGGTTTATTGTGTATTGTGGGACACAGCGCCGGATGCGAAAAATTTTTTGGTACATATGTAGCGTACATAAGCTTTATTTTGGTAAAAGTTGGTGTTTTTTTTGGAAAAAATTAAAATTTTATGAATGTTTAGGGGTTTTTTGTGTATTGTGGGACATAGCGCCGCGGTCATGCTTGAATTCTTAAGAAAATTTCCGTTTGAGTACGCATACTTTATAATAAGTACATTAAGTGGCTATTTTAAACTCCCGGGGGGTCTTAAATGGATCTAGTTGGAGCCACATTTTATGGATCATGAAACCAAATGTATTTTTGAGGGGTGCCCCATAAAGTGCAATTCAGCCAAATCCTCTATCTAAATAACAAAATTGCTCAAAAGTTCGGGAACGCACAAAATCACTTTTCTAACCCAAAACTTTATTTAAAAGAAAAAAAATTAAAATGCGTGTAGTTCAGTCAGAAAATCGCACAGATACACATATTTTTTGCATAATTAAAATTTAAAATTTTTTTCACAATGGTGTTATTTGTTTATCATTGCACCAGCTGTCCCTTTTATAATTTTCCGAAGTTAATAATAAAAAGAGAAGTTAACAGTAGACAGAGGCAAAAATTTTTATAAAAATATCTGTAAGAACTAGGGTTTGGGATTTCCCGGACTTTTTTATTTCCCGGGAAACGGGAATGAAAAAATTTGATTCCCGGGAAATATTATTAAACAAAATTGTTAATGAAAACCACCTATATAAGTAATTTTTGTTAAAAAAAAACACTATTTCAGTACAAATGCAGTCTGTGTAATGAGAATTCAAAGTAAAAAATATCAGAATGTTGAACATTTGATTTCACATAAATTACTCGTAGCACTGCCAAATGAATTGCATGATTCCAGCAGAAAGCACCTACTACTGGACTGTCGGAAACAAACCGTTTCAGCACACTTGGGTCATTAGATATGGTAGCCACAATGTTATTTTCCAAAGACAAATAAAACTCTTGTAGTCTTATTTCTACAATTCTTCTTATTTCATCAGCATTACATCTTCCTGATATATAAACCAACCCCAGGTTATAAAATAAATTATTTCCGTTTATACATACATACATATGTTCAAATATCTCTTTTTTGATATTCTTGTCCATTCAGCTAAGATTATAGAAAATCTGCTATTGTTGGAAAAATTGCTCGATATTTCTTTTATCATGATACATTTTTCATGATTATAGTAATTTAATATAATGTTCTTTACATCGGTTTAATTTTTTTGCAATGCCAGTTTTTCATTATAAAATCTTTCTCGAATAAACGAAGATCTACACCTTTTGCAATTGTAATTCAGAAAATATCAATTGAAATTCAGAAAATATCAATTGAAATTCAGAATTTGCATTTGAAATTCAGAAAATATCAATTGAAATTCAGAATTTCCATTTGAAATTCAGAAAACATCAATTGAAATTCAGATTTTCCATTTGAAATTCAGAAAATATCAATTGAAATTCAGAAAATATCATTTGAAATTCGGAAAATGTCAATTGAAATTCAGATGATATCATTTGAAATTCAGAAAATATCATTTGAAATTCAGAAAATATCAATTGAAATTCAGAAAATATCAATTGAAATTCAGAAATCGTCATTTGAAATTCAGAAAATATCAATTGAAATTCAGAAACCGTCATTTGAAATTCAGAAAATATCAATTGAAATTCAGAAAATATCATTTGAAATTCAGAAAATGTCAATTGAAATTCAGAAATCATCATTTGAAATTCAGAAAATATCATTTGAAATTCAGAAAATATCAATTGAAATTCAGAAAACATCAATTGAAATTCAGAAAATATCAATTGAAATTCTGAAATCGTCATTTGAAATTCAGAAAATATCAATACACCTTTTGCAATTGTAATTCAGAAAATATCAATTGAAATTCAGAAAATATCAATTGAAATTCAGAATTTCCATTTGAAATTCAGAAAACATCAATTGAAATTCAGAATTTCCATTTGAAATTCAGAAAACATCAATTGAAATTCAGATTCTCCATTTGAAATTCAGAAAATATCAATTGAAATTCAGAAAATATCATTTGAAATTCAGAAAATATCAATTAAAATTCAGAAAATATCATTTGAAATTCAGAAAATATCATTTGAAATTCAGAAAATATCAATTATTATTCAGAAAACATCAATTGAAATTCAGAAAATATCAATTGAAATTCAGAAAATATCAATTGAAATTCAGAAATCGTCATTTGAAATTCGGAAAATATCAATTGAAATTCAGAAACGGTCATTTGAAATTCAGAAAATATCAATTGAAATTCAGAAAATATCATTTGAAATTCAGAAAATGTCAATTGAAATTCAGAAATCATCATTTGAAATTCAGAAAATATCATTTGAAATTCAGAAAATATCAATTGAAATTCAGAAAACATCAATTGAAATTCAGAAAATATCAATTGAAATTCAGAAATCGTCATTTGAAATTCAGAAAATATCAATAGAATTTCAATTGATATTTTCTGAATTTCAATTGATGTTTTCTGAATTTCAAATGTCGATTTCTGAATTTCAATTGATATTTTCTGAATTTCAAATGATATTTTCTGAATTTCAAATGATATTTTCTGAATTTCAATTGACATTTTCTGAATTTCAAATGATATTTTCTGAATTTCAATTGATATTTTCTGAATTTCAAATGACGGTTTCTGAATTTCAATTGATATTTTCTGAATTTCAAATGACGATTTCTGAATTTCAATTGATATTTTCTGAATTTCAATTGATATTTTCTGAATTTCAATTGATGTTTTCTGAATAATAATTGATATTTTCTGAATTTCAAATGATATTTTCTGAATTTCAAATGATATTTTCTGAATTTCAATTGATATTTTCTGAATTTCAAATGATATTTTCTGAATTTCAATTGATATTTTCTGAATTTCAAATGGAAAATCTGAATTTCAATTGATGTTTTCTGAATTTCAAATGGAAATTCTGAATTTCAATTGATGTTTTCTGAATTTCAAATGGAAATTCTGAATTTCAATTGATATTTTCTGAATTTCAAATGGAAATTCTGAATTTCAATTGATATTTTCTGAATTACAGTTGCAAAAGGTGTAGAATTTCAATTGATATTTTCTGAATTTCAATTGACATTTTCTGAATTTCAAATGATATTTTCTGAATTTCAAATGATATTTTCTGAATTTCAATTGACATTTTCTGAATTTCAAATGATATTTTCTGAATTTCAATTGCTATTTTCTGAATTTCAAATGACGGTTTCTGAATTTCAATTGATATTTTCTGAATTTCAAATGACGATTTCTGAATTTCAATTGATATTTTCTGAATTTCAACTGATATTTTCTGAATTTCAATTGATGTTTTCTGAATAATAATTGATATTTTCTGAATTTCAAATGATATTTTCTAAATTTCAAATGATATTTTCTGAATTTCAATTGATATTTTCTGAATTTCAAATGATATTTTCTGAATTTCAATTGATATTTTCTGAATTTCAAATGGAAAATCTGAATTTCAATTGATGTTTTCTGAATTTCAAATGGAAATTCTGAATTTCAATTGATGTTTTCTGAATTTCAAATGGAAATTCTGAATTTCAATTGATATTTTCTGAATTTCAAATGGAAATTCTGAATTTCAATTGATATTTTCTGAATTACAGTTGCAAAAGGTGTAGTTATCGTGCGGATTGACTGCGGCTAATTTAAATACCATTTCAGCAAATGTTTGCCCTACCATAAAACCTTTAATGCCTATTCAGCTTACACTTTTTTCTTCGGGTACTTTGCTAATTTTAGCTGAAACGTTATTCTTGTTATTGTTTTCTGACCATCAATTTTTTTTTTTTTTGTGAACCAAATTTAGATGTCGGATAACCAAATTTAGATACCACCGTTAACCATTAGTCTTTTCTTTTCACATTTATTAATGAAAACGTTACTTATAAAATTATTGACCATTAATATAAAGGAGTATTTTAAATTTAAAGTCGACTTTATTTTTAATAAAACGGTTTTGTTCATTTTATGTATGAAAACCTTACAAAAATGTTTATATTTTCAAATATTTTGATTGGTTGAAAATAAATTAATCAATCAGAATGCTCCAAAAATAAACCAAGCCACCCAATATTTTAACTAAAGTCGACTTTACCTAAATTATACATTTGAAAAATTTAGATAGTAAGGGCGATTATTTGTAAGAAACAAAGCTTTTTTTTCATATTTCTTTTAAACAGTTTACCAAGTTTTTAGGTTTTACTACACTCTAATAAAATTTTGTTGAAATCTACTCTTTTAAATGTAGGTAACTTGATACCTACTATAAATTGGGCAAAAATAGGCATTGTGCTTAAAATTAAAATACATAGACACATTGTGTTTAAAAATAATAGACACAATGTGTGTAAAAGCACGTCTTTAACTGTATCAAAAATGGTTCAGCAACTTTTGAAATTTGTTTAAATTTTAACTTTATGTGTCTAAAAAAGCTATATTAAGTGCTTCAATCTACAATTAGGATGTCTATCAACACGCTTATTAATGCGTATTATACAATGAATAATTTTTTTTTTAAATACTGCCTATAAAATGCATTTAAAAGATGTATATACGATGTTTTTGTTAACACACCCAGGAAAAAGATTGGTTGGAATTCGATCAGAACTATTAAAATGAATTTGCCAGGACGTTATTTTATTTGGAGTTACTTATAATTGAATACTACACCAAAAATATTTTACTAGGTATTAAAAATAGGGAAAGCAAACTAAAAAACAATCCTTTTAACAAATTATTGGTATCTCCAATCAATTTTAAAATTAGTATCAGTTTAGTAATTCTATGCAGTAGAAGCAGCCATTTATTTAGTGAATATACAAGAAAATTGGTGTTATCTATAACCTTTTTTAAAAAAATTTCAATATTCGAAAGTGGTAACTACAAATACGGGTATCCTAATCAAATATGACCTTAAATTCAAGTTTCTGTAGAACCAACCGAATTGTGGATTGTATTGATAACACACACAACTATTAATTGGTATTGATAAACGAATTTTATACTGTATTAATAAAACACATAAGTTCAAAATTAGTCATTAAAATTATTAAGTGTTTGTGGTGTAGTGGGTGAGGAGTTGGTCTAGTACGCCGGATTTCCGGGTTCGAATCCCGGAAAAGACAAAAATTTAGATGTTTTTTTTTAATTAAAATAAAATATTCATATGTATAAACAGTAAATATGGCTAAGAAATTTAAAAGTAGTTGTGGTGCAGTGGGTAAAAGTGTGAACTATTAACCTGAAGGGCCGGGTTCAATACCAGAAAATTAAAAAAAGTTTTTTAATTTCAATAAAATTTTGTAGAACATAATAATATTTATGTGGAACATAATATTGAATTAGACAACCGAATATTGGCTTTCACGACGAAAAATATAATTTAATATAAAGATAGTTGTCATAACCGCACGAATTCGATTGGCAACAAATTCGGTGGCCACAACTGAGACTGTTTTCTGTGTGCAAAAGCAATTCTTCAGGAAAGAAGACAATAACAATTAACATTAATAATAACGAATAACATGAAAAATATTAAATACAATATATATAGTTAAAACGTACACCTATATTGAGAAAAAGTTTTTCTTATAGACAACTACTAAAAAGTCTTCAGATTTCGAGATTACAAGGATTCTTTTTTAGGAAACGTAATGGATTTTCTATACAAAAAAGTCCTCAGAATCTGAAAGTGTTTCTAAAACAAAAATTCTAAAGAAATTTCTATATAAAAAAATCCTTAGAACCAGGGGATTATTCTTTAAGAAAGAGTCATATGAATCTGGGGTTATTTTTTTTGGAAAAATTTAGTATTTCAGGGCTTTTCCATACGAAAAATTCTCAAGGATCTTGAAATGTTTTTCTTTACGAAAAGTGTTTTGAATTTGAGAGTCTAAGAGTTTTAGTAGAAAAACTTTACCAGAATATCCCAGTGTTTTTCTAAAGGAAAAATGTATAAAGTCTTCAGAAGCTCTCTGTTTTTTTACAGAAAAAATCCATCTATATCTGGAGATTTTTCTAAATCTTAAGGTTCTTCGTCAGTGTCTAAAGGGTTTCCTATAAAAAAGTCTACACAATCTGAAGATTCTTGCATAGGAACAATTTCTGAGAATACGGTAGGTTTTATATTGGAAGAATCCTCCGAGTTTTGCTTTCGCAAAAAGTCCTCAGGATCTAAACGGTTTTCTGTAACAACAGGTATACAGGTTTTTCAATAGAAAAATGCCCTCATAATGCGGAAGCTTTTCTATTGGAAAAAGACGGCAGAGCTTTTAGCGGATCTCCACAAAAATGTCAGAAGAATTAAATAGTCTTAAGAGAAAAAGTTCTTTGAACCTGGGTGTTTTTATATAGAAAATATTATCTGAATTTAAGATCCCTTTTATAGAAAATCTTTTTAAAATCTGGCGATTTTTCTATAGAATTACAGTGCTTTTGTTTAGAAGAAACTTTTGAAGCTGGGGATTTTTATATTGGAAACAGGTCTTCTAATGTTAGGGGTTTTCTCTTAGAAATAGTCTTCAGGATATTACCCCACAGAAAAATAACATCAGAAATTTAGGTATTTCTTGTTTTCAAAAAAAAAGTTACGTATAAGGACAGTCTGATTTCCTGCTGATTTGGAGAAATTTGGATATATCATAGACGTGACAAAACTACTAACTCTTGGTTCTAAATATAACTGCCAAAATTGATATTTCAGGGTTTCAAATAGGTAGCAAAATTGTTAGACACTTCTTTGTGTGAAAACTGTTTAATATTTTTAGTACACTATTTAATAGATCCTAAAAATAACTTTTATTTGATACCCAATTTGTATTAATTGCCCTGGAACCAACAAGAAAAAGTCCAAAAAACGGAAATAGAGGCAAAGTGCCGTTAAAAGGTTAACCATACTTATTTTTACCGTCTCTCTATCTATTATAATAAGCTATTCCCGAGTAAAAAAAATTGATCTCGCGCAATATCTAATTATATCCAATTTGATATTATTTAAGATCTGCTTTAATATCTAGCTGATCCAATTAGATCTCAAAATTGGGTGTATCCAATCATATCGTATTAGATCTAATTGTATATATGCGGATAAACTAAGATCAAGTTATATCTCAAAATTGGGAGGTCCAGTGATATCTTTGGGGATAAACCTAGATCTATTTTGATCCGAAAATTGGCGGATCCAGCTATATATTTGCGGATATTTTTAGATCTAATTTGATCCGAAAAATGGCGGATCCAATTAGATCCAGCTATATATTTGGGGATAAACTTAGATCTAATTTGATCTCAATTTTGGCAGATCAAATTAGATCCCGCAATATATTTGTGGATAAACGTATATCTAATTTGATCCGAAAAAGTGGCAGATCGAATTAGATCTAGCTATATATTTGGGGATAAACTTAGATCTAATTTGATCCAAAAAATGGCACATCGAATTAGATCCAGCAATATATTTGTGGATAAACTTAGATATAAATTGATCTGGAAAATGGCAGATCAAATTAGATCCAGCAATATATTTGGGGATAAACTTAGATCTAATTTGATTCGAAAAATGGCAGATCGAAAAAATGGGTTAATCTAATTATATAAAATTAGATTTAATACAAAAAGTTACATTTTAATTGATACCATTAGACAAAAATAACCCAATAAACCATGAAACGATACAGTATCGTTAACGAATTCATATTAAGTATCATATTTGCTATCGTTTATGATACAAAAATATGAACTCGTAATGATATCATAATTTTTCAAAATAACGATAAATTTTCTGAAAAAATCATATTTGCTTGTTCTAATTTAATCGTTAAAGATATCATACATACTTCTTTATTTCGATATTGTCAATGATATCATATTTTCATAGAATGGTGATAAAATAACGACGAAAATTTTGCAATATGACTGCCTAAAATTTTCGATATCAAAACGATATCGTTATTTCATGAAAAAACGATATCATTAACGAATGTGCACTTTTCTTCACAGTACCTATTACTTATGAATCGTTAATGATATCATTCTCGGACAAACGTATCATCGAAATGATATCGTTACGAATTCGAAACGATATCGTTTGGTTTGTTGGGAAATCATTCAGATATCGCTCAGATTGCATTAAATGTCCATTCTATTGAAATTATTTCTTGATTATCATTATGTCACATCCAATTTTATATAATTAGATAAACTTGTTTTTCGGATCGTATTTCATCATATTAGATCCAAGGTGGATCTAAATTACTTCAGTACGATCCCCCATTTTTCGAATAAAATTTTATTTTGGCCGGTATCAAAAAGAGATATGATTGTATGTTGTACTTCATTAATTTTTTTAACAGAAATGACAGATAAAAATAGATCCCGCATTATATTTGGGTACTATGTAAGATCTTCATTTATTTGGGATTAAATAAAATCCCAGCCAGATATTGCCAACTGTTCAAAAAATAATACACTGACAGAGCACTGATTTTATAAAAATTACAACATTTTGTTAAAATAAGCTTTAAACTCAGAAGGTCTCGAGTTGGATACCGTTCACGGCTATGCATTTTTTTTTTTTTATAAAATGAATTTCTTTTTATAAAATTATCATTTTTTTTCTATAAATTTTTTTATAAAATTATATTTTTTTTTATTAAATTGAATTTTTTTAATAAAATATATTTTTTTTTTTTAAAGAGAAGCAACACAGGAAATTCTTCCTATTAATTAATGTGTTGCTTCCTTTGGAAAGGGGATAGAGAAGAAGTGAAAGGTAGTGAAAGATGAAGGGCTTCAAATATGGCAACACTGTAATTGCGCGAACTTTGTTGAAGCTTTTTAGTTCATAGTCCTGTTATATTATTTTACTTCGGTAGGGTTAAGTGCTATGGGAACACCGAAGGAGGACACTGCGATGTGTATGAGGGATAGAAAAGCTCATACATATTACTATTTTTCATACATTAATGTTGCCTTGGTTGGGGCTCGAACCCGCAACCTCACGTGTAACAGTCCAACGCGCTAACCATTACACCACAGCGCCCATTTACATCTTTTTGACGCTATACACCATTTCCATTAGTATCAATTGTTTTTAAGATTTATCAATTGTGTTTCAGAAATAATTAATTGTATTTTAGAACTTATGCATTTCTGAAATACATTCGATAATTTCTGAAATACAATTATAATTTCTGAAATACAATTAATAGATTCTGAAATACAGTTAACATTGTAGTTTCTGATGAGTTACCATATATGACAATATATTGTTTAAATGGCACCATATGGTATGTTGTTTAAATGATATGATATATCAAAGAATGTGGTATATACAATATATAGTAGCATATATTATCATATCTGGAACTGTATAAAAAATGTTGTTCATGAGGTACCATATATGAGCATATATTGTTGAAATGGCACCATATATGATAATATATGGTTTCAATGGGGCCATATATGGTAATATATTGCTTAAATAACACCATATGTAAATATATATGGCACTATATATAGTGGCATATATTATCACATCTGGAACTGTATTAAAAATTTTGATCATGAGGTACCATATATGACCATATATTGTTTAAATGCCACCATATATGATAATATATGGTTTAAATGGCACCATATATGATAACATCTAGTTTAACTAGCGCCATATATAGTTATATATTGTTTAAATGATAACATATATAATTATATATTGCTAAAATGCTACCATATATATAAAGATATAGTTCTATATATAACTATATATGCAATAAGATCAACCATGTCATGTAATATATAATTATATATGCTGTTGTGGTACAGTAGAACGCAAAAACTGATTTTAAATAAAAACAAAATTTTTAACAGCACTCCTTGTGCATTAATATTACAAATTTATTAGCGAGAGCGCTTTAAAACAATTTTGTAAACGTCTGTACCTTTTTACTAACTGACTTGTTAAATTTTAAAGTATTTGCTAGTGGTCACAGATGCCTACATGATACATAAACATAGACCGTTATGTTTCAATAAACAAGTTCTTTTAGTACATATTTCAAAGGAGAACAATATATAGGAATATTAAACAAAATAAATAGTTACAGTTTTAAATGTTAGTGAGTTTGTAAAATTTTAACAAATTCAAGGGAAGTACCCAAATACAAAATAATGAATATTTAAATAATTATCAAATTTAAAAGAAAGAATACTATCTCGTAAATATCGGCGGCAACATTCTCCCCCTCGTAAATGAGCCCGTGGGACGATTTTACCCTTCATTATTGCCGACGTCTAATTTTGCTATCTTGACTGTTGGTCGCTGAAAGATACCATTTTTCGTTTGAACCTTCACCTGACGTACTTGACCATCCTTTGCCATGAGGGCTTCAATTATTTTGCCTTTTGGCCAACAATGTCGCGGAAGATTTTCATCAATTATAATGACGATATCACCCACTCGTAGTGGAGTTGTTTTTTCATGCCATTTTCCTCTTCTGATGAGTGTTGGTGCATATTCTTTTACCCAGCGATGCCAAAACTTATCCGCAAACAGCTTAGTTTGGTTCCATCGCTGCCGTAAATCAATTTCGTTGTAGTTTATGGGTTTGATACCACTTGATGAGCCCAATAATAAATGGTTTGGTGTAAGTGCCTCATCGTCACACGATTCCAGTGATACGAAAGTAAGTGGCCGTGAATTAATAAAGAACTCCACTTCAGTAAGGGCACATTTTAGGGTTTCATCATTAAAATGCATGTGGGGACATATATGATACAGAGTAGTTTTGACCGAACGTACGAGTCTTTCCCAGGCTCCACCCATGTGGGGCGATGCTGGTGGGTTAAATTTCCACCTGATGCTTTCAAATGTTTTTGAAATCGTTTTATGATCCACTTCAGGACTAAATATTTTAGACGCACCTTTGAAATTTGTGCCGTTATCGGTGAATATTTCTCTTGGGGTTCCTCTTCGTGCCATAAAATTGTTGATACACATAACACAGGAACTGCTGTCGAGGCTGTGAGCGATTGCAAGGTGTACTGCTCGTACGGTGAGGCAAGTAAATAAAGCACCCCATCTTTTCTCCTTTCTTCTGCCCACGGCGACGTAAAGCGGTCCGAAGTAATCTATTCCCACAAATGTAAACGGCCTTTCGAAGCTTGCTAACCTAGCAGGTGGTACTGAAGACATTTGTGGCATAACTGGTACGGCGTTTGAGTTTTTGCACATTTGACAGGATTTCCTTACGCTTTTGTAGAGTACTCGTAACTTGGGAATGAAGTATTTACTTTTAATGTTGTTGATGACGGTTTCATGTGACATATGATGAAATGTTTCATGTACGTAGCGAACAAGTAGAAATGTCACATGGTGATTAGTAGGCAGTATTATTACATCCTCATAATTTAGGAATGTTGCACGGCCTTTGGCTCTTAATACGCCCTCGTCATCCTTTTTTAAATAACATATTTCTTCATGAAATTCGCTTTGCTGTGTTTTTCGGTACAAAGCTGACTTGGCTTGTTGTAGCATTTCGAATGAAATTTCCTCAGGTGGCTTGCTTTTTCCGCATTTTGCTTTAATTTTACCCAAGTAGAGTATAAATGTAGCTACAGCTCGGTAAAGCTTTCTCCAGTTGGAAAAATCTTTAACGTTAAATGTCAAGTTCATTTCATCTTTATTGATGAGCAGTAAATGATGTCTTCTTTCTTCTTTATTGCATTCGCCCAGATTATTGCAGGTTGGCCATGTAGACATATCTTCTTGGAGAAATTTAGGACCAGAAAACCATGAGGAGACGTCCCATCGTGTGAGAACCTTTGTTGCTAGATCCGCCGGATTCATTTTAGATGGCACCCATCGCCTTTGCGTTACCTCTGTTGATTCTAATATTTCGCCAACGCGATGCATAACAAATTGTTGAAACCTTTTCGGATCCATTCGAAGCCATTGTAATACGGTTTTCGAATCAGACCAAAAATACTTGGCGGTAAAATTTATACGTGCAATATTTTCAACTTTTTTAGCCAGCCGTACGCCCACAACAGCAGCTTGTAGCTCCAGCCTTGGTATTGACATAGGATTTAACGGAGCAACTTTTGATTTGCCGGCAGAAATAGTGACGTCATAGTTGCCTTGGTACACAACTCGAACATAAGAAACTGCAGCATAAGCGTCTTCACCTGCATCAGTAAAAGTATGAAGCTCTACATGAGTCGCCTCATTAATGTTGGGAGAATAGCATCGAGGTATTTCAACAGAAGCTATGTGAGCAATAGCCGTCTTCCATTTTTGCCATTTCGGTAAAAGAGAGTTAACAAGTTCCATATCCCAATCGATGCCAGATCGCCAGACTTCTTGCAGAAGAATTTTTAAAGCAGTCGTGTAGCATGATATTAGACCAAGTGGATCAAAAATTGACATCAGCACCTGAAGTAGCTCTCTTTTTGTGGGAGTAATTTCGGTAGTGCATACTTCACGACGAAGTCTGGCAAATCTGAAAATATAGACAAAGGAGTCTTTATTAGGATCCCAATACATACCAAGAACCTTTTCTGTATCTGCTAGATCTTTTGGAGTTTGATCTTGGGAATGACCATCCTGTAGATGCATGATGACCTCCTTGCTATTTGAAGACCAATTTCGAATGTGGAAACCTGCAGCAGCATGAATAGATTTAACTTCCGAAGCTAAATCGATGGCTTGTTGATCGTCGTCTACACTTTCGATGAAGTCGTCTACGTAGTGATTATGTTGAATTGATTCTACCGCTCGTGGAAAATTTTCTTTGAACTGTTCAGCATTGAAATCACGCACATAATGTGCTATGCATGGAGCACATGAGATACCGAACGTCAAAGCCCGCATTACATAAACACTTGGCTTATAAATGTCATCATTTGTATCCCACCATAGAAATCTCTGAGAATGCATATCGCTGTGTCGAACATTTATCTGGTGGAACATCTCGGCGATATCACCGCAAACTGAAACTTTTCCCACACGAAAACTAAGCAATACATCAGATAACGATTTTAATAGGTCGGGTCCACTGCTTATAAAGTCGTTGAGACATAATCCATTACATTTGGCAGCGGCATCCCACACCATTCTTACCTTGTCGGGTTTGTTGGAATTTTTGATGATAAATATCGGTAGATACCAGACACGTTCCGAAGTTTTATTTATTCCGCCTTCACTTAACTTTACGGCATAGCCTTTTTGCAGCAAATTATCAATTTGATTTTGCAGCGTTGCTTTTAAGTTTGGCTCTTTACGCATTTTTTTATTTAGGCACATGACGCGCTTGTAAGCGTTATTGTAGCTTTCAGGTAACACGCGAACGTCGTTTTTCCACAATAGGCCTACCTCGTAATGTCCATCAACTTTTTGACATGTAGTCTTTAAAATCTCCATCGCTTTCTTATCTTCCAAAGAAATTAATGACCTTTGAGGAGATTTTTCTATGTTAAATTTATCTTTAACCATTTTATGTAATTCATTGTAATGCATTTCGCAATCACAGTGATGAATGTTTAGCCATTCACCTTGGCTAGTGCGTCCGCTATAGCCCTGGATTGTCCAGCCTAACCGCGTTTTTGTGGCAATCGGTTGATTCCACGGTCCTTCACGAATCTTTAGCGGCACAGCGACACTCCAATTGTTAAGACCAATCAAAATAGTAGGTTTTACGTTTTTAAAAGACTGTATGGGCAGTCCACCCAAGTAGGGATATTTCTCCACCATTTCATGCATGTTCAATGTCTGCTGGGGTAGATCCAAATTTTCAACCGTATGCACAGACTGAAGTTTAAATTTCTCACCATTATTTATATTTGCAATATTTAGCGATGTTTTTACAGATGAATTTTCTTGACGAGTAGTATTACCAGTCCACCTTAAGCATAACGATTGCTCCACACCATCGAGATCAAGTAGATCAAAAATTTCCTTCTCAATTAACGACACAGAAGAACCCTCATCAAGAAAGGCATATGTATCGATAAAACCATTTTTTTTATAAAGACGAATTGGCAAAATTCTAAAAATTTGTTTTTGATTTGGCTCAGTTGTAGACTGTGAGTTAATGGTTTCACTTGTAGTGTTATTTGGTTGTGTAGTGCTGTTTTGTCGCGAAGACGATGTTGGTTCATTGGAATATTTATGCAGCAATCTGTGGTGTTTTATATTGCAGCTATCAATACCACATTCTCTTCTGGCGAAACATTTACCTTTGTGTTTATTTAAACAACTACGACACAAATTATTCTTCTTCACTATGTCCCATTTTTTTTCTAATGAGAACTTTTTAAATTCTTCACAAACTGACACTTTATGATCACTATTACACACAAAGCACTTTAATTTAAATGGTTGTCTTTCTTCTATATGTGTATTTATACTCGCGTTTTTAGCTGTTGGTGCAACGGAAACAACTGTGCTTGCAGCATCGGCGATTTGAAAAATCCAATCACTAAACGTTCTCATTATTGGAACCTTACTATCTTTTGGGTACGTCGCCCAGTTTAATTTGTACTGGCTAGACAGCTTATCAACTAGTTCCTTCACAAGCATCGGGTTATTCATATAATCATACATTTCGCAGGCCTCCATGGTGGAATATATATTTTGCACACACAACGCAAAATCAATCATATACTCCAACTTATCTTTTGGTGGAGATATTTTTCGCGCTTTTTCAATTACCCGCTCTAAAATATGCTCCGGTCGCCCGAAACACATTTTTAAAGTTTGAATTATCTCTGGCACCATTTTAGGTAACATGAGCCTACTCTTTACCATATCCCTTGCCTTTCCTTTAAGACAGGCTTGTAGCCGTATCAAATTTTCTGCATCTGAATAACCTGCAACCGATGTACTATTTTTAAAGGTGCTTATGAACAACGGCCAATCCTCAGGATCCCCAATTGAAATGCGGCAAATCGCGGGGAATTGCTTGGCGTGCAGCCAGTTGTGATGGCGTAGGCCCAGAAAAAATATTCCAACTACCCGTCGTATTTGACGAAGTGTTTTCACTTTCACCAATTTGGGATAAAATTTGGTATTTTCTTTCGAGAAATTCCTGTTGTAAACGTTGCTGCTCCTCCAGTAATTTTAGCTGTAAATTCACTTGAGTTGTAAGAGTAGCATTCTGTTACTCCGGCGGCGCTGATTTTTGTTGAATTGTGTTAAAGGGAAACGAAAGCGAAGTTGTAGCAGCTGTAGATGATTTCGTTATAAGTGATCCTCCTGTAGAGTAAATCGCTTGGTTGTTGTTGTTCGCCTGGGTATGAAATGGTGCATTTACTCCTGTACTCATATGTACTGACGGTGTTGAAACAACACCCCCCCGTTGTAAAATACTCCTGCCAATATCTGCTGTGTGGATACTTGCCATTTGCTGCGCTTTTCCTGTGGTTGTCGGTGACGACGCAGCTTGCGGCTGCCTTAGTAGTCCCGTAGCATTAGCCTCTGTTGCTTCGTTATTGGAATTACAACCTTCACAACTCCAACTTACATCAGCAACTTCACTGGTTACGGCGACACAATCGTAATGATACCACTGATCACATTTGTCACATTGCACCATGCGATCATTATCAATTGCATTACATTTTTTGCAATTAAATTCCTTTATAAAGCCATCTTTTTCAGCCATTTTACAAAACTTCACTTTCACTTTGTTTTTGCACGACGCGAAGCCACGAGAATTTATTTTATATTTTGTTTTTATCTATCACTTGGATTAATTTATAATAATTAACCCAAAATTTTATTATAAAAATTGTTTTAAAGAATGTTGTGGTACAGTAGAACGCAAAAACTGATTTTAAATAAAAACAAAATTTTTAACAGCACTCCTTGTGCATTAATATTACAAATTTATTAGCGAGAGCGCTTTAAAACAATTTTGTAAACGTCTGTACCTTTTTACTAACTGACTTGTTAAATTTTAAAGTATTTGCTAGTGGTCACAGATGCCTACATGATACATAAACATAGACCGTTATGTTTCAATAAACAAGTTCTTTTAGTACATATTTCAAAGGAGAACAATATATAGGAATATTAAACAAAATAAATAGTTACAGTTTTAAATGTTAGTGAGTTTGTAAAATTTTAACAAATTCAAGGGAAGTACCCAAATACAAAATAATGAATATTTAAATAATTATCAAATTTAAAAGAAAGAATACTATCTCGTAAATATCGGCGGCAACATATGCCATATCTAATATTATGAAGGCCGATATCTAATTAGATGAAATTATATATGGCATAATATAAGGAAAAATTTTGTGAAAAAACGTCATATATAATTATATATGGATATACATAACGACATGTATAATTATATATTGTAATATATGCCATATATGATTATATATAATTTTTTTTACTCGGGTTTTTATATAAGTTACAGAAAAGTTGCGATCATTAAATTTTCTTTCAGATTCTTGACTCTGTAGTAATCTAGATTCAATTTCCTTTCAATTCTTCATTTAGATTTTGCCCAAAAACGGTGATTTTCTGTTTGAAAGGATACAAATTAACCTTACAAATATATTTATTAAGAGCACAAAAATACTTACCACCAAATCCGCAATGTTTTATATGTATATAATTAATGAAATATAGCTTCACATCATGGTACTTTAAGAAATGTTATTTTTTCTTCCATATTCATGAACACGTTACGTTTTTTTTTATTGTATGAAAAAATACTAATATTGATTGACAATTGTTAGATACGCATTAAATTTAAAATCAAACACAAATGCGTATATACAAAAATTTACTATATTAAATGTGTAATTTAATTTTATATGTGTTTATAAAATTGGAAACATGTTTATAAACATAACGTTTGATATATTTTGTGCCTTATTCTAAATGAAAAGTGCGTAAATCAAATAATTAAACATATTATGCCTAATAACAAGCATTCTGCATATTTTTACATAACAATTTGCACACTCAATAGCAGTAAGTTTACATGCCTTTTTTAGAGTGTATTTAAATTTTGAATAAGTTATGCGAAAAATCTTTATTAGTTGAAATGCTCCTAGTTACTTGGCAAAGATTTTATTTGTGTGTCAAATAAATGTATTCCCTTTTAAAAGATTTTAACAATGACATTTTTCTTTTGGTATTTAAAATGTTTTTTATGACTAAAATTAAAAAATCCTATTCGAAACAAAAACAATTTAAAAAATTTAAAATTTTTAAAATTTCCCGTTTTCCCGGGAAAAATATATTATTTTCCCGGGAATTCCCGGCAAACTGTTCCCGGGATTTCCCCCCAAACCCTAGTAAAAACGCAAAAATATCTGTAAGGGCCTAAAGGTTTTTGAAACTTGTTTAATATTACAACTAAGAATGACTAGTAACTAATAATTTGATTTCTAGGTGATTTCAATTTTCAAAAATTTTAGTTTTTTGTCGATATTTAAAATTTTATGCAATCCGTTTGTGATATAGAGTATATTGTTTTACCCATTTTCTGCAAAGCATAAATTCCGTGCGAATTTTCTGACAATACTTGGTAGAAGGATAGGTAGACGTGTCTTTAAATATATGTTGGTAAAAAATGGGTTAAATAATTTAAATACTGTGTATCAAAGTTTTGTTACTTGATTTTAACAGTGAAATTACATTTTAACACTTTTTGGACAAATTTTTAATTTATTTGCCTGGTTTTCTTGTTCGTTATTAGTTTTAAAAGGTTCTAATACAATTTTATAGATTATCGGAAAGCTCAAATATTAAACTAAATTACATCATTATTATTTTGATTTCCAATGGAGTGCGCCATTCCAAAATGATCTTGGACTAAATTCAAAGCGCAACAATAATTTCAAGTCCGATGGTTCCAACGCGAAATGAAAGTAAAATTACAGAGGATTTTGCAAAGTTAGGTCGGTTTTTTATTTTTATTTGTCTTTCTTACAAAACAATTTTTATTGTAAATTAACAACAACAAATGTATCACTTATTGATCAAAAGTACACTGATAGAATTTTCGTTCATACTATTAATGAATCGATTTCATTAATATGAATTCATTGATTCAATGAAAAATTTTTCATTATATATTTTCAACTAACCCATAAGATATGCTATAATTTTTATAAGGGGTTTGAACTTGCTAATTACTAAAATAGATATATGTTCAAGTAATGAACGCTAGGTTTGCAACTAGGGTTTGGGGTTCGGGAATTCCCGGGAAAAGTTTGCCGGGAATTCCCGGGAAAATAATATATTTTTCCCGGGAAAACGGGAAATTTTAAAAATATTAAATTTTTTAAATTGTTTTTGTTTCGAATGGGATTTTTTTATTTTAGTCATAAAAAACATTTTAAATACCAAAACAAAAATGTCATTGTTAAAATCTTTTAAAAGGAAATACATTTATTTGACACACAAATAAAATCTTTGTAAAATGTTTAAAAGAAATATGAAAAAAAGCTTTGTTTCTTACAAATATTCGCCCTTACTATCTAAATTTTTCATATGTATAATTTAGGTAAAGTCGACTTTAGTTAAAATATTGGGTGGCAGTATACCTTGACTTGGTGTATTTTTGGAGCATTCTGATTGGTTAATTTATTTTCAACCAATCAAAATATTTGAAAATATAAATAATTTGTAAGGTTTTCATACACAAAATGAGCAAAACCGTTTGATTAAAAATAAAGTCGACTTTAAATTTAAAATACTCCTTTATATTAAGGGTCAACAATTTTATAAGTAACGTTTTCATTAATAAATGTGAAAAGAAAAGACTAATGGTTAAGGGTGGTATCTAAATTTGGTTATCCGACATCTAAATTTGGTTCACAAAAAAAAAAATTGATGGTCATCCAACTTCTCTTGAAGAAAACAACAACAAGAATAACGTTTCAGCTAAAATTAGCAAAGTACCCTAAGAAAAAAGTGTAAGCTGAATAGGCATTAAAGGTTTTATGGTAGGGCAAACATTTCCTGAAATGGTATCCAAATTAGCCGCAGTCAATCCGCACCATAACTAGATCTTCGTTTATTCGAGAAAGTTTTTATAATAAAAACCTGGCATTGCAAAAAAATGAAACCGATGTAAAGAACATTATATTAAATTACTACAATCATGTAAAAGATATCACGATAAAATAAATATCGAGCAATATTTCTAACAATAGGAGATTTACTATAATCTTAGATGAATGGACAAGAATATCACAAAAGAGATATTTGAACATATGTATAAACTAGAGCCCCCCATTACCCGGTTTTCGGTCTACCCGGTCACAAAACCGGTCTTACGGTCTACCCGGTCAGACCGAAGACCGGATAGACCGAAAACCCATAAGCCAAATAAACGTCATTTTCGTTCTAGCATTAGTAGTTTATGAGATATTTGCAATTTTAAAATCTAGCAGAGTTAGCTAAAATTTGATTTCACTAAATAGGTTCTATGGGTGTATTAACACCCTACGGGCAAAACTTTTAACCATTTTGCTCTATCTCGCTTAGTTTTCGAGTTATAGGCGAAAACCCAAATAAACGTCCTTTTCGTTCTAGCATTAGTAGTTTATGAGATATTTGCAATTTTAAAATCTAGCAGAGTTAGCTAAAATTTGATTTCACTAAACAGGTTTTATGGGTGTATTAACAGCCAAAGGGCAAAAATTTTAACCATTTTACTCTATTTCGCTTAGTTTTCGAGTTATAGGCGAAAAACCAAATAAACGTCCTTTTCGTTCTAGCATTAGTAGTTTATGAGATATTTGCAATTTTAAAATCTAGCAGAGTTAGCTAAAATTTGATTTCACTAAACAGGTTCTATGGGTGTATTAACACCCAAAAGCCAAAAATTTTAACCATTTTGCTCTATCTCGCTTAGTTTTCGAGTTAGAGGCGAAAAACCAAATAAACGTCCTTTTCGTTCAAGCATTAGTAGTTTATGAGATATTTGCAATTTTAAAATCTAACAGAGTTAGCTAAAATTTGATTTCACTAAACAGGTTTTATGGGTGTATTAACACCCAAAGGGCAAAAATTTTAACCATTTTGCTCTATCTCGCTTAGTTTTCGAGATATTAAAAAGATTCCGCGGCAGTTTCATGTGACTGTATATAAAGTGCAGCACTTTCTGAATTCTAGTGTAACTTTTGAAATATTTTCGTTCCACGACCTACGCAGATGTCTATAATTCTTTGTCCAATTTATATACAGATAACTCGTTTACACGTTTAACCTATTTGGAGCTACGGTGTAATAACGCCGTGCAACTACCCGAAAAAGACGGTGTCATTGTCATATAAATGTATAGAAATCGTAGTAGTTTCTGAATTCTATTGTGATTTTCGGCACATTTTTGTTCCATGACCTACACAAAAGGCTATAATTGGGGATAAAATTCACGTCCAGATAATTTCTGTAAAGTTTAGACCTTTTTGGAATTATCGTATAAAAACGCCGTACTACTATACCATAAAGACCGTGGCATTTTTATAGAAATTTATAGAAATCACTGCATTTCTGGAGTCTAGTTCGATTTGCGGAACATCTTTGTTCCACGACCTAAAAAACTCGCTACTATTGTTGGTCGAATTTACATCCAGATAATTTTTGTCAATTTTTAACTCATTTGGAGTCACTGTGTAAAAACGCCGTACTACTACCCGAAAAAGACCGTGGCTGTTTCATGTAAATGTATGGAAAATGCGGTACTTTCTAATTATATAGTAATTTTCAGAATATATTTGTTCCACAAAGTAGACAGATATCTCTAAATATTGATCGAATTTTCCTTCCTATAATTTTTGCAAAGTTTCAACACATTTGGAACTACGGTGTTAAAACGCCGTATTACTACCCGAAAAAGACCGTAGCATTTTCACACAAATATATGGGAAATGCATTACTTTCTGAATTCTATTACGATTTTGGGAACATTTTTGTTCCACGATCCGCCCAGATGTCTATAATTCTTGATCCAATTTATGTTGACTTGTTTTCTGTAAAGTTTCAGCCCGTTTGAAGCTACGATGTAAAAACGCCGTACTACTACCCGAAAAAGACCGTAGCATTTTCACATCAATATATGGGAAATGCATTACTTTCTGAATTCTATTACGATTTTGGGTACATTTTTGTTCCACGATCTGCCCAGATGTCTATAATTCTTGGTCCAATTTATGTTAACTTGTTTTCTGTAAAGTTTCAGCCCGTTTGAAGCTACGATGTAAAAACGCCGTACTACTACCCGAAAAAGACCGTGGGATTTTCATACACCCAGAAAACAGTCTCAGTTGTGGCCACCGAATTTGTTGCCAATCGAATTCGTGCGGTTACGATAACTATCTTTATATTAAATAATATTTTTCGTCGTGAAAGCCAATATTCGGTTGTCTTATTCAATATTATGTTCCACATAAATATTATTATGTTCCACAAACTTCTATTGAAATTAAAAAAACTTTTTTTGAATTTTCTGGTATTGAACCCGGCCATTGAGGTTAATAGTTCACACTCTTACCCACTGCACCACAACTACCTTTAATTTTCTTAGCCATATTTACTCTTTATACATATGAATATTTTATTTTAATTAAAAAAAACATAAATTTTTGTCTTGTCCGGGATTTGAACTCGGAAATCCGGTGTACTAGGCCAACTCCCTACTGACTACACTACAAACACTTATTTATTTTGAAGTCTAATTTTGAATTTATATGTTTTGCTTGGAAAATAAATATAATAAAAAATTTGTTTACCAATCAATAGTTGTGTGTGTTATTAGTACAATCCACAATTCGGTTGGTTCTACAGAAACTCGACATTAAGGTCATATTTGATTAGGATACCCGTATTTGTAGTTACCACTTTCGAATATTGAAATTTTTTTAATAAAGGTTATCGGTAACACCAATTTTCTTGTATATACACTAAATAAATGGCTGCTTCTACTGCATAAAATTACTAAACTGATACTAATTTTAAAATTGATTGGAGATACCAATAATTTATTAAAAGGATTGTTTTTTAATTCATTTTCCCTATTTTTAATACCTAGTAAAATATTTCTGGTGTAGTATTCACTTATAGGCAACTGCAAATAAAATAACGTCCTGGTAAATTCATTTTAATGGTTTTGATCGAATTCCAACCAATCTTTTTCCTGGGTGTATAAATACATGGGAAATGCAGCACTTTCTGAAATCTATTACGATTTTCGGAACATTTTTGTTCCACGATCCGCCCAGATGTCTATAATTCTTGATCTAATTTACGTTGACTTGTTTTCTGTAAAGTTTCAGCCCGTTTGAAGCTACGATGTAAAAACGCCGTACTACTACCCGAAAAAGACCGTGGCATTTTCATATAAATACATGGGAAATGCAGCGCTTTCTGAATTCTATTACGATTTTCGGAACATTTTTGTTCCACGATCTACACAGATGTTCATAATTCTTGGTCCAATTTATGTCCAGATATTTCCTGTAAAGTTTTAGCCCATTTGAAGGTACGATGTAAAAACGCCGTACTACTACCCGAAAAAGACCGTGGCATTTTCATATAAATACATGGGAAATGCAGCGCTTTCTGAATTCTATTACGATTTTCGGAACATTTTTGTTCCACGATCTACACAGATGTTCATAATTCTTGGTCCAATTTATGTCTAGATATTTCCTGTAAAGTTTTAGCCCATTTGAAGGTACGATGTAAAAACGCCGTACTACTACCCGAAAAAGACCGTGACAGTTTCATATAAATGTATGGGAAATGCAGCACTTTCTGAATTCTATTACGATTTTGGGAACATTTTTCTTCCACGATCCGCCCAGATGTTCATAATTCTTGGTCCAATTTATGTCTAGATATATCCTGTAAAGTTTCAGCCCATTTGAAGCTACGATGTAAAAACGCGGTACTACTACCCGAAAAAGACCGTGGTATTTTTATATGAATATACAACTTACGAGTATAGTAGTTTGTTGTATTACCATAGAAGACTGTCATATAAAAATTAACTTTTTTCTGAAAAAGTACTTTTTTTGGAAAAAAAAAAGTAAATTTTATAAAAAAAAATTTTTTTTAAAAAAGTACTTTTTTCAAAAAAAGTACTTTTTTATGAAATGTACTTTTTTCAAAAAAAAAAAAGTACTTTTTTTTCCAAAAAAAGTACTTTTTTCCAAAAAAAAAACGCCTTTTTGTGAAAAGTACTCTTTTTTGGAAAAAGTACTTTTTTTTGGAAAAAAGGACTTTTTTTGGAAAAAAAATTTTTTTTTTTCGAAAATATTACTTTTTCTAAAAAAAAAATTTTTTTCGGAAAAAGTATTTTTTTTAACAAAAAGTATTTTTTTTTTTTTTTAAAGTAGTATTTTTTTTTTTTTTTTTGGAAAAAAGTATTTTTTTCGAAAAAAGGTAAATTTTTATGTAAAATTTACGTTCTTCTATGGCTTTTACGGGTAGACCGGTCTACCCGGTTTTTCGGTCTACCCGGTCTACCCCGTCAGACCGGTTTTCACAACCCGGTTAACCGGTCTTGACCGCAGGCCCTAGTATAAACGGAAATAATTCATTTTATAACCTGGGGTTGGTTTATATATCAGGAAGATGTAATACTGATGAAATAAGAAGAATTGTAGATATAAGACTAGAAGAGTTTTATTTGTCTTTGGAAAATAACATTGTGGCCACCATATCTAATGGGTAGGGTTTTGGGATTTCCCGGACTTTTTTATTTCCCGGGAAACGGGAATGAAAATATTTGATTCCCGGGATTCCCGGGAATCCCGGGAAATATTTTTGAACAAAATTGTTAATGAAAACCACCTATATAAGTAATTTTTGTTAAAAAAAAACACTATTTCAGTACAAATTCAGTCTGTGTAGTGAGAATTTAAAGTAAAAATATCAGAATGTTGAACATTTTATTTCACATAAATTACTCTAAGCACTGCCAAATGAATTGCATGATTCCAGCAGAAAGCACCCACTACTGGACTGTCGGAAACACACCGTTTCATCGCATTTGGCCCATTAGATATGGTCGCCACAATGTTATTTTACAAAGACAAATAAAACTCTTCTAGTCTTATTTCTACAATTCTTCTTATTTCATCAGCATTACATCTTCCTGATATATAAACCAACCCCAGGTTATAAAATTAATTATTTTTATTTTTTTTTAATAATAAATACAGCATTTATTTACTTCAAATTACATAACCAAAGCCCTGGGGCCATATATGATTAATAAAAGCTACTACAAAAAAATAATTTAAATAAAGATAATAAGATAATAAAAATAAATAATAATAAAAATAAATAATAATAAAAATAAATAATAAAAAAAATAAGTAAAAAATACAGTAAAACTATCATATAAAAAAAAATACTGAAAACATTATCTTGAATAATATAAATAGATATTTAAAAAAAAATAATACAATCACCAGATTTTCCTAAGTGCAGCGATAATAAAAAAAGAAAAGATCGAGAGAGATAAAAATAGTAGCACAAATAAAAAGCTATAACTCATGAGTAGCTACATAATCCTTAAGCTTTCGCCTAAAGACCTGGGGTGAAAAAGCAAAACCTCTCAGGTATAGAGGTAGATCGTTCCATATTCTTGAAAGCCTAATCTGAAATGATCGCTCGTACATAGTAGTATGATGTGTTCCGTTTATACATACATATGTTCAAATATCTCTTTTGTGATATTCTTGTCCATTCAGCTAAGATTAGAGTAAATCTCCTGTTGTTGGAAATATTGCTCGATATTTCTTTTATCATGATAAAAGATATGATTGTAGTAATTTAATATAATGTTCTTTACATCGGTTTCATTTTTTGGCAATGCCAGGTTTTTATTATAAAAACTTTCTCGAATAAACGAAGATCTAGTTATGGTGCGGATTGACATTCCGTTGACTGCGGCTAATTTGGATACCATTTCAGGAAATGTTTGCCCTCAAATAAAACGTTCAATGCCTATTCAGCTTACACTTTTTTCTTCGAGTACTTTGCAAATTTTAGCTGGAACGTTATTCTTGTTGTTGTTTTCTTCAAGAGAAGTTGCATGGCCACCATTTTTTTTTTTTTTTTTTAACCAAATTCAGATGTCGGATAACCAAATTTAGATACAATTAGTCTTTTAGGGCAAATATTGCACTGCGCTGCATTGTTCTTTTTTGTGAAGTATTTCCATACTCCTGACATTTTATTCTTTAATATAAAAGAATATATTAGTTTGAAAGCAGATGTATTAAAATAAAGTAAACTTACTTGAAAATATCACATTTATTAATGAAAACGTTACTTGTAAAATTATTGGCCCTTAATATAAAGAAGTATTTTAAATTTAAAGTCGACTTTATTTTTAATCATACGGTTTTATTAATTTTCTGTATGAAAACCCTACAAAAATATTTATATTTTCAAACATTTTGATTGGTTGAAAATAAATTAACCAATCAGAATGCTCCAAAAATAAACCAAGTAAAGGTATACTGCCACCCAATATTTTAACTAAAGTCGACTTTAACTAAAATATACATTTGAAAAATTTAGATAGTAAGGGCGATTATTTGTAAGAAACAAAACTTTTTTTTCACACTTCTTTTAAACATTTTACCAAGTTTTTAGGTTTTACTACTTAAATTTTGAATAAGTTATGCGAAAAATCTTTATTATTTGAAATTACTTGGCAAAATTTTTTTTGTGTGTGTCAAATAAATTGATTTCCTTTTAAAAGATTTTAACAATGACATTTTTGTTTTGATGTTTAAAATGTTTTTTATGACTAAAATAAAAAAATTTTATTCCAGACAAAAACAAATTAAAAAATGTAATATTTTTAAAATTTCCCGGAATTCCCGGGAAAATAATATATTTTTCCCGGGAATCCCCGGCAAACTTTTCCCGGGATTTCCCGGGAATTCCCGAACCCCAAACCCTACTAATGGGCCAAGTAAGATGAAACGGTTTGTTTCCGACAGTCCAGTAGTAGGTGCTTTCTGCTGGAATCATGCAATTCATTTGGCATTGCTGCGAGTAATTTATGTGAAATCAAATGTTCAACATTCTGATATTTTTTACTTTGAATTCTCACTACACTGAAATAGTGTTTTTTTTAACAAAAATTACTTATATAGGTGGTTTTCATTAACAATTTTGTTCAAAAAAATTTTGAAAAAAATATTTTTTCATTCCCGTTTCCCGGGAAATAAAAAAGTCCGGGAAATCCCAAACCCTAGTTGCAACGGAAATTATTTAAATATAAAAGTCCAAATAATGACATCATTTTGTGTTTTTTTTTAAATTTTTTTTTAAATTTTCACAAAAAATATTTTTTAACCCTTTTTGATTTGGCCATACACTACTTTTTGGACGTTTTTGGACTCCGCAGCGCAAGGTTAACGATTTGATGAGCGGCGCTTTAGGTATAAAAGACAATATGAAGTCCAACGGAAAATTTTAAGTTATATTTTTCATCAAAAACTTTAATATTTCATACGTATTTGATATCCAACAAGAATGGGTTAGTAATGCCTAAAAAAGTTTATATTAAATAACATATAAAATCAACAATTGAAATTTCCGCACTCTATTTGAATTGTATGAAACTTGCTATAACTTGGAATACTTTGTATAGCTAAAATTGGTGTTCAATTTGGGGAAAATGATCAAATTTGCTATAGACTTTCCGTACATATTTGGGTCTAAATTTTGTATTATTTTAGCTATGTGACTGGATTATCATCTTAAAGCTTCTGAAAGCGTGCCTGAAGTTGGTCTGCAACTCATTCATTAATTTGATAATTTCTAATTTATTAAAAAAATTTAAATTTTTGAGAATTTTTCTACAATTAATTAATTGTTTCTATCCTTTTGTAATTGAAGCCGTGATTGAGCCACGTGAATAGTTACTATTTTGAAATGATCTTTAACCATTTATCGTTATCAAAGGTCTAAAGCCATTCGTAGCCTTTTAATATTTTTGTATTAGTTCTTAGTTTTTTTTATCAATGACACTGTCAAATATCAGTTTGATAATCCTTTTGGTTCCTGAGTTATAGTATAGTATTAAATAATCAAAAAAACAGTTCGATTTTTCAGCATTTGTATGAAAAAAGACCCAATAAGAGTGCCAGTATAAGATTTCGTAAATGCAAAAATAAAGTAATGAGGAACAACATAAGCGTGTTCGTTTAATTACTACAAGTTACTACTTTTACTACAGCTGCAAAATTTCAATATAAAAAGTCAATAAAACTTTCCAATTATAGTAAAAATAGTAAGATTATCGACTAATCGAGCACACCGCATATATTTTTTCAGAAATTTTAAAGAACCCATTTTTAGATATACATATGGCGATTTAAATCGCGGATTTCATTTAATTAAACTTTGAAAATTTTACGAAAAACGTCGCCGGAGTCTGAAAAGTCCTCAAAATTTGATTGAGATGATTACAAGGATTTAACTCAGTGATTACTTTTTAACAAAAATACAAAAAGTTAATATTTCCTGAAAAGTTTTTAAATTATTTTCATTATTTTTATATTCACTTTATTTATTAGAAGATGATTTTTTATACTTCAGTTATAAGTTTGAACTAAAAATTTATAATATTTAAAAAATTTTTGTTTTTTAATTATTTTTTCGGAATGTTTCGCAGACCTCCTAGGATGCGATTGGGGACGCTCAGGGGTTCGTGATCAACATTTGGAAAACTTTGTATAATTAAATTTTCATATCGGTTTTGGTATACCTGTGGGAGTCAGATGTCGTTATTAACAAAAAGAATTACTGGCCAATTTTGCTTTGACGCTACACCAACATTCCGTATTTTAAAGTTAAAATACTTTGCAGGTTGGGAGGGAATGCAGGATCTAACGCTAGTCAATTAATCACAGGCAATCACAAATTGAGTATTTCAAAAGAAATTATTTCAGGAACATAACTATATACTCTACGATATCAACATGTATACTCAGGATTTCCGAAAGACAGACTGGAATAAGTTCAATACGATCCTTTGGAAAGACCTAAAAAAGGACTCCACCATATCTTTCCGAATGAAATTTGGAGAATTTCAAGTGAAATTAATTGTGAATTCTATATGGAATTAGTCAAATTTGATCTTAAATTTGAACAAAAAAAAAAAATTGTTTTCTTACAATATTGAGAAAATTTTAGGAGAAATTTCGATTTTTTATTTCGAAATGAGAAAATTCTAAAATATAGTAGCATTTACCACTTCAAATTTAGAAAATTCCATTAGAAGGTCAGTTCTGCAATTTTAATGAAAAAAATTCAAAATATAATTTAGGGGGTTATTTTGTAATCCGCAACGCCTTGCAATGCGTTGTTTTCCATACAAATTGTTTTTGTAACAATAAAAATTTACATACAAATCAACGCAACGCAAGGCGTTGCGTTTTACAAAATAACCCACTTAGTCTTTTTCCCAAAAGCACCGTAAGTGATTTTTCACTTCGAAAAATTTTACTCGAACTTTAATTTTACTCAAATTTTAATTTAAATTATAAATATGAACAATTTTTCAATTTTATATCAAAGACACAATCACAATATACAAAAAATGTGATTTTTCCCCAAGAAAAATAATAGTCTTGTACATTAAATTTGCGTGAAAACAATCTCTACTCAGTTTTCACGTGAAATTCATTGTCGTGGAAAATTATCATTTTTTTTTATATGGAGGAGTATAACAACTTTTTCACGTGAAATCCGAACAACTTACGGTGCTTTACTATCAAACAGCATTTTACTTTTAAAGTCGACTTTATATTTAAACGGCTTTGTTCATTTTGTGTATGAAAATCCTAAAGAAATATTTACATTTTCAAATATTTTAATTGGTTGAAAATAAATTAACCAATCAGAATGCTCCAAAAATAAACTAGGTCAAAGCATGCTGCCACCCAAAATTTTAACCAAAGTCAACAAAAATATACATTTGGAAAATTTAAATAGTAAGGGTGTTTATTTTTATTATAAAAATTTTCAATTAAAATTGGAATTTTGTATTAAAAAATGCGAAATTTTAAAATGAAATTTGTTTTTGTCATTTGAAATTAGAAAAATTTCAATCGAAATTGATCTACATACAATTTTGAAAATTTAATTTGAAATTTAGATCTTTTAACTAAATTTCTACACAAACTTTAATTTTTTTATAATCAAAATTATCAGTTTTTGAATGAATTTGTTAAAATATCTATTGAGATTTTTTAAATGACGACTGGTTTAATGAAAATAAGGAAAAAATTTTATATTTCATATTATTATACATAACAAATTTGTATTTCTTTCACTTTATCCTTTTTTCTCCTCTTTTTCTCTCCTTTTTCCCTCTTTTTCCTTTTTTCTTTTCTTTTTCTCTCCTTTTCCCTCTTTTTCCATCTTTTTCCCTACTTTTCCTTTTTTTTTCTTTTTCGATTTCGCTGAGGGGGGGGGGGATTTCCCTATTTCCCCCCCCCCCTGTAGCCGCGCATGTGTTCCAGTAATGAACGCTACAATGATAGAATTTTGTGCATAGTATTAATGAATTTGTTCATTAATCCAATGATTTTTTTCATTGAAAAGTCCCCAAAGAACGCGTTCATTAAATCAATGAAACGTATTCATTAAATGAAAACTAATTGAAAAAAATATATTTTTTTTGCTTTTTTTTATTTATTGTTTATTTTTATTTTATTAATTTTTATTTGTACATGTACATTAGAGTGGTCCAAAAAAAAAAGGTTGGAATTTTCACGCTCCACAACCCTACAAATATGCCACTTTGAAAAAAAATGTGGTCTGATCAAAAAAATCACCAAAAAAGTTTTGTTTAGAGGTAGCACATCGCAATTGAAGTTTCGAGGTTGTACTTGTTCTATTATTTTTAATTAATTAAAAATAATGGAAAAAATGTGAAAAATTAAATATAATTATTATGATCGCGACATATCAAATCTAATATCTTTTTAGGTGTACATTACGAATATGAAATCAAAATTGAAATCGGAGTCGCGGATTTCGCGAAATTTGAAAATTTCATACAAAAAATGATCAACTTGGATCAGAATGTTTTCTTATATTTACCAATATGAAAATTTCGTTTTTGCTTTAATATATATCTGCGGAATATCCTATTATGTGAGATAGGGTTTTTGGTCTGTTAACCTTTTTAAAATTAAAATCAGTGTTATATATAATGAAGGTCCTTGGTCAGTAAATTGCAAAAATATAACAAATTGCATTTATCGATAACACCGTTTACAGGTAATTAGGAAAATATCTCAAAAAACTTGAGTTTTTTTGAAATTTCAAAAACCGCGAATAATTCATAAACCACAAATTTTTTTTAAGTTTCGATTGCTGATTCATAATTTTCGTTAAAATAAAGATCAGATTTGAGAAATTTGCGCACACAAGGCAAAAAGAAGTTGAATTTTTAATTACATCTTTTCGGAAAATTTCGAAAATTTGACTAAAATATGTATTTTTTGTATAAATTTAAAAAAAACCGCGAATTACTTAAAAGTAACTTCATTTTTTAAGTTTTGACTTCAAATTCCTTATATTCACATTAATTAAGACCAGATTTAAAAAAAATGTTAAATAATAGCGTACAGGTTAAGAAATAATTAAATTTAAAGTCAACCCTACTTTGTGTATAAATTACTCTAGAGATAAATTACTAATTCTTAAAAGACAACTTTTTGTGCTACCTCTAAATAACAGCGGATTTAGCTGAAACTTGTCACAGAGAGTTTTTAGACATTAAGGAATAGGGGCAACATTGTGGAGATCGCGAATTCCAACTTTCATGTTTTTTTGGACAACTCTAATGTACATATTTCTTTTTGGTTTTTATAATGTTATTGACATCTCCCTGAACTCGACTTGAAACCGCAATCACCAGAATGTAAACATTACGTTACCGATTGATCTAAATAGCCAAAACAAAATGATGTCATTACTTGGACCTTTATATTTAAATAATTTCATTTTGCAACCCTACACTGATAGAATTTTCGTTCATAGCATTAATGAATCGATTTCATTAAAATGGATTCATTGACTTAAATAAAAAAATTCATTAACCGAATGAAAATTCATTGTTATTATGAATTTTTCATTAAATTTTTTTTTTAATTTTTCATAATTTCATAAAAAAATTATTAAATTAATGAAAATTTCATAAACAAAAAATTTAACTTATAAAATTGATTTCAGGTACAATTTTACCTCTTTTTGTATTTCCCTATATATGTGTTGTTTTTGGGCTAAACAAAGAGACCCGCATCTCGGGAGTTATATCGGCATATCATCTTTAAGGGAACAAGTTGATTTTTTCCCCCAGATATTACTTTTTGTGCTGAATAGGAAAAAAATTCTTTTTGTCGGGGACCCTTATTTCGGGTCAAAGTTAAAACATGGACTTGCCCGTATCTCCGCTATTGATTATTTATTATCGGATCAATATATAAAATATATATATGTATATATATAAAATGAGAAGAATAATACAGTTTTCTTCTGTTTGTTTAACCCAGCAAAATAAGTATTTTTAATTTAAGTAGTGAAGAAATAAAAAACGCGATAAAATTTACAAATAACACACACAGCAACAACAAAATTATTTGCATAGCTGTTGCTTTGCGCGTTATTTTAAATTTGTTCCTATGTAATTATACAATTACATAAGTTCCAAGTAAGTCTATGTTTATGTATTACGAAAATGGTCTAAACGAAAGCAAAGTAACGAAAATTTGTGTTTGTTTCCCATATATTTTTGACGAAAGTAATTGTCAATTGCTATCGTTTTGAGTATTTTCGTAATAGATAAACAGGCCCTAAGTTTTATTATGCTGCCTACACACGCAGGAACATTCGTCGGAACATGTGTTTCATTTTTGTTTACATTTTTTAATACAGACGATGCCACAAACAACAAAACCTCAAACGAAACATCAGTTCTATTTGTTTGTCGAAATAAACACATCAAATATGCTCGGAAGAAAATCAAATTTAATTAATTTGTTAATTGTTAATTTTTCATATGCTGCTCTTTTTTTAGTTTTATTTTTTTTAGCTTTCACATTTTATGTCCCAAATTTCTCGCAAATTTTTATATTTATTTGTAAAATTAATCCAGTTTTCATTATTTGAAAAAAAATATTAATGAAATTATTTCATAAAAGTAATGAATTTAACTCATTAAACACATGAAAAATTCATAATGTTTCTCTTAAAATTAACGAAACAAATTTATATATCCCATGAAATTTTCATTAGATCAATGAATCCATTCATTAAAATTGATTTAATGAAACATGTATAATTAATCCAATGAAACCGTTCTTTGGGGACTTTTCAATGAAAAACTTCATTGTATTAATGAACAAATTCATTAATACTAAGTACAAAATTCTATCAGTGTAGCGTTCATCATTAATTCAATAAAAAATTTTCATTAAATCAATGAATTCAGATTAATGAAATCGATTCGATCGCTATCGCCTTTAATATCCAAAAACGATATCATATTCCAATAAGATTATAATATCGTTTTCGATAAGGTTTAATGATAAAGTATACTTCAAAATAATAATTATTTACAAAAATTCAAACAGTTTTCAAAAACAAATAAAATTTGTAAAAACTTGCAATTTTTACTTCGTTTGGCTATTTATATTCCTTTTTATTGGACAATTGTAGTTGCAAAATCTAGGTGACTTCGACTTTTCTTCTGAATGTTACGATTTCATTATCAATTTTTAATTATGACTTCATTTCAGCTCATTTTAAAAGAATTCCGATTTTGCTATCATATATGATATCATTTGCGATATCGAAATCGCCTGAAATAATTTTAGTGTTTCGATGCTGGACCAGATTTTAGCGATTTTACTATCGTTATTTCAGGGAATTTCGAGAGCGAAACGTTATCATAGTTCCTTGGAAATACGATATCATATATGATAATAAATATCACCTAGGTGATATCGTTTCGATATCGTGACGATATCGTTTGGTTTATTGGGTAAGGACATCATTTTGTTTTGGCTATTTAGATCAATCGGTAACGCGGTAATGTTTACATTCTGGTGATTGCGGATTCAAGTCGAGTTCAGGGAGATGTCAAAAACGTTATAAAAACAAATATATGTACAAATAAAAATTAATAAAATAAAAAGAAATAATAAATAAAAAAAAGTAACGCATAAAAAATATATTGTTTTCAATTAGTTTTCATTTAATGAATACGTTTCATTGATTTAATGAACGCGTTCTTTTGGGACTTTTTAATGAAAAAATCATTGGATTAATGAACAAATTCATTAATACTATGCACAAAATTCTATCAGTGTGCCGAATGCACCCAATGTTTTATTTTGTGTGGAAATTTCCGGGTGTCCTCACCTTTTTACTCATAATTTCTAAACCGATTTCGACATTTTTTTACGATAGACTAACACTCAGCGGATGCTCCCACCCAGCCAAATTGTCGGATGCAAAGAACCGGTTGTAGAACAACTTGTACATGCATGCAACATGTTATAATTCTATGTTTTACCAAACTAGAACAGGTTGCTTTGTAACTGGTTCTGCGACAGTGAAACCTTACGTTTTGACTCCCTGGAATCGGTTCTAGAATCTGTTCCATAGAACCGGTGGCAAAAAGACCTGTTCTAGAACAGATTCAGAGGTAACCAGTTCAAAACAATTTTGCTGGGTACTAATGCGAGTGCATTGTGTTAGAATTAGGAAAATAGAATAGATTTCGACAATTTTTAACACCAAACTGCTAATAACAAACAACCCAGGAACAAATTACCCATTACCTTAACAAGGCATTGCCATATAACCGCTTACAAATCTCATTGCCTAATTTCTTTACTGCATTACCAAACACATTCTAACAAGATCGTAAAAAAAGCAAGAGGTATTGTAATCAATTCTAAAAATCAAAACAAACAAGGCATGAAAGTCATTCAAATATAATTATTTACTAACAAAAGTTTTCAGAAATTAATAGTTTACTTTTTAAATTATTTGATCTTAGAAAGTAACCGTTTATATTTTGGTAGTAAAACAATAAATTAAGAAGTAGTTCCACATTTTGAAAAGAGAAGTTATTTAGTTTTAAACATAACAGTGAAAAAATTATTTTAAAAATTTTGTGCTAATACGGGATTTTAATTTTTAAGGGACTATTTCCCATTTCTTTGCAATAAATTTGGGCTTTATCACAAATAGTATTTTTATATACACAATCACTGTATGAAGAGTAAATAAATGTTCAATGTTAATTAAAAAAGTAAACCAGAAAAGTTGTTTTCGATTAAATATAAAAAATTACTAAAAAAATTATAAAAAATTACTAAAATTATTATATTGAGAATTAAAATAAAAGGAAAATCTATTGTCTTTTCCGGTTTTGTCAGTTAATTTATTAATTTTAATTATTGCTTTGTATTTTGCAAAACGGCCAAAACAAATCTTTTGGCAAAGTAGTTTTAAAAGGCACACAAAACCCTGTATTTTTTCACTTTATACATACCATTTTTTTCTGACTTGAAATCACTACAAATTTTTTAACATATAACCAAAAAAAAAAAAAATTACAATGCCAATATAATGGTTCAGTTGCTGCAACAAATTTTTTCGGATAATACTACCGAATATTTGTTTAGGACAGCGAATTTCCGTTCTCGGAAATAAATTACATTGTAAAAACTAATTTTCTAATAGACACAAACGATATATTCCGCTAGTACAACGAACCAATCGATTGGCTACACTCAAAAAAATTTGACAGTTGTTTGTGTAGTAATCAGTAGTTGTTATTTTTAACGGAAATTACAGTTGTTTTTCTATAGAAAAATTCAAAACAACTTTTATGACGGTTATTTAAGATAATAACTAACGAAAATTACTGTAATTTTGTAACAGTTGTTTAAATAAGTTATTTTTAATATCATAATAAACAACTACCAAAACAGTAATTTTACAGCAAACAGTTATTTTTGGTAGTTAATTAAAAAATAAAAAATGTCGTTGATTTTTTTTATTTAAAAATTCTTGTTTAGTTTATATTTGTTATTATTGATATATTTCTAGTTTGCAAATAAAAATCAGAAACTTGTATTGTATCTCCAATGCATAAAAGCATAACAACTGGAGAACGGTTTGGAACTTTTACTTCGAGTTTTAAATAGGCTGAAGTAATAATACATATTTTTGTAATCGAAAGAAAAAAATATTTCTTTTTATTAAAATATAACTTTTATAAACAAAAAGAATTGACTATAAAAAACAGCAGTTTTTACCGATTTCGTCAGTTGTTTTGAAATTTTTGTAGTAAAAATTTCTCAGTTAATTTTACGACATTGGTAGTTATTTTTAATGCATTTGTTAGTTATTTGTCAACAGTTAAAAATAACAAAATTTTTAGTTATGTTAAATGTAAATGCCTTTGTCGCCTTTTTAATTGCATATATCTTTGTTTTAACTGACATTTTCAGTTCAGTTCAGTTTAGTGAGTGTACAAATTGTGCCGACAGAACAAATATGTTTTCTCTTTGCTAATATCTGATTGATTTCTGTCCTAGAAAAACGTTCACATTCTGACTACTTTTTCCATTAAAAATGGTTTATATACAATTTTAAGGTTTTGGGAACCTTTTCTATCGAAAAACCCTCTGATTCTGGGAACTTTTCCTTTCGAAATTTCCAAATAAAAACATTCAGATATTGTTGTTAGGACAATTGAAATTTTGTTGTTATTTATTTATTCATTTATTTAATTTATTTAATAAATTATTTAATAATTTATTTAATAATTTATATAATAAATGATTTAATAATTTATTTAATAATTTATTTATATAGTAACTTATTTAATTTTTTATTTAACAATTTATTTAGTAATTTATTTAATAATTTATTTAATTTATTAACTTATCTAATTTATTTAATTTGTTAAATTTATTTAATTTATTTGATTTATTTAATTTATATAATTTAATTTATTTAATTTATTGTACTTATTTAATTTATTTTTTCATTTAATTTGTTTAATTTATCTAATTTATTTAATTTATTTAATTTATTTAATTTATTTGATTTATTTAATTTATTTAATTCATTAAAATTTATTTTATTTGATTTATTTAATTTATTCCATTTTATTTAGTTTAATTTATTTAATTTATTTTATTATATTTTATTATATGTTATTTTATTTTATTTATTTAATGTTGATAAGTAAGAGTGGAAGTACAGCTAATATAATAAATATACACCAAACCTGATGTGCTATTTAGTATTTGTCTAATTTCCCTACGGGGAAAGGGACCGGTCCCAGATGACACGCAGGATAGGTCCCAAGGGGGCAGAGACAAGTCGTTGATCCGTCTTTTTCTTTGAAAGAGACATACACTCACAATATTTTTTCCATAACCGATTGAGGTTTATTTAAAAAGTAATAGGTAAAGTTTGTTTTCAATTGAAGAATCCATTAAAATACATTGAAACTTATTGTTTAACTTTTTCTGTCAACCAATAAAAAACAAACCAGAAAAAATATGTATCGTCTGTAGGAGTTGTTATTTTCAGTCAAATATTCTATTTTAAGATTTTTATTTTTTGATAAAATTATTTAAATAATTTCGTTGTTTTCTGTTTTAAAACAAAAAATTCAAATATTTTCGGTTTTCTGTTTTGTTAAAATTGTTTGTTTATATACAAAATTATTTCAATTCAAATTATAAGAAATTCTTTACTCATACACACAAACATAGCCAATAAAAATATGAACGTGTCTGTTGTGTATGGTGTAGTGTTTTGAAAATCGAAACAAAAAAAAAAAAAAAACTTTCAAATATGAAAAAACAAACCACAAAATCGTTTTTTTTTACGTTTTGTCAGTTAAAAAATTGATGATTGTTTTAATAGACTTTTCAATTATTTTTATTTCTTTTCTGGATTGTTTAAACAATGTTTGAAAATAAATAGCAAAATGGTTTGAATATAATGAAAAATCAGTAGTCCTTTTTTTAATAGTGTTTTCAATTAATTTAATATGTATTTTAGGTTGTTTTTAAGGATAAAATATTGTGAGTGTATCACTTTAACATGGCGTTGTCATTGGAAATGACGTATTGCCACAGATTAGACACCTTTCGACATGTCGCATGTCTAGCCTCAAAGGACATGTCGCCTAACTGACTTAAAGAGACATGTCACCGAACTAACCCAAAAGGATCCGTCAACGAATAAGTCACACTTTGTATATTTTGTGACATGTCACCCAACTAACCTAAAAGGAACTGATACAGAACCAGTCCCATTACAAAACTGACAAAACTGAGGTGAATGGAAATTGTTATGGTTTTGGTATTATAAGTAAAATTGTCACAGCAAAACCTTGACAAAATTGTTATGTAATAAAAAGCACAAATATTTTCATTTGTCAACAAATTAAAATATAAAAATTTGTTTTTTTTAAGAATTTTGGTATGTTTTTTCACAGAAATAAAATATGAAATACATATTCCTTTTTTAAGATGTTCTTTTAAGATATAAGATATATATATGCGTCGAACCTTTTACCGATTCTAAAATTCCTGTAAAATCTTCCAAAAGATTGGAGCTGAAGTTGCTAGCAATAAGCTCAGGGTTCTTGATGCTAAAATTTAAAGGAAACTCCAAGTGCTTAGAACCAGTGGGTTTTTATTCACATTATCTCGCTCAACCTTCGCTCAATTTATTTGGTGGCATTTTTTATAAATATGTTTTCTTATGCATTTTTCTCTTTGCCCGAGTTTAGGCCGAGTTCGCTAATTATCGACAGAACCGTGAGTAGCATAGTCAATCTAAAAGTATATAATCTTTGTTAGAACTAGAACTAAAATTATCGAAAAATCAACAATTATTTTAATTTTGAAACAACAAATAAAAATCTAATATGACAATATCATATTAGAATTTGGACTTGAGGTGGAAGAATATTCTCACTAAATATATGAAAATTATCAAAAAATCGTAATTTTTCACAAATTACTCTATCAGTTTACTAGAAAACCGACCAATTATGGGCGCTGTGGTGTAATGGTAAGCGCGTTGGACTGTTACACGTGAGGTTGCGGGTCCGATCCCCAACCAAGGCAACATCAATTTATGAAAAATATAAATATGTATGCGTTTTTCTATCCCTCATACATATAGCAGCGTCCTCCTTCGGTGTTCCCATAGCACTTAACCCCACCGAAGTAAAATAATATAACAGGACTATGAACTAAAAAGCTTCAACAAAGTTCGCCAAATCAGCATCAGATGGAGCGCAACAACTGTTTTAAAATTCAACATCTCGCGCAATTACAGTGTTGCCATATTTGAAGCCCTTCATCTTTCACCATCTTTCACTTCTTCTCTATCCCCTTTCCAAAGGAAGCAACACGTTAATTTATAGGAAGAATTTCCTGAGTGTTGATTCTCTTTAAAAAAAAAATAAAGTCTTACTTGTGGGTTTTTTATAACACACTTATCCAGTTAAGTGATATGTCCTCTTTGCCTCAGTCTTGGGGCCAGTCCTTTAAATATAATTGACAGAGCTTAAGCTTAATAGTAAATTATACCAATCCTGTGACAAGTCTTAATTTAACCACTCACAGGATAGGTACTTACAGGGCAATTGACCCCTCATTCCCAGTAGGGTGAGTATAAGTCGAATTCTATTAGTTTAACCATAACCATAAAGCGATTTTAAATATTCGCTTCCCTTTTCTGTAACTTGCAAGGTGTATTGTAAGGCCTTATATATAAATTCTAAAGAACTACCTCTTTTATCAAAAAAATAAAGCTTGTGCTAAAAAATATAAAGTAATTATAGAAAAATAAAATCTGATTTAAGCTATAAATTATCACGCAAGACGGTGGCTCAGTGGAAGAGTATCCGCCTGACACGGAGAAAGCCAGGGATCAAATCCCAATGAAACACATGTGTACGTTTTTTTATTTATTTTAAAATTCAATTCGTAAATTCTATTTTGAGAATATCTATTTTTAGAAACTCGCTTCATCTTTTTATTATTAGAACACCTTCTATTACTAAAAATCAAAGGTGTTCTGTAAGAAAAATAGTAACTAGCTACCATTGCGATTCCAAAGAATCGATTGCATTTAGTCTCACGCCTTGTTAAAAGAAACAAGTTGGTAATCCAATTGAGAAGGCGTTCTACCAAAAATAGCTGATTCCCAACTCGATTCTCTATTTTGAAAATTTTTTGCTGGGAATTTGAATAAAAATAAACTGATAGTGCGTCTTTGTGACGAGAACGTGCTTAAAATAAACACATGTTTCTAGAGGCCATCAAATTCAAATCAGAGCTACCCAACAAAAACAGACATTACCGAGTAAGTAAGTAGCACACAAAGGGTTTCACTACTTAACAGGCTATTTACTCGCAACATTACTTTTGTCCCCGATGTGCAAAAATTCATGGGTGGTCATTACCCTCTCGCTTACAAAAAAAGTGAGAATAACGAGTTACCCATAGTGAAAGAATAAGTAGTTACTCACAAAGATAGAATAAGTGGTTACTCAGAAGTTAGGAAATAAGTGGTTACCCTACATTGTAAAATAGTTGGTCATATTTTAAAAAAACTTTTTACCTTGGAAAATTTCCTATTTAGTTCAAAACAAATTTATAAATAAAAAATATTAATATAAAAAAGACTTAATCAGTACTTATTTTTTCAATTACCAGTAAGTGATTACTTTGCACGAATATGTAAGTACTTCTATATCTTATTATCGGTAAGGCATTATTTTGTATTTTAAAGCAATGCAAAAGGTAATGACCTATCATTACTTGGTAATCCGCAAATCTAATCCGCAAAAACATGGTAGGGACAGGTCATTACCTTGTTTTTGCTGGGTAGATTTGCAAAATCCTTTGAGGATTTCGTTTTAGCAACAGTGTACTTTCATTTCACGTTGGAAACATTGATGCTGACCGCGATGATCATTTTGCAAGATCTTCTAAAACCGCAGAATCTATTTTTTGTTAAATATACTGCAAACAAATCCGAATTTATTTATGTGACGCGCAAAATAGAAAGGGACCTAAGGTCCCCTTAGGTGCCTTTCTCAGGAGGGCATGGGATCGGTCTCATTCGATGCTCAGATGTTGTACACATCAAAAAAACAAATTGATTTTTTTACCCTTAGGTCCCTTTCTCTTACGCTGTCACATATGTATTTAATTCACTTCCAGAATAAATTTCTGTTGGGAAAAAAATTGCAAGCAGGGAACTGCTAAATTTTATGGAAAACTAAAGGTTAATTGTCAATTTTACGTCTAAATTATAATAAATATGAAGAAAACTATTAGTAGTAACAATAAAGGGCCCCATTTATGTTTGGCTGTTTATTTCCCCATTCTCAGACCCTTAATCTTAAAAAAAACACTTTCGACATTATGCATGCGGTTTTTTCATACAAAAAAAGACTTTTAAAAATAATTCCCTCCCTTTTGATAAAATTTTCAAATGTTTTTTATAGAAAACTCTGAAAAATGCATCCTTTTTTCTGAAGAAACCCTCGTGCAGGGAATGCTATACGTTCAGAATAGAATAAAATTTTGATTTTTGATGGAGAAAAGAAATTTAAGATCAACCTGTCTCATATTTTCTTCCACTTCTGACGAACCTATTCTTAACCCTTATTTTGACCACTTAAATTACGAGGTGATCACAAACTGACATTTTCTTCATAAAACTTTTGCTTCTACAACATAAATAGAAATAAATCTGTAAAAATAGCTGAAAAAGTAACTAAAAATTAGTTAAAAATGATACTGCAGAAAAAACGGTTAAATTAGCAGATTTCTTTTTGCTAAATACAAGTAAAATAAGAACACCAAAAATAAACCTGATAAATTTACAGTTTTACAATATTTTTAAAAAATATTTCTGCTAATTTAATATTATAGACTGCTATTTGCATATAACTAAATTTAGCTTAAAAATAACAAAAAATTATAGATATAACAGTTTGTTCTTCCTAATATCTAGCAAAATTTTCTGTAGATTTTGCAATATAATTTCTCATTTCCAATTAACTAAAAGTTAACGTAAATATAACTAAAATTCTGCAAATTTAACAGCTTTATTTTTGCTGTTCTTATTTTACTAGTATTTAGCACAAAAACAGTTCTTTTTTGGAGCATCATTTTTAACTAATTTTTAGTTGCTTTTTCTGCTATTTTTACAAATTTATTTCTATGTGTGTAATATTAACTAATTATTCCTTTAAAAAACTATTCCAAGCAATTTTTCTCTTATAGCCAGAACTAAGATCGATTTGTTTCTTAAATATTTCTTAAGTAAAAATTTTTAAAAAACATATCTTATTTAAGAAATATTCAAGACAAAAATCGATATTGGTTCTGGCTGTAAAACTGGCCCTTATATTCCAACAAATTATCTTCCTAGGAAACTAGAAGACATTTTCCCAATCAAAAACACAAAATTAACTGCTATTTAAAAAAAAATAATCATAGAACAAGAATTATAGACAGATTTTTTTAAAATTCTGGGGTGGGCAAAAAGCCTAAGTCCGCCAATGCCTAGCATACATAACTATTCAAGATTAAAAAAAAACCATAAACAAAAACAGTTTCTATGGGCATCAAATAGCTTAACAATTTTTTTAGAAAACTTAAGAAACTTGGCCATTTCAATATAAATAAAATAAATATTTTTATTAAATTTTTTTAAAAACTTTGTTGCTTTCGACGTATTTTGTTACGTTTCAAAATTTGTCAAATCCTTGGGGGCTCGAGACCCCCCCCCCCCCTAGCTACATGCCTGCTCGATACTACCAAGGAAAATCTTTTACAATCGGTAGCCAACCAAACCTATTGTACAACTGCCCAGCAAAAAACTGCCCATTTTCAAAATAGAGAATCGAGTTGGGAATCAGGTATTTTTGGTAGAACGCCTTCCCAATTGGATTACCAACTTGTTTCTTTTAACAAGGCGTGAGACTAAATGCAATCGATTCTTTGGAATCGCAATGGTAGCTAGTTACTATTTTTCTTACAGAACACCTTTGATTTTTAGTAAAAGAAGGTATTCTAATAATAAAAAGATTAAGCAAGTTTCTAAAAATAGCTATTCTCAAAACAGAAATTATAACGAATTAAATTTTAAAATAAATAAAAAAAACTTACACATGTGTTTCGTTGCGATTTGATCCCTGGCTTTCTGCGTGTCAGGCGGATACTCTTCCACTGAGCACCGTCTTGCGTGATACTTTATAGCTTAAATCAGATTTTATTTTTTTATAATTACTTTATACTTTTTAGCACAAGCTTGTTTTTTTTTGATAAAAGAGGTGGTTCTTTAGAATTTATATATAAGGCCTTACAATACACCTTCCAAATTACAGAAAAGGGAAGCGAATATTTAAAATCGCTTTATGGTTATGGTTAAACTAATAGAATTCGACTTATACTGAATTAGACAAATACTAAATAGCATATCAGGTTTGGTGTATATTTATTATATTAGCTGTACTTCCACTCTTACTTATCAGCATTAAATAAATAAAATATAATAAAATAAAATAAATATTCATATATTTAGTTAGAATATTCTTCTACCTCAAGTCCAAATTCTAATATGATATTGTCATATTAGATTTTATTTGTTGTTTCAAAAAGGGGGTTGATCATTTTCATGATAGACAATACAATTGTTTCGTAGGCATCACCCTACTCTTCAATTGTCCGCAATAAGAAAATGATAACTTTCCTACTCAAACCGAGACATTACATAAGGTACAAAGAATCAACGGGATGAGAATTTGTACTTTCGTATATGAACTGTCTGATTTGGTAAAACCAGCTATAAATCAACTCCTTTTTGAAAGCAACAATTACATAAAAGTACCCTTTGGGTAGTATTTATATGAATGTTTGTTGTCAATACATTTTGTAAAAACAACTAACTTTAAACTCAAAACAAAATAATATTTGAATGAGATTTTAGCCGTGGTGTGCTTATTTTCAACAATCATTTTAATTTTTGCATTAAAAATACAAAAATAGTTTTTTCGGACTTTCTAAATCTTCATATATTTAGTTAGAATATTCTTCTACCTCTAATATGACAATATCATATTAGAATTTGGACTGGAGGTAGAAGAATATTCTAACTAAATATATGAAGAAAAAACTATTTTTGTATTTTTAATGCAAAAATTAAAATGATTGTTATAAAATAAATATAATAAAATAAATTAAACTGAATACAATAAAATAAATTAAATAAATAAATTAAATAAATTAAATAAATCAAATAAATTAAATAAATTAGATAAATTAAATAAATTAGGTGAAAAAAATAAATTAAATAAATTATATAAATTAAATAAATTAAACAAATCAAATAAATCAAATAAATTAAACAAATTAAATTAAATAAATTAAATAAGTTAATAAAATAAATAAATTATTAAATAAATTATTAAATAAATTACTAAATAAATTATTAAATAAATTACTACATAAATTATTTAATAATTTATTTAATAAATTATTAAATAAATTATATAAATTAAATACATTAAATAAACAACCAGATTAAATAAATTAAATAAATGAATAAATTAAATAAATTAATAAATAAATAACAACAAAATTTCAATGGTCCTAACAACAATATCCGAATGCTTTTATGTGGATATTTCGAAAGGAAAAGTTCCCAGAATCAGAGGGTTTTTCAATAGAAAAGGTTCCCAAAACCTTAAAATTGTATATAAATAATTTTTAATGGAAAAAGTAGTCAGAATGTGAACGTTTTTCTATGGCAGAAATCAATCAGATATTAGCAAAGAGACAACATATTTGTTCTGACGGCACAATTTGTACACTCACTAAAGTTTGTCGGTAGAATCTACTGAAAATGTCAGTTAAAACAAAGATATATGCAGTAAAAAGGCGACAAAGGTATTTACATTTAAAATAATTAAAAATTTGGTTATTTTTAACTGTTGAAAAATAACTAACAAATGCATTAAAAATAACTACCAATGTCGTAAAATTAACTGAGAAATTTTTACTACAAAAATTTCAAAACAACTGACGAAATCGGTAAAAACTGCTGTTTTTTATAGTCAATTCTTTTTGTTTATAAAAGTTATATTTTAATAAAAAAAAATATTTTTTTTCTTTCGATTACAAAAATATGTCGTATTACTTCAGCCTATTTAAAATTCGAAGTAAAAATTCCAAACCGTTCTCCAGTTGTTATGCTTTTATGAATTGGAGATACAATACAAGTTTCTGATTTTTATTTGCAAACTAATGTTCTAATTGATAAAAAAAAATTATTTGGTATTTGAAGCTTGCTATAGGTAAAGTACATATTTCGCTTAATAAAGAGTTATTAGAAATCTTGATTCATAATCGTATTTTAACTATAAATTAATTTTTCGATTTGATTCTGGCAACACTATTGTTTATTTTCTCTCTTCTCTCAAATAAGTCACAAGTGATATACAAATTTAGTAAACGATTGACTCGGTAATCGGAAGTGAAAATGAATTTTCTTAAATTAGAGAACTAATGATGTGCTAAGATAAATTTAAAAGCCATTAAAAATATTTTTTATTTTATTTATAAAGCAAATCAATGCAAATGTGTGTAAAAAAGTAATTTTTCAGATCATATTATTCGAAGCATACAAAAGTAATCGAATTTCGAATAATGTTTTGACAGTCTGTACATCACTATTGTTTTGTTTTTCTTTTTAGTTTTATTTTTACATTTTTTTGGAAGCTTTTTCGAAAAAGGTCATTGGCTACGCAATTGTTGTAGCTTTTTTCAGTTTGATGGATGCAAGTCGTTGGAAGCCACACATTCTAGGGATTGGATGGCTTTAATAAATCATTTCATTCCTGAAAATGAAATAATTAACAATTAAATGGTCGCTTCCTCACTCCAAACTTTATAAAAGGTTTAAAGTTAATGAGTTAAACGACATTTTTTATTTTTTAATTAACTACCAAAAATAACTGTTTGCTGTAAAATTACTGTTTTGGTAGTTGTTTATTATGATATTAAAAATAACTACTTTAAACAACTGTTACAAAATTACAGTACTTTTCGTTAGTTGTTATCTTAAATAACCGTCATAAAAGTTGTTTTGAAATTTCTATAGAAAAACAACTGTAATGTCCGTTAAAAATAACAACTACTGATTAATATAGTACCAAAATGTAAACGGTTACTTTCTAAGATCAAATAATTTAAAAAGTAAACTATTAATTTTTGAAAACTTTTGTTAGTAAATAATTGTATTTGAATGACTTTCATACCTTGTTGTTTTGATTTTTAGAATTGATTACAATACCTCTTACTTTTTTTACGATCTTGTTAGAATGTGTTTGGTAATGCAGTAAAGAAATTTGGCAATGAGATTTGTAAGCGGTTATATGGCAATGCCTTGTTAAGGTAATGGGTAATTTTTTCCTGGGTGGTTCCACTGCAACCGATTCCATGGAACTGGTTCCAGAACCAGTTCCTGGGATCCTATATAGAAGGTGTGATTGACGTAGAATCAGTTCCAGAACTGATTCTAGGGCAACCAGTTCCACTTTGGATCTATAGAAGTGGTTGCTTTTGGGACAATTTCAAACAAAAATAATCGGTGTTAGAATCGACAGTAGAAGGGATTGGGAATGAAAAGTAGCTATTCTACAACCGATTCTTTGGATCAGAAAATTTTCCTGGGTACTCGATATTTTTGATTTGGATACTCGATACTTTTAACGGCTTTTAAATTTGAAATTTTTTAAGATTTTTTAGTAAAATTCTTTGAAAATGTTAACGTTGAATCAATATTTAACTTTATAAACATATTTTTAAACTTTTTCACCAACTATTCATTGCATTTTTCACTGTTTTTTTAACATATATTTTTAATTATTTTACTTCTGATTTTTCCTTTTAGCAGAGTTGTAGTTTTGTGATAAATATTTTAGCGGTATCATATTTTTGTGGTAAATATTTTAGCTGAGTCACATTTTTATATATTTTGTCTGTCTAAAATGCAACTCTGAAAATATAGAGTAGTAGTTTTGAGTATCGAGTACCCAAACTAAAAGACAAATACTCGATACTCAATACCCACTACTCATATTTTTACCAGCACTACCTAAATATATACATAAGTTTCTGTTAAATGGTGGAGACCGCTGGATGTAGCTTAAATTCTAAATAAATTAATGGTGTTAGAAATTTGACTATAAAATTCGTCCTATTATTTCCGCAATAAATTGCCCTATTTATACCCTACACCACTACGTGGAGAGGGTATTACAAGTTTGTGCTGATGTTATAGTATACCAGTCGGCTCAGATTTTTTTTATTTCGATTTAACGATGTCCGTCTGTCCGTCCGTCCCTCCGTCTGTCTGTCTGTCCATGCATTCTTGTACGCACTCTACAGGTCGCAAATATTAACATATTTTGATGAAATTTGGTACACCGACTTATGTCGGCCCAAGGATTTTTTAGATTTTGGTTGAAATCGGTCCATATTTAGACCTAGTGCCCATATTAGGGTCCCCCCAAAAGTATATTGTTTATACGCTGCAGGTCGCAAATATTAAGATATTTTGATGAAAGTTGGTACACAGACCTATGTTGGCCCAAGGACGAAGCCTATTGAATTTGGTTAACACCGATCCATGTTTAGACCTAGTGCCCATATAAAGGTCCCCCCAAAATTGGCTTGGTTACACCCTGCAGGTCGCAAATATTAAGATATTTTACGGAAATTTGGTTTGCTGACTCACATGGTCCAGAGAAAAAAGACGATAGATTCTAGATAGAATCGGTTCATATTTGGACCTATCGCCCAGACTGGTGTAGGGTATTGTATAGTCGGCATGCCCGACTTTAACCTTTTTACTCGTTTTAACCCAAATTTGTTGTAATTAGATCTGTTCCAAATGCTATACAGGCGACGAAAATCGTAGAGCGAGTACAAAACTTATATTTACATATATCCGGTTCCCGGTTTGAAGTAAAATATAGAATATATTGTTAAGTCTTTCAGCAAATCATGTTTTTCACATTTTAAATTTTTTTGTGCATCCTCTTTCAGTGCCTATCAAGAGTATGTGATTTATTTTTTTTATTTATTCCTTGAATTTTAAATTTTTTTTATTACAATAAATCGCGGGTTTCTACTTGCTTGTATTTTTTTATTTTTGTAGATATGGCGAAACATGCCTAAATGAAAGAAAAAATAGTGTTGCCAACAATAACGATAATATTTGATATTAATCAAAACAAACTCATACAAACTATTTTTTTTTTAATTTTTAATGTTTTTTAGAGGAAAAAGCCTAACGTTATTCTATTTCGTTAGGCTATTTTAGGGTTAACGGTATTTTAAGTTATATCTTAGGGTATTTTAAGGTTATCGATATTTTAATTTATTTCGTTAGGGTATTTTAAGTTATTTCGTTAGTGGTATTTTAGGGTTAAAAATAGTTCGCTGAAAGGGTTTTGAATCGTTAACGGTATTTTACGGTTAGTGTTTGCCAACCATGATTAAAATGGGACTTGTGTCAAAATTTTCTATAAAATTATAAAAGAAGAGAAAATCGTAAATATAGCCCCTATGGGCGATAGGTCCAAATACGGACCGATTCTATCTAGAATCTATCGGAATTTTTCTCTGGCCCATGTGAGTCAGCCAACCAAATTTCGTTAAAATATCTTAATATTTGCGACCTGCAGCGTGTAACCAAGCCAATTTTGGGGGGACCCTTATACGGGCACTAGGTCTCAACATGGACCGGTGTTAACCAAAATCAATAGGCTTCGTCCTTGGGCTGACATAGGTCTGTGTACCAAATTTCATCAAAATATCTTAATATTAGCGACCTGCAGCGTATAAAGAATATAATTTTGGGGGGACCCTAATATGGGCACTAGGTCTAAATATGGACCGATTTCAACCAAATTCAATAGGCGTCGTCCTTGGGCCGTCATAAGTCGGTATTATAATTTTTTGCTGATGTTTGTAATTATACCCTACACCACAACGTGGAGACGGTATTATAAGTTTGTGCTGATGTTTGTAACACCAAAAAATATTGGTTCTAGACCCACCTTATAGTATACCCAGAAATATGTAGGCCCAAGAACGGAGCCTATTGATTTTGGTTGCAATCGGTCCATGTTTAGACCTACCCAGCAAAACTTTCTATTACCTGGTAATAAGGTTTGTAAGAAGAAATTAAGGTATGTAACCTCTTACTTTGCTATTCCAACAGCTATTATTTTAACAAGGGCATGTCATTGGAGGTATGTACTTTCCAAAAGAGGGCTAGGTAACAACATAAGAACATGTTACTTTAATGTTACATGTTAGGAGTTACGTAACCACTTACATAACCGATACTGAGCACAATACTACTTACATAACAGCTTAAAGTAAGGCCAAAAAAAAGTGTTACAAACGGGTCTGAAATAACACATTAAAATTATGCGCTCACTTACTGTACAAAAATATATACTTCTTACAAAAGAAATTAAAATAAGACGTTATCATGTTGGTTTTTTATAAATGCTAAAACGAAGCATATTCATATTTATGGCGTTTTCTTTTCTGAAAAAAATGTTGCCTTTTTTTTGCACTTTGCTTTTGAATTGCATTTTTTGTGTTCTTTTCTAAATTAAGGGTAACATTCTAAGAGGGCTAGGTGTTCTTTTCTAAAAATGTTGCCTAAATAAAGGGCAAAAGTTCAACATTTTTCGCCCTCAAAAAATTTACGGGGTAGAGTGTTGCCCTGTTTTTTTCTTTATGTCAACGCCATGTGTATATACTGTAATGTTTTTTGCCAGCTAACTCTCAACTTGGTGGCCTAGGGGGTACTATCATGGCTTCTGTTGCAGTAGGTCGCAGGTCCAAACCCCGGTTGGAGCACAATATTTTTTTTGGTTTTTTTTTGTTTTTATAAAATTTTAATTATATTTTTATAGTTTTGCTGTTATTTAGTATTTAACAATTTTTTAGGCTAAAAATAAATAAAAAATTATACAATTTGTTTTAAATATGAAAAAAAAAAATTTAATTGAAAAAAGAAAATACATAAAAAAATTTATTTTTTACTTTGGCTGGAATTTGAACCCGTCCAGCCCATGTCAAAGGCAGGCATCACAACCACTAGGCTACAATTAGTAATAGTTTGCGTAAACAATATTGCATACGAGTATACAATACACATACATATGTTTAGAAAAATGCAACAGTGATTTTATTGTGTTCTATTCTGATTGGAAAAATGTAACATTTAAATGGGGTGAGAGCAACATTTTTAAAATGTTGCCTTTTAACAAGACAACATTTTTTTACAGAAAAGAAAACGCCATTAATTAATATTTACTCAGATTAATATAAAGTTAACAAAAAAAATAAAAAAAATTTCAGTCAATATGTATAAAACCAACAAGTATAAACCTATAGAGAGACTACCGTCCCCACCAAATTTTGTTGTTGTGTGGCGAACTTGGCAAAGGCTAAGAAAACATGTTGATAATGTTGTTAAGAGAAAAAATGAGTCGGAAGAGCATTTTGAGAAGCATTTTTTCGTTTTTTGCTTTTGAAAAAAACTGCTTTGATCAGTGTTGTCAAGTTTGATTTTCCATTTATGGGTTTTTAATGAATGTAGTAAATTTTTTTCAACTACTGTTTTTAATAATTTTTGTTAATATTATTTTAAAATTTTTTAAATAATTTATTTTATTATACAAATAATATATAATTCAACTTATGTTTTTAATAATTTTGTAAATAATTTATTTTATTATACAAATAATATATAATTCATTTTCACCGTTCTTGTTAATTTAAATGTATATTATTTTTGTTAAAATAAACCATATTTTAAAAAAGAAAACTATATTAACTATCAATATTAGTTTAAAAAACACTATTGACAAATGTTTGTTGGCACGTTAATTTTTTCCATGTTGAAGCAACATTGGAATCTCTTAAATCCTCTTAAAAATCTGAAAATTCTCTTAAAAATCTTAAAAAACTTACTCAACCTCAATGCTTATTATATAGGGAAATGTGCAGTGTTGCCATTTCAGTGCTTTTCGGGTATTTTTTGGTGCTTTTTTCCTCCCCGTACCCGGTGATTTTTTACAAATACCCGTTTAAAAAAAGCGGGTATTTACAGTGATTTTTCAAATTTTTGGCAGTGCTTTAAGTGCTTTTTGTACAGTTTATATTTTTGGTATTTGTTTGCGTTTTTTTTTAATTTTTCTTTAATTTTCTGTCAAAGTTGAAAAAATAATACGAACTATACAAAAAATGCATTTTTCCAGTGTTTGTAGTACAATTTTAAATAGCAACTTCGTTATATTTAAACTTCAAAATTTTTAAATATTTGTTTGGTGCTTTTTTACCCCTTTTTTAGTTATTTTTGAACCTTTTTTACACGATTTTACAAAACTAAAATGTGTTTTTAAATTCTGGACTTAAATTTTTCAAAAAATTAATATCGTGCTTTTTTACCCCATTTTTGGTAAATTTTTACCCTTTTTACCCGTTTTCACAATGCTTACGGTACTTTCCTGCCTTCAAGAGTTGGCAACACTGGAAATGTGTAAAAAAAACACTCAATCTCTCATTTTTTTACAATGTTTACCAACATGTTTGGCTTTCTTTCCCGACTTCACGAACAAAAATAAAGAGTAAAGGTTAACAGAGGAAGAGTGGTATAGAAACCCACTGATAAAATATATAAATTATTTGTATCGAATATTTTAAATAGAAAATAACACTCATGTATCGCATTACAAATAACTCCTTATTTGGAGGTATTTGAATACACCATCGGTAATAAGTGGCTATTTCTGTTAAGTGATCGCGTATCACATTAAAAGTAACTCCTTATTTTACGGTTTTAAAATATCCCATCTGTAATAAGACGCTGCTATTATTTAGAACTCATGTTGTGTATTACAAGTAACTCTTTTCTTTGAGGTGTTTAAATATATCATTGGTAATAAGTTGCTATTACTACCCAGTAGTTATGCAGCACATTATACGTAAGACATTACATTTTAGTTATGAAATAATGCAATGGTAAGGGGTATGGTATTACCAGGTAATGTGTTCTGTAATACCAACATATTTCCAAGGTTTTGCTGGGTAGTGCCCATATAATGGTCCCCCCAAAATTATATTGTTTATACGCTGCAGGTCGCAAATATTAGGATATTTTGATGAAATTTGGTACACAGACCTATGTTGGCCCAAGGACGAAGCCTATTGATTTTGGTTAGCATCGGTCCATGTTTAGACTTAGTGCCCATATAAGCGTCCCCCAAAATTATATTATTTATACGCTGTAGGTCGCAAGTATTAAGATATTTTAACGAAATTTGGTATACCGACATATGCCTGTTGATTTTGCTTGAAATCGGTCCATGTTTCGACCGAGTGGCCATATAAGGGTGCCCCCAAAATTATATTGTTTATACGCTGGTCTAAACATGGACCGATGTTAACCAAAATAAATATGCTTCGTCCTTGGGCCAACATAGGTCTGTGTACCAAATTTCATCAAAATATCTTAATATTTGCGACCTGTAGAGTGCGCACAAGAATGCATGGACAGACAGACAGACGGACGGGCGGACGGAGTGGCGAACAGACGGACCTCGTTAAATCGAAATTAAAAAAATTCTGAGCTGATCGGTATACTATAAGGTGGGTCGACGACCATTATTTTTTGGTGTTACAAACATCAGCACAAACTTATAATACCCTCTCCACGTAGTGGTGTAGGGTATAAAAAGATTATGTACCCGAGTAAAAAAAATTATATATAATCATATGTGGCATATATTACAATATATAATTAGACATGTGGTTATGTATATCCATATATAATTATATATGACGTTTTTTCCGAAAAATTTTCCTTATATTATGCCATATATAATTTCATCTAATTAGATATCGGCCTTCATAATATTAGATATGGCATATATAATTATATATTACATAACATGGTTGATCTTATTGCATATATAGTTATATATAGAACTATATCTTAATATATATGGTGGCATTTTAGCAATATATAATTATATATGGTATCATTTAAACAATATATAATTATATATGGTGACAGTTAAACTAGATATTATCATATATGGTGCCATTTAAACAATATATGGTCATATATGGTACCTCATAAACCAAATCTTTAATTTAGTTCCAGATATGATAATATATGGCACTATATATAGTGCGATATATATTTATATATGGTGTTATTTAAGCTGTATATTATCATATATGATTCCATTTAAACCATATATTATCATATATGGTGCCATTCAAACCATATATTATCATATATGGTACCATTTAAACCATATATTATCATATATGGTGCAATTTCAACAATATATGCCCATATATGGTACCTCATGAACAATATTTTTAATACAGTTCCACATATGATAATATATGCTACCATATATAGTGACATATATTTTTATATATGGTGTTATTTAAGCAATATATTACCATATATGGTGCCATTTAAACCATATATTGTCATATATGGTGCCATTTCAACAATATATGCTCATATATGGTACCTGATGAACGACATTTTTAATACAGATGCAGATATGATAATATATGCTACCATATATAGTCCCATATATATTGATATATGGTGTCATTTAAACAATATTAATATATAGACATATATGGTATCATTTAAACAATATACATCAACATTTTGAATACAATTCCATATATGGTTTAATTTGAATAATGTAAAACTATGTATGGCGCTATAAAAAATATTATCAGATATGTTACTTCATTAACAATATTTATAATACAGTGTCATATATTGTAATATATGTATATCATTCAATATATATTGATGTATGGTAAAGGGTCAATAATTCCAATATCAGTTGAGATACAATTTGTGGGTCCATATCAACAATTTGTTCACCTACATTAAACATATATATATGTACATTTAAGTTATAATTTATAAACACTTTATAAAGTTAAATAGTTAACTTATAATAAAATAAAAATGTATTTCCTAAACATATAGTGTTAATTAATGTTAATATACAATAGGTTTAAGTTTAACATCCCAGACAGAAAAATATAATCGGCACAATGCTGGCAAACCGTTGGCGATGGTCGGTTATGCGTTGGCAGAACGTTGCATTAACTATCTTGGCAAAAAAATAGATTTCAAAAAACATTTTTGAAAAAATTGAGAAAACTTTTTTTAATATTTGCTTTTAAAAACATGAAATTTAACCCAGTCCACCAGATTGTCAGCCAAGACCTCTACACTCTAATCTAACGAGACTTGTTATAGATGTGTGATAGCTACAAATTAAATGAATGATAAAAGCATTTCGAGCTAACTTATAAGCATCGAAAAAAGGTATTCCAGAAATTATTAAATGTATTTTAGAAAATTTTAATTGTATATCACAAAATATTATTTGCACTTCAGAAACTACAATATTACGCAAATTTAATTATTTATTTATTTAGTTGTGTCCAGAAATAATGAAATCTATTTCAGAATTTCATAGCTAATAGAGAAAAATTTCTCAAATACATTTCATAATTTCGGAAATACGATTGATAATTTCTGAAATACAGTCTGATAATTTCCGAAATACAGTTGTGAGTTTCGGAAATACAATTAATAATTTCTGAAACACAATTGATAAAACTGAACATCAATTGACTAGTTCTGAAATACAATTCATAAATGTGAAAAATAATTGATGAGTTCTGAAACACAATTGATAAAACTGAAATTCAATTGATTATTTCTGAAATACAATTGATAAATCTTAAAACAATTAATACAATTGGAAATGGTGTAGAGCGTCAAAAAGATGTAAATAAAATTATTTTATTCAAAGATTTCAATTTAATAAAAAAATAAATATATAATTTTATAAAAAAATTTATAGAAAAAAAAAAATTTAATTTTATAAAAAGAAATTCATTTTGTAAAAGAAATGCATATTGAACTGTGTACCAAATTTCATCAAAATATCTTAATATTAGCGACCTGCAGCGTATAAAGAATATAATTTTGGGGGGACCCTAATATGGGCACTAGGTCTAAATATGGACCGATTTCAACCAAATTCAATAGGCGTCGTCCTTGGGCCGTCATAAGTCGGTATTATAATTTTTTGCTGATGTTTGTAATTATACCCTACACCACAACGTGGAGACGGTATTATAAGTTTGTGCTGATGTTTGTAACACCAAAAAATATTGGTTCTAGACCCACCTTATAGTATACCCAGAAATATGTAGGCCCAAGAACGGAGCCTATTGATTTTGGTTGCAATCGGTCCATGTTTAGACCTACCCAGCAAAACTTTCTATTACCTGGTAATAAGGTTTGTAAGAAGAAATTAAGGTATGTAACCTCTTACTTTGCTATTCCAACAGCTATTATTTTAACAAGGGCATGTCATTGGAGGTATGTACTTTCCAAAAGAGGGCTAGGTAACAACATAAGAACATGTTACTTTAATGTTACATGTTAGGAGTTACGTAACCACTTACATAACCGATACTGAGCACAATACTACTTACATAACAGCTTAAAGTAAGGCCAAAAAAAAGTGTTACAAACGGGTCTGAAATAACACATTAAAATTATGCGCTCACTTACTGTACAAAAATATATACTTCTTACAAAAGAAATTAAAATAAGACGTTATCATGTTGGTTTTTTATAAATGCTAAAACGAAGCATATTCATATTTATGGCGTTTTCTTTTCTGAAAAAAATGTTGCCTTTTTTTTGCACTTTGCTTTTGAATTGCATTTTTTGTGTTCTTTTCTAAATTAAGGGTAACATTCTAAGAGGGCTAGGTGTTCTTTTCTAAAAATGTTGCCTAAATAAAGGGCAAAAGTTCAACATTTTTCGCCCTCAAAAAATTTACGGGGTAGAGTGTTGCCCTGTTTTTTTCTTTATGTCAACGCCATGTGTATATACTGTAATGTTTTTTGCCAGCTAACTCTCAACTTGGTGGCCTAGGGGGTACTATCATGGCTTCTGTTGCAGTAGGTCGCAGGTCCAAACCCCGGTTGGAGCACAATATTTTTTTTGGTTTTTTTTTGTTTTTATAAAATTTTAATTATATTTTTATAGTTTTGCTGTTATTTAGTATTTAACAATTTTTTAGGCTAAAAATAAATAAAAAATTATACAATTTGTTTTAAATATGAAAAAAAAAAATTTAATTGAAAAAAGAAAATACATAAAAAAATTTATTTTTTACTTTGGCTGGAATTTGAACCCGTCCAGCCCATGTCAAAGGCAGGCATCACAACCACTAGGCTACAATTAGTAATAGTTTGCGTAAACAATATTGCATACGAGTATACAATACACATACATATGTTTAGAAAAATGCAACAGTGATTTTATTGTGTTCTATTCTGATTGGAAAAATGTAACATTTAAATGGGGTGAGAGCAACATTTTTAAAATGTTGCCTTTTAACAAGACAACATTTTTTTACAGAAAAGAAAACGCCATTAATTAATATTTACTCAGATTAATATAAAGTTAACAAAAAAAATAAAAAAAATTTCAGTCAATATGTATAAAACCAACAAGTATAAACCTATAGAGAGACTACCGTCCCCACCAAATTTTGTTGTTGTGTGGCGAACTTGGCAAAGGCTAAGAAAACATGTTGATAATGTTGTTAAGAGAAAAAATGAGTCGGAAGAGCATTTTGAGAAGCATTTTTTCGTTTTTTGCTTTTGAAAAAAACTGCTTTGATCAGTGTTGTCAAGTTTGATTTTCCATTTATGGGTTTTTAATGAATGTAGTAAATTTTTTTCAACTACTGTTTTTAATAATTTTTGTTAATATTATTTTAAAATTTTTTAAATAATTTATTTTATTATACAAATAATATATAATTCAACTTATGTTTTTAATAATTTTGTAAATAATTTATTTTATTATACAAATAATATATAATTCATTTTCACCGTTCTTGTTAATTTAAATGTATATTATTTTTGTTAAAATAAACCATATTTTAAAAAAGAAAACTATATTAACTATCAATATTAGTTTAAAAAACACTATTGACAAATGTTTGTTGGCACGTTAATTTTTTCCATGTTGAAGCAACATTGGAATCTCTTAAATCCTCTTAAAAATCTGAAAATTCTCTTAAAAATCTTAAAAAACTTACTCAACCTCAATGCTTATTATATAGGGAAATGTGCAGTGTTGCCATTTCAGTGCTTTTCGGGTATTTTTTGGTGCTTTTTTCCTCCCCGTACCCGGTGATTTTTTACAAATACCCGTTTAAAAAAAGCGGGTATTTACAGTGATTTTTCAAATTTTTGGCAGTGCTTTAAGTGCTTTTTGTACAGTTTATATTTTTGGTATTTGTTTGCGTTTTTTTTTAATTTTTCTTTAATTTTCTGTCAAAGTTGAAAAAATAATACGAACTATACAAAAAATGCATTTTTCCAGTGTTTGTAGTACAATTTTAAATAGCAACTTCGTTATATTTAAACTTCAAAATTTTTAAATATTTGTTTGGTGCTTTTTTACCCCTTTTTTAGTTATTTTTGAACCTTTTTTACACGATTTTACAAAACTAAAATGTGTTTTTAAATTCTGGACTTAAATTTTTCAAAAAATTAATATCGTGCTTTTTTACCCCATTTTTGGTAAATTTTTACCCTTTTTACCCGTTTTCACAATGCTTACGGTACTTTCCTGCCTTCAAGAGTTGGCAACACTGGAAATGTGTAAAAAAAACACTCAATCTCTCATTTTTTTACAATGTTTACCAACATGTTTGGCTTTCTTTCCCGACTTCACGAACAAAAATAAAGAGTAAAGGTTAACAGAGGAAGAGTGGTATAGAAACCCACTGATAAAATATATAAATTATTTGTATCGAATATTTTAAATAGAAAATAACACTCATGTATCGCATTACAAATAACTCCTTATTTGGAGGTATTTGAATACACCATCGGTAATAAGTGGCTATTTCTGTTAAGTGATCGCGTATCACATTAAAAGTAACTCCTTATTTTACGGTTTTAAAATATCCCATCTGTAATAAGACGCTGCTATTATTTAGAACTCATGTTGTGTATTACAAGTAACTCTTTTCTTTGAGGTGTTTAAATATATCATTGGTAATAAGTTGCTATTACTACCCAGTAGTTATGCAGCACATTATACGTAAGACATTACATTTTAGTTATGAAATAATGCAATGGTAAGGGGTATGGTATTACCAGGTAATGTGTTCTGTAATACCAACATATTTCCAAGGTTTTGCTGGGTAGTGCCCATATAATGGTCCCCCCAAAATTATATTGTTTATACGCTGCAGGTCGCAAATATTAGGATATTTTGATGAAATTTGGTACACAGACCTATGTTGGCCCAAGGACGAAGCCTATTGATTTTGGTTAGCATCGGTCCATGTTTAGACTTAGTGCCCATATAAGCGTCCCCCAAAATTATATTATTTATACGCTGTAGGTCGCAAGTATTAAGATATTTTAACGAAATTTGGTATACCGACATATGCCTGTTGATTTTGCTTGAAATCGGTCCATGTTTCGACCGAGTGGCCATATAAGGGTGCCCCCAAAATTATATTGTTTATACGCTGGTCTAAACATGGACCGATGTTAACCAAAATAAATATGCTTCGTCCTTGGGCCAACATAGGTCTGTGTACCAAATTTCATCAAAATATCTTAATATTTGCGACCTGTAGAGTGCGCACAAGAATGCATGGACAGACAGACAGACGGACGGGCGGACGGAGTGGCGAACAGACGGACCTCGTTAAATCGAAATTAAAAAAATTCTGAGCTGATCGGTATACTATAAGGTGGGTCGACGACCATTATTTTTTGGTGTTACAAACATCAGCACAAACTTATAATACCCTCTCCACGTAGTGGTGTAGGGTATAAAAAGATTATGTACCCGAGTAAAAAAAATTATATATAATCATATGTGGCATATATTACAATATATAATTAGACATGTGGTTATGTATATCCATATATAATTATATATGACGTTTTTTCCGAAAAATTTTCCTTATATTATGCCATATATAATTTCATCTAATTAGATATCGGCCTTCATAATATTAGATATGGCATATATAATTATATATTACATAACATGGTTGATCTTATTGCATATATAGTTATATATAGAACTATATCTTAATATATATGGTGGCATTTTAGCAATATATAATTATATATGGTATCATTTAAACAATATATAATTATATATGGTGACAGTTAAACTAGATATTATCATATATGGTGCCATTTAAACAATATATGGTCATATATGGTACCTCATAAACCAAATCTTTAATTTAGTTCCAGATATGATAATATATGGCACTATATATAGTGCGATATATATTTATATATGGTGTTATTTAAGCTGTATATTATCATATATGATTCCATTTAAACCATATATTATCATATATGGTGCCATTCAAACCATATATTATCATATATGGTACCATTTAAACCATATATTATCATATATGGTGCAATTTCAACAATATATGCCCATATATGGTACCTCATGAACAATATTTTTAATACAGTTCCACATATGATAATATATGCTACCATATATAGTGACATATATTTTTATATATGGTGTTATTTAAGCAATATATTACCATATATGGTGCCATTTAAACCATATATTGTCATATATGGTGCCATTTCAACAATATATGCTCATATATGGTACCTGATGAACGACATTTTTAATACAGATGCAGATATGATAATATATGCTACCATATATAGTCCCATATATATTGATATATGGTGTCATTTAAACAATATTAATATATAGACATATATGGTATCATTTAAACAATATACATCAACATTTTGAATACAATTCCATATATGGTTTAATTTGAATAATGTAAAACTATGTATGGCGCTATAAAAAATATTATCAGATATGTTACTTCATTAACAATATTTATAATACAGTGTCATATATTGTAATATATGTATATCATTCAATATATATTGATGTATGGTAAAGGGTCAATAATTCCAATATCAGTTGAGATACAATTTGTGGGTCCATATCAACAATTTGTTCACCTACATTAAACATATATATATGTACATTTAAGTTATAATTTATAAACACTTTATAAAGTTAAATAGTTAACTTATAATAAAATAAAAATGTATTTCCTAAACATATAGTGTTAATTAATGTTAATATACAATAGGTTTAAGTTTAACATCCCAGACAGAAAAATATAATCGGCACAATGCTGGCAAACCGTTGGCGATGGTCGGTTATGCGTTGGCAGAACGTTGCATTAACTATCTTGGCAAAAAAATAGATTTCAAAAAACATTTTTGAAAAAATTGAGAAAACTTTTTTTAATATTTGCTTTTAAAAACATGAAATTTAACCCAGTCCACCAGATTGTCAGCCAAGACCTCTACACTCTAATCTAACGAGACTTGTTATAGATGTGTGATAGCTACAAATTAAATGAATGATAAAAGCATTTCGAGCTAACTTATAAGCATCGAAAAAAGGTATTCCAGAAATTATTAAATGTATTTTAGAAAATTTTAATTGTATATCACAAAATATTATTTGCACTTCAGAAACTACAATATTACGCAAATTTAATTATTTATTTATTTAGTTGTGTCCAGAAATAATGAAATCTATTTCAGAATTTCATAGCTAATAGAGAAAAATTTCTCAAATACATTTCATAATTTCGGAAATACGATTGATAATTTCTGAAATACAGTCTGATAATTTCCGAAATACAGTTGTGAGTTTCGGAAATACAATTAATAATTTCTGAAACACAATTGATAAAACTGAACATCAATTGACTAGTTCTGAAATACAATTCATAAATGTGAAAAATAATTGATGAGTTCTGAAACACAATTGATAAAACTGAAATTCAATTGATTATTTCTGAAATACAATTGATAAATCTTAAAACAATTAATACAATTGGAAATGGTGTAGAGCGTCAAAAAGATGTAAATAAAATTATTTTATTCAAAGATTTCAATTTAATAAAAAAATAAATATATAATTTTATAAAAAAATTTATAGAAAAAAAAAAATTTAATTTTATAAAAAGAAATTCATTTTGTAAAAGAAATGCATATTGAACTCGTTACCTTCTGAGTTTAAACCTTATTTTAACAAACTATTGTAATTTTTATACAATCAGTGCTCTGCCAGTCTATTATTTTTTTGAACAGTTGGCAATATATGTCTGGGATCTTATTTAATCCCAAATAAATGGAGATCTTACGTAGTACCCAAATATAATGCGGCATCTAATTTTATCTGTCATTTTTATGGATACTTTCAGATGTCAATCCCCAAATATATTGCTGTTTCTAATTCGATCTGCCATTTTAATACCGAAATAAATTGCTGGATCTAATTCGATCTGCCATTTTTCTGATAAATTTAGATCCAAGTTTATCCCCAATTATATTGCTGGATGTAATTTGATCTGCCATTTTTCGGTTAAATTTAGATCCAAGTTTATCCCCATATATATTGCTGGATCTAATTCGATTAGGAATTTTTCGGATAAATTTAGATCTAAGTTTATCCTCATATATATTGCTGGATCCAATTCGATGTGCCATTTTTCGGATCAAATTAGATCTAGGTTTATCCCCAAATATATAGCTAGATCTAATTCGATCTGCCACTTTTTCGGATCAAATTAGATATACGTTTATCCACAAATATATTGCGGGATCTAATTTGATCTGCCAAAATTGAGATCAAATTAGACCTAAGTTTATCCCCAAATATATAGCTGGATCTAATTGGATCCGCCATTTTTCGGATCAAATTAGATCTAAAAATATCCGCAAATATATAGCTGGATCCGCCAATTTTCGGATCAAAATAGATCTAGGTTTATCCCCAAAGATATCACTGGACCTCCCAATTTTGAGATATAACTTGATCTTAGATTATCCCCATATATACAATGGGATCTAATACGATATGATTGGATACACCCAATTTTGAGATCTAATTGGATCAGCTAGATATTACAGCAGATCTTAAACAATATCAAATTGGATATAATTAGATATTGCGCGAGATCAATTTTTTTTACTCGGGTAGTTTGTTTTTTCATACTTGAAAGTTTTTTTTCAATTTTCAAAACACTACAAACACAACACATGCGTTCATATTTTTATTGGCTATGCTTGCGTGTATGAGTAAAGAATTTCTTGTAATTTGAATTGAAATAATTTTGTATAAAAACAAACTATTTTAAAGAAAAAGGAAAATATTTGAATTTTTTGTTTTAAAACAGAAAACAACGGAATTATTAAAATTATTTTTAATAAAAATAGAAAACTAAAAATAGAACATTTGGCTGAAAATATGAACTCCAAAAAAATAAGAAAAAAACACAAGCGCGGAATATATTCAAATAACAAAATCTGAGATATCCGTTTTTTTCTTCTTCTTTTATTGCCTATCGAATTCTGAATTTAAGCGATTACATGCAAGTTTACTTAAATATATAAAAAATATTAAAAAGTTAATTTAGTTATTAAGTAACAATATATACTTATAGATTGTAAACAAAAAAAAAATTATGTAATGTTATTAATAATTTCAGCAAAATCAACCCGATTTCGTGCTGTGTGAACTAATTCACTTATGGTTCTTAAGCCAGTCCAATTTCTTATGTTTCTAAGCCACGACAATTGCTTTCTTCCTATGCCTCTTCTTCCTTCTATTCTGCCTTCATTAAGACTCGTCGAGAAAAATTCGCTCAGTGTAGGGGAAATGAGTGTTTTGTAGGGAGTTACCTTGATAATACGTTTTATAACAGAAAAGTAAGAGGTTATTTACCTTAACTTCTTCTTACAAAACTCATTACCGGGTAATATGAAGCTTTTATTGAGATTTGGATAAATGGCGACTTTTGCTGGAGAGCTCTACCACATATCCGAATTTTATTAAAATCGAAAGGAACCCATCGGGATAATTTTCTCTTTAGCTGTTTATTTTATTATATATTTAAAGATTTAAAAAATTTTCCTATTAAAAATCTTTCAAATTTTATTTCATTCTTCTTGTAACATTATTGTTTTATTTAAACAAAAATTGTTTTTCTTACATATTTTTATGTAAGTAATTTTTTTCTGAGATCGATTTTTTCTTAAATAAGAAATTTTAAATGATGCTATTTCTGGTTTTAAAACTGCCTCTTAAGCACTCCTTCTATATTAAACATATTAGATTAGCAAACATTGTTGTATTCGAAAAACTGTTTGACACTGGAACATTTTTTTATATTCTAAATTTGTATAAAAGTTGTAGGATTATCCAGCAAAAAAAAGACATGCCGAAATAGTAGAAAAAGCACTACAATTGATGAACAAGATGTACTTCTTTTTCAACATAAGCACTAATGATTTTAACATTAAGTTGTCATAGGGGAGGAGTACTCCCACTTTAATATTTTTTCAGTACTTTTTGAACGAGTGCAAAGGAAGTTCTTTTTCACCAACTGAAAGTTTGAAAAAATTCTTCGCATAAAGAAATTATGTTTTCTTTTTATTTTACAAAGGTTTTTATTGCCTCCACCGGGTATCAAACTTGGGACCTCATGAGTGCTAGTCTAGCTCGCTACCACTGAGCTATTCTTTCATACCCAGCAAAATCTTTCATTACCAAATAAGTGGTTATATAATATAAATTCATAGCTCCGCACAACTTATTTTTTGGCGTCTAAACTCATTATTTTTGTTTGGCGTGGTCGTTTTTATAAGTAGTCACGCTTACCCGCTCGCTTACGAAAAAATGAGAAGTAAGTAGTTATGAGATTCTGAATAATAAGTGGTTACAAACAGGCTTACAAAAAGTTGAATTATAAGTGGTTATCCGACTGCTTACTTGATTCTTAAAAATAAGGCGTTACACAAATACTATTAGCTTCAGGAAATACATTCAGAGAAATAAAAATTTTTGCTAGAGTGTAATTTTAGAACTCGTCATAAAAATTTTAACACAAAACATATTTACATGTAATAAATATAAATGTATAAAATTTAACTTTTTAAAAAGTACTTATTTAAGCTACTGCGAGGAAGTCATTATTTTATATTTAAAAGCAATGACTACAATAGGCCGTTATTAGGAAGTCATTATTTTATATTACAAAATAATGCAAAAGATAATGATATATCATTATTGGTAATGCAGACAGCAATGAAGTGTCATTACCAATAGTTTGCTGGGTATGAAAGTTGATTGTCTAAAAACACCACTTTGTCATTGCGAGATATTGTTCTTCAATAAAAGTTCTTTTTAGACAAGTGCAAAAGGTCCTCTGTACTTCAGTATTGTTTTCAGCGCATAAAAAAGAATTTTTCATCATTCTTATTTTATATACATATTTTTAAAAATTCGAAGGTTAAAAAATATTGAATTTAAACAAATTAATCATAAATATTAAAAAAAAAAATAAATAAAAAATTTTAAAAAAGTGTTGGTCCCTCCAGGAATCGAACCCTCGATTATATATTTAGAAATTCCAAATGATACTAAAACCACTTTTTAGGATCACTTTTAGAGCAATTATGACACACACAAAAAACAAAACCATCATCACCACCATAAATTTTTGAAAAGAACATAATTTGATTTACAAGAACAGAAAGTTTAAGGTCACATTGAATATTTTGTATTATTAACAAAGTTTTTGCACCTACAACCAATTGATTTCTTTTTACATAACTAGAAGTGGTGTTTGCAACCAATTTTAATTAAGTACAAATTATCAATAAGAATTCGGTAGTCACAATCACATAAAAAACATCTAAATATATATTATATCGAAATAATTGGGTGGTAAAGTTATAAGACAGTCATTACAAATTAAGGTATTAGATTCCTTAATATATTTTATTTGAAATTTAATACCAACTCTTGGTTATGCTTACTTCAAACAGTTTCTTCATATCGATTGTAATACCAAATTTTTCGAACATGTCGGTAGTATCAACAAAGTGTCAATAGAATTAAAAAATAATTTACAAAAACATAATAAAAACATTCAAATATGTAAAAAAAATCTAAAATATCCCGAGTAAAAATAGTTATATAGGAAATTATATAATTTAATATGGACTAATATGTTTATATATAGTCAAGTGTGACACTATATCTTTGCGGATATAATTATGTATAGCTTTGAGTTTTTCAAAAATTTCTTATATGATGTCATATATAGATCAGTATAAATATATATGTCCCTATATATATTAACATGTACCATATGTACCCGAGTAAAGAAAATTATATATAATCATATGTGGCATATATTACAATATATAATTAGACATGTCGTTATGTATATCCATATATAATTATATATGACGTCTTTTTCCAAAAAATTTCCTTATATTATGCCATATATAATTTCATCTTATTAGATATCGGCCTTTATAATATTAGATATGATATATATGATTATATATTGCATAGCATGGCTGATCTTATTGCATATATAGTTGTTTATACAGCTATATCTTAATATATATGGCTGCATTTTAGGAATATATAATTACTAGCAGGCTGCGCCCGCTAGGTTGTTAGCGTGCCTTAAAGTTTAGGGGGGGGGGGGGCTGCGACAATTTTTTTTAAATTCGTTTTTTATTTAAAGTACAGTTTTTATATAGTAAAAGCCTTCACCCATATATAAATAAATAAATATTTGCTCACTTTTTCTCATGAAAGTGGATTGTTAGTAATGAATCCATAATAAATTGCAATATACGTGTGTATGTTAAGATAATTTGGTAAAGTGCGAACTTAGGTAGATAGACCCGTAAATAGTTTTGTTCATTTGTGTTTTGTTCATTTGTGTTAGCGTGCCTTAAAGTTTTTTTTTTTAATTCCAGTTTATGTAAAGGTAGACCTGGCAATTCAAGTAAATTCACAAATTCAGTTGGAAAATTTACTGCGTCGGTTTCTTCCACCGGTGCTTCGTTACATGAAGTTTAAATATCGGAATATATAAGTTCCATTACTTTTCTAAGGTTTTTTCTCTTTTAGAAAATTTTTTTAACTTTTTCGAGAGTATGTTTCAATGCTACATAAGTTTCATATTCCGTGGATAGTGTTAGAACAGGTAATTCCCTCTTCCAATCCGTTTGCATTGTCTATAATTTCAATTCCACTCGTTCAACGTTTATATCCATTTCATTCCACTTGTGTAGTGTTTCAATTCCACTCGTTTCCTATTTAGTTTCTTAATTTAAGTGTTCCATATACACTTGTTCTTTAAGTTTTAGGTTTCTAGCTAAAGACGCAGACGTTAAGAGGGGGGGGGCAATTTTCCCCTTTTGAACCACCATTTTTACCACATTCCTGTCCAAAGTCCTAGAGATGCCTTGTCGATAAGTTAGCCCATACTCCAAGGAAAACATATTATATATTACAGGTTTCTAGCCGAAGGGTTCGGTTAGGCCATCAAGGGGGAGAATTATTCCGTTTTTTCCCCTCCCGGTAGGAATTTCCAAAAATTCTGTCTTAGAGGACGTCTGCGTTGGAGGAGGAACCTTCTACATACATAATTTTAGGTCTCTATATCCAGCAGTTTGGCCAGGCTATCAAGGGGGAAGTTTTTTCCCTTTTTACCCCTCCCGGTATGAATTTCCAAAAATACCGTCTTAGGGGACGTCTACGTTGGAGAAGGAACCCAAATACCGAATTTAAGCTCCCTAGATCCAGCAGTTTGGCCAGGCCGTTAAGGGGGAGACTTTTCCTGTTTTTGACCCTACCTGTGGAAATTTCCAAAAATCTCATCTTAGCGGATGTCTACAATAGAGGAGGAAAATTAATACCAAATTTCAACTTCCTACCTCCAGCGGTTTGGGCAGGCCTTTAAGCGGCACTTTTCGCTTCATTAATCCCCATTTTTGCAATGTCCCTGTCAAAAAAGCACCTTCCCGGTAAGTGAGCCCTTACTCCAAGTAACATATGTTTTACATTTCAGGTTTCTAGCCAACTTTTACTATTTGTGCCCCTCTCGGTAGGAATTTCCGAAAATCCATCGACAGGGAATTTCAGCTTCCTAGTTCCAGCAGTTTGAGCAGGCTGTCAAGGGGGACACTTTTTCTGTCCCTCCCGGTTGGAATTAGGCTGGATGAGGAACCTAAGTACCGAATTTCAGATTCCTAGTTCCAGCAGTTTGGACAGGTCGTTAGGGGGCCACTTTCCCTTTTTGAGCCCCCATTTTATAATGACCCTGTCCAAAATTCAAAAAAGTGTCTTTCTAATAAGTTTACCCTTACTCCAGGGACCCACATTTTAAGTTTCAGGTTTCTAGCCGAAGGGGTTTTTACAGGCCCCCAAGGTGAGGCTTTTCTTCTTTTTGCCCCTCCCTTTAGGAATTTACAAAATTCCATCTTCGCGGCTATCTGCGATGGATGAGGAACATTCATACCAAATTTCAACTGCATTGCCTAAGCGGTTTGGGCAGGCCGTTAGTGGGGACATTTTTCCCTTTCAACCACCATTTTTACTATGTTCCTGTTCTAAAATAGAAAAATTACGTTACCGGGGAGTTAGTCCTACTCCAAGGAATACATATTTAAAATTTTAGGTTGGCCAAAAGGGATTGGGCAGGCCATCAAGGAGGAGACTTTTCCCCTTATTTCCCCTCCCGATAGGAATTTCAAAAATTCCGTCTAAGCGGACGCCTACACAGAAGGAAGAACTCACATATCGAATTTGCTTTTGGGATATCCTATAGGGAATTAGTCGATGTCTACTACAGTGGAGGAACCTTTATACCAAATTTCAACTTCTTACCTCCAGGGGTTTGGGCAGGTACTTTTCCAATTTGTGAGACTGTTCATTGGGAGACTTTTCCCCTTTTGGCCCGTTCCGGTAGGAATTTCCAAAAATCCCGTCTTAGCGCACGTCTATGCCGAATATCAAGAAACCTTGTTTTAGTGGAGATATCCGTGGGGGGAGGAAAAAAAGTAGTTTTTTTGAAATTATACATATATTATTCTAAATGGTACTTTTTGGAAAAACGAAATTTTTTGGAAAGAGATACTTTGTTTTTACAAAGTACTTTATTTGTACTTTTTTTAGAAAAGGTATTTTTTTTTAAAAAGGTATTTTTTTTTGGAAAAATGTGTTTTTTTTGGAAAAATGTATGTTTTTTGGAAAAAGGTACTTTTTTTGGAAAAGGAACTTCTTTTGGAAAAAGAAAATTTATTTAGAAAAAGGTACTTTTTTTTGGAAAAGGTACTTTTTTTGGAAAAGTTACTTTTTTTGAAAAAGGTATTTTTTTTGGAAAAATGTATGTTTTTTGGGAAAAGTTACTTTTTTTGGAAAAGATACTTTTTTTTTGGAAAAGGTACATTTTTTTAGAAAAAGGTGCACTTTTTGGAAAAAGGTACTTTTTTTGAAAAAGGAAAATGTATATTTTTTGGGAAAAGTTACTTTTTTGGAAAAGGTACTTTTTTTTGGAAAAGGTACATTTTTTTAGAAAAAGGTACATTTTTTGGAAAAAGGTACTTTTTTTGAAAAAGGTACTTTTTTGGAAAAAGGTACTTTTTTTGGAAAAAGGTACGTTTTTTGGAAAAAGGTACTTTTTTTGGAAAAAGGTACGTTTTTTGGAAAAAGGTACTTTTTTTGGAAAAACGTACTGTTTTTGGAAAAAGGTACTTTTTTTGGAAAAAGGTACTTTTTTTTGGAAAAATGTACTTTTTTTGGAAAAAGGTACTTTTTTGGAAAAAGGTATTTTTTTTGGGAAAAGGTACTTTTTTGGAAAAAGCTTCTTTTTTTGGAAAAAGCTACTTTGTTTTGGAAAAAGGTACTTTTTTTGGAAAAAGGTACTTTTTTTGGAAAAAGGTACTTTTTTTGGAAAAAGGAATCTTTTTTGGAAAAAAGTACATTTTTGGAAAAAGGTACTTTCTTTGGAAAAAGGTACTTTTTTTGGACAAAGGTACTTTTTTTGGAAAAACTTCCCTGTTCAAAATTCCAGAAAGTACTTTCCAGAAAAATTAGCCCATACTCCAAGGAACACATATCTTAAATTTCAGCTTTCTAGCCAAAGGGGTTTTGGCAGGCCGCCAAGGGGGAGATTTTTCCCCTTTTTGCCCGTTCCGGTAGGAATTTCCAAAAATCCCGTCTTAGCGGACGTCTACGCCGAAAGACGAACCTACATACCAAATTTCAACTTCCTAGCTTCAGCGGTTTGGGCTGGGCGATGTTGAGTCAGTCAGTCAGTCACGTTATTCTTTTATATATACCCGAGTAAAAAAAATTGATCTCGCGCAATATCTAATTATATCCAATTTGATATTGTTTAAGATCTGCTGTAATATCTAGCTGATCCAATTAGATCTCAAAATTGGGTGTATCCAATCATATCGTATTAGATCCCATTATATATATGGGGATAAACTAAGATCAAGTTATATCTCAAAATTGGGAGGTCCAGTGATATCTTTGGGGATAAACCTAGATCTATTTTGATCCGAAAATTGGCGGATCCAGCTATATATTTGCGGATATTTTTAGATCTAATTTGATCCGAAAAATGGCGGATCCAATTAGATCCAGCTATATATTTGGGAATAAACTTAGATCTAATTTGATCTCAATTTTGGCAGATCAAATTAGATCCGGCAATATATTTGTGGATAAACGTATATCTAATTTGATCCGAAAAAGAAATTAGAAAGATCGATCGAATTAGATCTAGCTATATATTTGGAAATAAACTTAGATCTAATTTGATCTGAAAAATGGCACATCGAATTAGATCCAGCAATATATTTGTGGATAAACTTGGATCTAAATTTATCAGAAAAATGGCAGATCGAATTAGATCCAGCAATTTATTTCGGTATTAAAATGGCAGATCGAATTAGAAACAGCAATATATTTGGGGATTGACATCTAAATGTATCCATAAAAATGACAGATAAAATTAGATGCCGCATTATATTTGGGTACTACGTAAGAATCCCATTTATTTGGGATTGAATAAGATCCCAGATATATATTGCCAACTGTTCAAAAAATAATAGACTGGCAGAGAACTGATTGCATAAAAATTACAATATTTTGTTAAAATAAGGTTTAAACTCAGAAGGTAACGAGTTCAATATGCATTTCTTTTACAAAATTAATTTCTTTTTATAAAATTAAAATTTTTTTTTCTATAAATTTTTTTATAAAATTATATATTTATTTTTTTATTAAATTGAAATCTTTGATTAATTTAATTTTATTTACATCTTTTTGACTCTCTACACCATTTCCAATTGTATTAATTGTTTTAAGATTTATCAATTGTATTTCAGAAATAATCAATTGAATTTCAGTTTTATCAATTGTGTTTCAGAACTCATCAATTATTTTTCACATTTATGAATTGTATTTCAGAACTAGTCAATTGAAGTTCAGTTTTATCAATTGTGTTTCAGAAATCATTAATTGTATTTCCGAAATTCACAACTGTATTTCAGAAATTATCAAACTGTATTTCAGAAATTATCAATCGTATTTCCGAAATTATGAAATGTATTTGAGAAATTTTTCTCTATTAGCTATGAAATTCTGAAATAGATTTCATTATTTCTGGACACAACTAAATAAATAAATAATTAAATTTGCGTAATATTGTAGTTTCTGAAGTGCAAATAATATTTTGTGATATACAATTAAAATTTTCTAAAATACATTGAATAATTTCTGGAATACCTTTTTTCGATGCTTATAAGTTAGCTCGAAATGCTTTTATCATTCATTTAATTTGTAGCTATCACACATCTATAACAAGTCTCGTTAGATTAGAGTGTAGAGGTCTTGGCTGACAATCTGGTGGACTGGGTTAAATTTCATGTTTTTAAAAGCAAATATTAAAAAAGTTTTCTCAATTTTTTGAAAAATGTTTTTTGAAATCTATTTTTTGCCAAGATAGTTAATGCAACGTTCTGCCAACGCATAACCGACCATCGCCAACGGTTTGCCAGCATATATTGTTTAAATTGTGCCATATATGACAATATATTGTTTAAATGATACCATATATGTCTATATATTAATATTATTTAAATGACACCATATATCAATATATATGGGACTATATATGGTAGCATATATTATCATATCTGCATCTGTATTAAAAATGTCGTTCATCAGGTACCATATATGAGCATATATTGTTGAAATGGCACCATATATGACAATATATGGTTTAAATGGCACCATATATGGTAATATATTGCTCAAATAACACCATATATAAATATATATGGCACTATACATGGTAGCATATATTATCATATGTGGAACTGTATTAAAAATATTGTTCATGAGGTACCATATATGGGCATATATTGTTGAAATTGCACCATATATGATAATATATGGTTTGAATGGCACCATATATGATAATATATGGTTTGAATGGCACCATATATGATAATATATAGCTTAAATAACACCATATATAAATATATATCGCACTATATATAGTACCATATATTATCGTATCTGGAACTGAATTAAAGATTTGGTTTATGAGGTACCATATATGACCACATATTGTTTAAATGGCACCATATATGATAATATCTAGTTTAACTGTCACCATATATAATTATATATTGTTTAAATGATACCATATATAATTATATATTGCTAAAATGCCACCATATATATTAAGATATAGTTCTATATAAAACTATATATGCAATAAGATCAACCATGTTATGTAATATATAATTATATATGCCATATATAATATTATGAAGGCCGATATCTAATTAGATGAAATTATATATGGCATAATATAAGGAAAATTTTTCGGAAAAAACCTCATATATAATTATATATGGATATACATAACCACATGTCTAATTATATATTGTAATATATGCCACATATGATTATATATAATTTTTTTTACTCGGGTAGAGAAAGATATATGGTAGCATTTAAAAAATATATAACTATATATGGTGGCAGTTAAACTATATATTATCATTAGGGTTTTTCTTTTCCCGGACTTTTTCATTTCCCGGGACAGCGGGATTTTTTTATGAATTTCCCGTGATCCCGGGAATTCCCGCCCATTAGAAAATAACTAAATCCGACATGTGTTTTACTTGAAAAACCCGATTTATATTAAAACACCGACCGACAAAGTTCATCTTTTGGTTGCACACATGAGAAAATCTACTTATATTCTGAAACAAGGGCTAAATAAAAAATATTTGTCTTCCACTTTTTCTAGATCAATTCTTTTAACCGTTTAGACCGCGAACTAATACTTAGGTAATATATTTGTATGAAAGGCCGTCTTAATTTTATAAAATGCTCTTAGAAATATATAAAATAAATATTAATTCGCTGGTATTTTATTTTCAGCCCTACTTTCAGTATATATTGGAATTGTTAATGAGTGAAGTTTTAGAGATATATAAGAAAATATTTTTAAGTCGTTTTTACAGGAAATTAAGGACCTTGTTTTTTTATTTTTTTCGTGAGCCCTGGTTTATATATTACGATATAAAACGAACTTAGGGCCAGTTTTATAGTCAGAACGAAGATCGATTTTTTGCTTAAATATTTCTTAAATATGAAGCACAATTTTTTTCTGCATATTTTGGCTCTATGCAGATGTTCAGAAGAATACCTCTATAATTACAATATTTTTATAATATTTTAAAAGTTAGTGTTTTTCACACAAATTTTTAGTCAAATTCGCCTAAATGTTTTTATAAAAATAGACACAAAATATTATAAAATAGTTTTTTTTTTTTAACATTAATTGGTATTTTTTGAAAAGCAATTTTTTATACAAATACTTAAAAAGAAATTACTTAATTTTCATAGTTGTATTTTAAATTATCATACATAAATATAAAAAAAATCTAAAATAATTTGAAAAAGCATCTGATGCCTTATTTTAACAATATATAAAACTGACAAAATACAATTGAAATAAAGGAATAGCAATTGAAATTTAAATGGAATTATCTGAACTAAAAAAAACAAACTTATATCAATTGAAAATCCGAAAATATGACTAACAGTATAAGCACAATGCAAAGGTCCACCCACGTTTTTTTCCATACAATTTGACAATTAAAATCGTGCAACGATTTCCGTGAGAGATAAAACTTATTTTATTTTCTCAACGGAATTTCTTATTCTCCTGTTTTTACTCTCAGATTATTTTACTAATGTTGCCAGATTTTCACACAATTTCAATCACAGTGCAAGTATAGTACGATTACATGGTTGATTTTTTCATGCACACGCATTAGCCCAGCAAAATATTGGTAATGACACCTCATTACTATCTGCATTACCAAAAATGATATATCATTACCTTTTGCATTATTTTATAATATAAAATAATGAATTCCTAATAATGGCCTATTGTATTCATTGTTTCTAAATATAAAATAATGACTTACTTGTATTAGTTGAAATAAGTACCTTTTACACAGTTAAATTTTTTTATTATATGTAAATATGTTTTATGTTTAAATTTTTATGACGAGTCCTAAAATTACACACTACAGAAAACTTAAATTTTTCTGAATGTATTTCCTTAAGCTAATAGTATTTGCTTAAATCCTTATTTTTAAGAATCAAGTAAGCAATCGGATAACCACTTATAATTCAACTTTTTGTAAGCATGTGTGTAACCACTTATTATTCAAAATCTCATAACTACTTATTTCTCATTTTTTCGTAAGCGAGCGGGTAAGCGTGACTACTTATAAAAACGACCACGCCAAACAAAAATAATGAGTTTAGACGCCAAAAAATAAGTTGTGCGGAGCTATGAATTTCTATTATATAACCACTTATTTGGTAATGAAAGATTTTGCTGGGAGTAATATCAACGGATTTAACGTTATACATTTAGAAAATATATAAAAAACACTAGTAAAACAATAAAACCTTCACAGCCTTTTATTCTAACTAATATCAAACAACAACAATTCGTTGGAATGGGACAAGAAGAAAAATAGAAAATATAACCAACTTGACTTTCTATATGTTCTGTGTTGTAAAAGTAAGATTCCGTTTCCGTTGCTATTTTGTTTGTTTTTTTTTCGTCACGATTTAAGATTCCTTTTCCATTTGTATTGTGCTTCTTCTCTTACTTTCTAATTTTAATGCCGACCTTTTTGGAGGTATTTCGAACTGAAATGCTGATCTTGAAAAGTTGTATATATTACTTTATTTAAACAAAGATAATCATTTTAAATAAAAAATGTTTTCCGAATAATTTTTGTTAGTAAACTGGTAATGGCTGATAAAATTTGTTTTCGATTTAACTAAACTAAGTTCAACATCCGAAAAGCTCAGCCTCAATAATATTTTTTGTAATAAATTCAGTTTATTAAATTTTAAATCGCATTTTCTAATTTTAAATATTTTTTATTTAAATTAATTTCAAAATAATCAATGTCTTAAATTTAAACAAAGCTTGCAAGCTTGTTATATACTAGCTAAAATTCTTTAAAAAAAGACTTAAAAAAATCCCGGGAAATCCCGCACAAAATTCCCGGGATTGCGGGATTGAAAAAAGGCTGGGATTCCCGGGAATCCCGTCCCGGGAATTCCCGGGACATAAACCCTAATTATCATATATGGTGGCATTTAAACAATATATGGTCATCTATGGTACCTCATGAACAAAATCTTTAATACAGTTGCAGATATGATAATATATGCTACTAAATATAGTACCATATTTATTTATATATGCCCGAGTAAAAAAAATTGATCTCGCGCAATATCTAATCATATCCAATTTGATATTGTTTAAGATCTGCTGTAATATCTAGCTGATCCAATTAGATCTCAAAATTGGGTGTATCCAATCATATCGTATTAGATCCCATTGCATATATGGAGATAAACTAAGATCAAGTTATATCTCAAAATTGGGAGGTCCAATGATATCTTTGGGGATAATCCTAGATCTAATTTGATCCGAAAAATGGCGGATCGAATTAGATCCTGTTATATATTTGTGGATTAACTTAGATCTAATTTGATCCGAAAAATGGCGGATCGAATTAGATAGAGCTATATATTTGTGGATAAACTTAGATCTAATTTGATCTCAATTTTGGCAGATCGAATTAGATCTAGCAATATATTTGTGGATAAACTTAGATCTAATTTGATCCGAAAAAGTGGCAGATCGAATTAGATCCAGCTATATATTTGTGGATAAACTTAGATCTAATTTGATCTCAATTTTGGCAGATCGAATTAGATCTAGCAATATATTTGTGGATAAACTTAGATCTAATTTGATCCGAAAAATGGCAGATCGAATTAGATTCAGCAATATATTTGGGGATTAAGTAAGATCTAAATATATCCAAAAAATGACAGATCAAAAATTAGATCCAGTAATATATTTCGGGATTGCGTAAGATCTTAACTTTTCCGATAAATTGCAGATCGAATTAAATCCAGTTATATATTTGGGGATTTGGTAAGATCTTAATTTATCCTATAAATTGGAGATCGAATTAGATCTAGCAATTTATTTCCGTATTAAAATGGCAGATCGAATTAGAAATAGCAATATATTTGGGGATTGACATCTAAAAGTATCCAGAAAAATGACAGATAAAATTAGATCCCGCATTATATTTGGGTACTACGTAAAATCTCCATTTATTTGGGATTAAATAAAATCCCAGACAGATATTGACAACAGTTCAAAAAATAATACACTGGCAGAGCACTGATTTTATAAAAATTACAGTATTTTGTTAAAATAAGGTTTAAACTCAGAAGTTCTCGAGTTCGATACCGTTCACCGCTGTGCATTTTTTTTTTTTTTATAAAAAGATTTTCTTTTTATAAAATTATAATTTTATTTTCTATACATGTTTTTATAAAATTATATTTTTTTTATTAAATAGAATTTAAAAAAAAAAATTTTATTTGCATCTTTTTAACGCTCTACACTATTTCCAATTGTATCAATTGTTTTTAAGATTTATCAATTGTATTTCAGAAATAATCAATTGAACTTCAGTTTTATCAGTTGTATTTCAGAACTTATCAATTATTTTTCAGATTTATGAATTGTATTTCAGAACTACTCAATTGAATTTCAGTTTTATCAATTGTATTTCAGAAATTATGAATTGTATTTTGGAAATTTACAACTGTATTTCAGAAATTATCAAACTGTATTCCAGAAACTATCAGTTGTATTTCAGAAATTATGAAATGTAATTTAGAAATTTTTCTCCATTAACTATGATAAACAATCAATAAGTTCTGAAATAGATTTGATTATTTCTGAAATACAATTAATAAATTTCTGAAATACATTCCATAATTTCTGAAATACATTTAAAATTTCTGAAATACAATTAATAGCTTCTAAAATACAGTTAATATTGTAGTTGCTGATGAGTTACCATATATGACCATATATTGTTTAAATGGCAGCATATATGGTATGTTCCCTATTAAAAAAAACAATATGGAGCTTTATATGGTAATATATAACTTAGAGTCATCCATGTACCATTTGATCCGAAAAATGGCCCGATAAAATTGTATCAGTTGTTTATCAGTTTTTATCTAATTGCATCATTTTAGATCTGACCTGATTAAATTATGTGTTAATCAGATGAAATTGTATCAGATTTTTGACCTGATATAATTTTATTGGTTTATATCACATGGTATCAGTTTAGGTCCAAGTAGATATATTTGTATACAAAATTATATAGTTATATCCCAATTTTGACCTGATATCAGTTTAAAACATTGATACAATTGTATAAGGTAAATGTCGGATACAATTATATTTTATTTATATAAAATTGAACCAATTACGATCAAACCGATAAAATTGTATCAGGTCAAAAACACATAATTTATTAAACACATAATTTAATCAGGTCAGATCTAAACTGATACATTTAGATAAAAGTTGATAAAAATATAACGGGCCATTCTTCGGATGAAACTGTATATTTATACAGATATAACTTAATTTTGTACTTTCCATAGACTCAAATAAATAAATAATCACATATATGACTATATGTAACTATTTTTACTCGGGTTGTTTAAATGATACGATATATCAAAGTATATGGTACTATATATGGTAGCATATATTATCATAACTGGAACTGTATTAAAAATGTTGTTCATAAGGTACCATATATGAGCATATATTGTTGAAATGGCACCATATATGATAATATATGGTTTAAATGGCACCATATATAGTAATATATTAATTAAATAACACCATATATAAATATATATGGCACTATATATAGAATCATATATTATCATATCTGGAACTGTATTAAAAGTTTTGATCATGAGGTACCATATATGGCCATATATTGTTTAAATGCCACCATATATGATAATATATAGTTTAACTGGTACCATATATATTTATATATTGTTTAAATGATACCATATATAATTATATATTCCTAAAATGCAGCCATATATATTAAGATATAGCTCTATATACAACTATATATGCAATAAGATCAGCCATGCTATGTATTATATAATCATATATACTGTTCGCACCGCGAACAAAGTGTACCATCAGGACATCACTGATGTTCATTAATGCCCCCTCTCTCAAAACGTCATCTGAAGTTGGTTGCCTACAATTGCAACCAACTCACTTCTGTTTTGTCATCGATACAAACAACAAGCCAAATTATCAAAATCGTATCAAATCGTGTGTTAAATTGGAGAGTGTTAGAAAAGATAAATTCTCAAAATATCAATATTTTTTATTATATATAAACCATAAATGTTAACAGTAATTTAATACTTTGAATTTTAATTAATTTCATACTTTGAATTGAAAGAAACCTTTGTACCCAATTATATAAAGGCTTAATAAATAGATAATTTGTAACGTTAGAAAAGAAAATATATACTTATATACTCTTTTTATTTTGAATCCCCGCAAAGGTTTGTTGAACCCCAAAGCATGTCCCCCTTTAACCCGCAAATAAACATATACCATATCTAATATTATAAAGGCCGATATCTAATTAGATGAAATTATATATGGCATAATATAAGGAACAATTTTAGAAAAAGACGTCATATATAATTATATATGGATATACATAACGACATGTCTAATTATATATTTTAATATATGCCACATATGATTATATATAATTTTTTTTACTCGGGTGGTGTTATTTAAGCAATATATTAGCATATATGGTGCCATTTAAACCATAAATTATTATATATGGTGCCTTTTAAACAATATATGGCCATATATGGTACCTCATGATCAAATTTTTTAATACAGTTCCAGATATGATAATATATGATTCTATATATAGTGCCATATATATTTTTATATGGTGTTATTTAAGTAATATATTACTATATATGGTGCCATTTAAACCATATATTATCATATATGGTGCCATTTCAACAATATATGCTCATATATGGGACCTCATGAACAACATTTTTAATACAGTTGCAGATATAATAATATATGCTACTATATATAGTGCAATATATATTGATATATGTATGGTATCACTTAAACAATATATTACCATATGTGGGGACATTTAAACCCTACATTATGATATATGGTGCCATTTCAACAATATATGGTTATATATGGTACCTTATGAACCACATTTTAATACAGTTCCAGATATGATAATATATGCTACCATATATAGTACCATATATTTTGATATATCGTATCATTTAAATAACCCGAGTAAAAATAGTTACATATAGTCATATATGTGATTAAGTAATATCTGTATAAATATACAGTTTCATCCGAAGAATAGCCCGATATACTTTTATCAATTATTTATCAATTCTTATCTAAATGTATCAGTTTAGATCTGACCTGATTAAATTATGTGTTTTTGACCTGATACAAATTTATCGGTTTGATCGTAGTTGGTTCATTTTTATATAAATAAAATATATATGTATCCGACATTTACCTTATACAATTGTATCAAAGTTTTAAACTGATATCAGGTCAAAATTGGGATATAACTATATAATTTTGTATACAAATATATCTATTTGGACCTAAACTGATACCATGCGATATAAACCAATGAAATTGTATCAGGTCAAAAATCTGATACAATTTCATCTGATTAACACATAATTTAATCAGGTCAGATCTAAACTGATGCAATTAGATAAAAACTGATAAACAACTGATACAATTTATCGCGCCATTTTTCGCATCAAATGACTCATGACTCTTAGTTATATACCATATATAGCTCCATATTGTTTTTTTTAATGGGGAACATATATGGTGCCATTTAAACAATATATGGTCATATATGGTAACTCATCAGCAACTACAATATTAACTGTATTTCAGAAGCTATTAATTGTATTTCAGAAATTTTAATTGTATTTCAGAATTTATGGTATGTATTTCAGAAATTTATTAATTGTATTTCAGAAATAATCAAATCTATTTCAGAACTTATTAATTGTTTATCATAGTTAATAGAGATAAAATTTCTAAATTACGTAAATGAATGTTCTCTTTAGTTTGACTCTAGATCATAAATTAATATCACTTTCTGTTTAAATTATTTTCAAATCAAAGAAAGATGATACAATTTTTACAAGTAAATTACAAAGAATAAAAATATATTTGAAAGAATTCGATAAGACCAGCAATACAGAATACGTATTTTCGGCTTTCGCTACAAAGCCATCATCAGTGTATTTCGTCTTGTGTGGGCTAATATTTTAATGTTGTCTACTTATGTGACCGCTGAAAGAAAATCGAGTTTCGTATCAACAACTCAACTTAGACTAACATCAACGAAATTTAACAATGCTATTTTTATCCTTGTGTTATTATTACTCTATTTTGCATTGAACCTTAATTCTTAAGATATCTCAGTTGATTCTATTCAACTCTGTGTATGTTAACCACAGATTTTTGAATTACAACGAACCGTTAAATTTAAATTTAAATGTATATTATTTAAATTATATTTTTGCACCGTGTCAATGTGTTTTAAGATGAATGGGGGAATATTTAGTTGATCTCTTATTTTTAAGTTAATGAATGTTCTCTTTAGTTTGACTCTAGATCATAAATTAATATCACTTTCTGTTTAAATTATTTTCAAATCAAAGAAAGATGATACAATTTTTACAAGTAAATTACAAAGAATAAAAATATATTTGATAGAATTCGATAAGACCATCAATACAGAATACCTATTTTCGGCTTTCGCTAAATTCATCTTAAAACACATTGACACGGTGCAAAAATATAATTTAAATAATATACATTTAAATTTAAATTTAACGGTTCGTTGTAATTCAAAAATCTGTGGTTAACATACACAGAGTTGAATAGAATCAGCTGAGATATCTTAAGAATTAAGGTTCAAAGCAAAATAGAGTAATAATAACAAAAGGATAAAAATAGCATTGTTAAATTTCGTTGATGTTAGTCTAAGTCAGTGGTGTTCAAAACTAAAAATGTAGTTGTGTTGGTGAGAAAATGAGAATTGCACTGTAAGAAATGTTGAATGGGTTAATAGAATCTGTATGCATTTATTTTTTATTAAAAATATGAAAATGTTTTGTGTAAAAAGCGAAGTAGATACTTTCGGAAAATATAAATAAATACTACACTGTTTTAAAGAAGTAAAAATAAACAAAATACAATTTTTGAAAGAAAAAAAATACATACATACATAAGGGTGGCTTCTTTCATTCTATGTAAAACAAAAGGTTTTCGATTTTTTTAAATCAATATCAGTGATTTCATTGTATTTACATATTTATAAAATATATTTAATCTGAATTTATAATCATAAAATATTTGTCGTACATTGTTATTAATTTTTTTTTTTCAGTACATTAAAAAAAAAATCAGCATATATCCGTACTCATGTTCATTCGTCGCTGTTTCAGTGACGACTAAAAGCAAGAGCGTATGAATATATGTGAATTGAGCAGGGACAATTGTCCTATGGACTGAACACCACTGGTCTAAGTTGAGTTGTTGATACGAAACTCGATTTTCTTTCAGCGGTCACATAAGTAGACAACATTAAAATATTAGCCCACAAGACGAAATACACTGATGATGGCTTTGTAGCGAAAGCCGAAAATACGTATTCTGTATTGCTGGTCTTATCGAATTCTTTCAAATATATTTTTATTCTTTGTAATTTACTTGTAAAAATTGTATCATATTTCTTTGATTTGAAAATAATTTAAACAGAAAGTGATATTAATTTATGATCTAGAGTCAAACTAAAGAGAACATTCATTTACTTAAAAATAAGAGACCAACTAAATATTCCCCCATTCATTTCTAAATTACATTTCATAATTTCTGAAATACAATTGATAATTTCTGAAATACAGTTTGATAATTTCTGAAATACAGTTGTGAATTTCGGAAATACAATTAATAATTTCTGAAATACAATTGCCTAGTTCTGAAATACAATTCATAAATCTGAAAAATAATTGATAAGTTCTGAAATACAATTGATAAAACTGAAACCCAATTGATTATTTCTGAAATACAATTGATAAATCTTAAAAACAATTAATACAATTGGAAATGGTGTGGAGCGTTAAAAAGATGTAAATAAAATTATTTTTTTTAAAAAATTCAATTTAATAAAAAAAAATATAATTTTATAAAAACATTTATAGAAAATAAAATTATAATTTTATAAAAACCTGTGAAAAAAAATTTATTCAGTAGCATATCTTTTTTTATTTGGCATCATACTAAATTATATAAAATTTTATCCGGAAAATGGATTAATCAAATTGTATATAAACGAATAAAAAAGATATTTGAATTGATATCATTTTATGGGAGTTTTGGTCTTATTCAATTGCATTAAATTTTGTTTGTTTATATGAATATGTATAATGTAGGAAAACAACCAATTAATTAACTGAGAAAATTATCTGAATAATATTAATAAATTTTTGCACAAAACCGTCGAATTTCACTAGGCCTCGTCCATTGAAACTTTTTACTAAATAATGGAATTTTTATAAAATGTAGTCAAAATATTCATTTTATTTATTAAAAGTTTCATACACTTAATGAAAAAGCTTCGTTAAAACTAAATTCATACAATATATAAAGCGTTTTCATCAAATTTAAGAAATTTTTCATTTACCTTGTGAAGAAAACATTATTATTTTACTAAAAAATTTCATTAAAACTGGTCCAGCAAATTTCTCTCTGTGTATGTTATATAATCCATTATCAGTTAGTAGTAAATTAAATTAAATTAAATTAAAATCATACACAAACAACGTTTACTAAATTAGAAACAGCTTTGAAATCACACAAATCTCAGGTTTTTTCCTTTTTATATAAAAAATTGTCTGCTTATTTTTAAAATCGGAAAACACATTAACTTAAATATGAAAAAGTTTAACTACCCAGGTAAAAATTGACATATAAACATGCATGCATTTCCATACATGGATGCATAAGTCTCCATACATGCATCCATATATGTCCATACTTGTGCATTAACGAAATTTGAGGTAATATCTGCATGTATGGTCATACATGTTAATGCGTCTTTATATATGTTCATAAATATACATACATACATGTAGATATTACCTCAATTTTCGTTAATGTACATGTGTGGAGATACGCGGATGCATGTAAGGAGATTTCTGTATTCATGTATGGAAAAGCATTTGTGTTTATGATCATGCGCGAACATACATTAAACCTGTATGAATCCATATATGTAGATTTTAAAATGGGTAGAATTATATTTACTTTAATAAGGATAAGTATTATAGCAACCAATTATAAAATTTCGTTTTAAAGTTTCTTACTTAAATAAAATATCCTACTAAGTGATGACTATAACACTGGCCCTAATATTCATACTTTATTGACAAAGTGTTCGTAAAAAATCAAATGTTAATTAAAATCTGATATAGTAATTGATGTAACTATAATTTTTTCTCTGTGTAGTTCCTTTTCTTATTTCTTTTATTAGATATAATATTTAGATATAATTAAAAAAGTGCGACATTGGTATGTCTCATTTATCCCAGAAATGAAAAAATTCTGGGTCATTAGAAACCCTAGATGTAACATAACATATAAGCTCAGCTTTTTAATTGTGTATTGAATTATTACCCAGTGTAGAAACGGTAATGACATATCATTATTTTTTGGAGTACCAGTAATGACACCCACTTACCTTCTGCATTATTTTAAAACATATAATAATGAGGATAATGACTTATTTTTATCATTATTTCAAATACAAAATAATTTTTTAGATTTTTTGAACATTTTTTGTAATCTATTTTTAGACTCAATATTTTTTAAACACTGGTAAGGATATATGTAACCACATATTTTTTGATTTTTTGTATGTTGGCGAGTAAGCTTACTTGTGTGCAGCAGGTCAATTATGTTTTTATCTATTAAATATTACATGTCGATATAGCTCAGATGGTAGAGCTGTTGACTGGCAATCTGTAGACCCAGGTTCGATTCCCGCAGCAGCAAATTTTATTAAAAAAAAAAATACAATAAAAAATATTTTTTTTTATATAATTTATTTTTTTGAAAATCTATTTTTAGACTCATTATTTTTGTCAGTAAGCACATAGGTAACGATATATTTTTTGATTTTTCGTATGCTGGTGTGTAACGACAACTCATTATTTTGCGCGACATCCCCATAGTAATAAGAAATGTAATAACAAAAGTAAGTAGTTACCATTACCAAGTATGTAGTTCTATAACCACATATCTGGTAATGATGTTCTACACTGGGTAAGTATATAATTGTATTTAAATCCACAAACATTTTGCTCGATTCGAGATAGTAAATAATTTTGTCTAAAATATTCTTGGGTCACATTTAGTTTTATAAAGAGTTGTTTGAAGCAATAACAAATTTATCTTCAACGAGATATAATTTGATGAAGTATATGTATTTGTATATGGCATATAAAATGATATAAGAGAAAAGATATTTTAAGATATGATTATATAAGGCAACGAATAAGAAAATTTTGAAAATCGAAATCGCAGATAAACTCATATTTAATTTTATACGTTGTTATTCACTCTCTAATATGAATAGGTACAATTGGATCAAACCTAACTTGATCAAATCTAATCGCTTTTTCACGGGAAGAAATTCTTTTTATAAAAAAAATGCATAGCCGTGAACGGTGTCGAACTCGAGACCTTCTGAGTTTAAACATTATTTTAACAAAATATTGTAATTTTTATAAAATCAGTGCTCTGCCAGTGTATTATTTCTTGAACTGTTGTCAATATGTGTCTGGGATCTTATTTAATCCCAAATAAATGGAGATCTTATGTAGTACCCAAATATAATGCGGGATCTAATTTTATCTGTCATTTTTCTGGATAGTTTTAGATGTCAATCCCCAAATATATTGCTGTTTCTAATTCGATCTGCCATTTTAATACCGAAAAAAATTGCTGGATCTAATTCGATCTGCAATTTATGGGGTAAATTAAGATCGAATCAAATCCCCAAATATATCACTGGATTTAATTCGATCTGCAATTTATCGGAAAAGTTAAGATCTTACGCAATCCCGAAATATATTACTGGATCTAATTTGATCTGCCATTTTTTGGATAAATTTAGATCTTACTTAATCCCCAAATATATTGCTGAATCTAATTCGATCTGCCATTTTTCGGATCAAATTAGATCTAAGTTTATCCACAAATATATTGCTGGATCAAATTCCATCTGCCATTTTTCGGATCAATTTAGATCTAGGTTTATCCCCAAAGATATCATTGGACCTCCCAATTTTGAGATATAACTTGATCTTAGTTTATCCCCATATATACAATGGGATCTAATACGATATCATTGGATACACCCAATTTTGAGATCTATTTGGAGCAGCTAGATATTACAGCAGATCTTAAACAATATCAAATTGGGTATGATTAGATATTGCGCGAGACCATTTTTTTTTTACTCGCGTAGTTACGTATGCTATGACAATTTTAATACAGCGTCATATATAATTAAAAATGGCTTTATCGGAAAACATATAAAGTTTTATATAGCTCATGTTAAATTTTTTCGAAGTTGTTTTAGATATATTTAAGTATAGCGCAATGTAAAAAAAAATTCTATGTTTTTTGAGATATATTTATGTATGATTTCAAAATATAAAAGAAGTACGTACTCATTATAACTCGTAAATTCCTTGTAAACCTTGCATAAATACAACCATATTTTTTATTTATCGAATTTGAAATTAAACTCGTAAGCATACCAGTTTACACAGTTTACGGGTTTCTATAAGAAGGCTTAAAATGCTTGTTTACAATTATGTACAACTTCTTTTAAAGAATTTTTTATTTAAATTTTGAATCCTTAACTTAGGGGTGTTATTTTCTTAGTACTTCTTAATAGTTTTTGTTTTGAACCTGAAATATAAAGCGGTTTATAATTATGTCTTTCTACATCAAATTAGATATAATTATATCGGGTCAAAATTAGGATAAGATTCTATATGATTCAATATATTTAGATCTTATCCGGTATAATTTTATCCACCATTTTTCGGATCATAGTTTATCTCCAATTATATTAAATAAGATATCATTACATATGGCATCATATTATTTTTTTTACTCTGGATATATAAAATAAAAACAGATGCAAAAAATATTTCATATAAAACAAAATTAGAAAAACTAATTTTAAAACTTTACACAAGAATTATGGTCAAATATAAATAATAATTTACTTAAGATTACGTATTTATGCTTGCGTCTTTTTGATTCAGTTTATTCATCAAGAAAAATTCCACCTTATCTCTACAAGCACGGACAGTAATGCGAAGAATCGTAGGTCTTTTGTAAAAAATTGTCTAAAATCTTAAAAAAATGTACTTCAAATTCAAGAGTCATGTTTGCAGAGATAATGCCTACATATTATTAGCTTAAGGTCAGCAGATTGTAAGAAATTTTTGTCTATAAACACTGTATGAAAAATCATCAGACTTTGAGTCTTTCTTCTAGCAGAAAACCCTTTACATTTGTTTGATATTTTGATAGAAAAAAACTCAGATATTAAGGAGTGTAATAACAGAAAACCCCTAATATTTTAAGGGCTTTTGTGAAAAACCTCCCAGCTTAGGAGAACTATTTTCTATATAAAAACCTTAAGATTCGGAGGATTTTTTGCACCCATAGATTCTAAGAAAAAAGATTAAATTTTAAGAAACTTTTCAATTTTACCATATACAAAATCCTCTGATCCTCAGGACTTTTTCTTACAGAAAATTCTCAGACTCTAAAGTTTTTCTCCTTCAGAAAAACCTTCGGATTTTGAGGACTTTTACTGTAGAAAAATTCTCCGATTTTGATGAATTTTTCATAGAATAACCCTTATATTCTAAGGACTTTTTCCTACAGAAGGTTTGCCTGTAGAAGCAAGTGATAATAATTTGATAGTTTTTCTACAAAACCTAAGGAATCTTGTAATATTTGTGTATATTTGTTTTATTATATTCAAGATATTTAAATTTTTTTATTATAATAAAATCCTCCCCCCCCCCCCCTTGAGCGAATCCTCGTTCTGCGCCAGTAAATGAGGTATTATATTAAAATAATAATGAAGTCATATTTTATTGTTTCATATTCTCTACCATTGACTTGATTTTCTAATAAATTATTACCAGGGCTAGGAACCAAATTGTGTATTTCATAAACTAGAAATTGTTTTTGTATGTGTTAAAAATATCAGTTAAAATATTTTCAAAATATGCATTTAAAATTTTTTCAAAATATACATTTATTTCAGCATTTTCAATATTACATATCGTTCAATTTTAGTTTTTTGCCTCAAAAAGTAGTTAAAACATTGAAAATTAAGGTTTATCGTTATCAGAAAGTTAGTAATTGTATTTTTTGATCTTTTCTTTTTCAAGGGAGAAAAAATTAAGCAAACATTTTTCTAAATATGAAGAAAATAATCTTTTAAAATAAAGGAATTATGCGAAAATCCAGTTTCAGTAAACCTTCAAAAATACATGTTCTATGAACCCAGTGTAGAAACGGTAATGACATATCATTATTTTTTGGAGTACCAGTAATGACACCCACTTACCTTCTGCATTATTTTAAAATATATAATAATGAGTTACGGATAATGACTTATTTTTATCATTACTATTTCAAATACAAAATAATTTTTTAGATTTTTTTGAAAATTTTTTGAAATCTATTTTTAGACTCAATATTTTGTAAACACTGGTAAGGATATATGTAACCACATATATTTTGATTTTCTGCATGTTGGCGAGTAAGCTTACTTGTGTGCAGCAGGTCAATTATATTTTTATCTATTAAATATTACATGTCGATATAGCTCAGATGGTAGAGCTGTTGACTGGCAATCTGTAGACCCAGGTTCGATTCCCGCACCAGCAAATTTTATTAAAAAAAAGAAAATACAATAAAAAATATTTTTTTTTATATAATTTATTTTTTTGAAAATCTATTTTTAGACTCATTATTTTTGTCAGTACTGGTAAGCACATATGTAACGATATATTTTTTGATTTTTCGTATGCTGGTGTGTAACGACAACTCATTATTTTTCGCGACATGCCCATATAAAGGTAATAAGAAATGTAATATCAAAAGTAAGTAGTTACCATTACCAAGTATGTAGTTACATAACCACATATCTGGTAATGATTTTCTACACTGGGAAGTTTATTTTTTGAAATAATATGTAAAGGCAAACATACACGTTCAATATTATTGATCAAAGTTTTTAAAATCAACCAATCAGAACAAAGTATTTAAAAAAAAAATTCAATTTGTTTGATAATTAAAAAAACATCAATCAAAGAAGAAAAGAATTTTAACAATTCAAATAAAACAACATAACAGAAACAACAAAAGCAAATAAAATGTTCTGATTGGTTTATTTTTTGATAAATTTATCAATAATATTGAACGTGTATACTTAACAAAATATACATTAATAGCAAAATATTCAAAAAAATTCAATGATAGCAAAATGTCCAAAAAAATGCAGCAAAAAATCGATGCCATTTTGTTGCAAATTTGTTGATTCGCAAAGATATTAAATTTATAATCTAAATGCTGTTTTTAAACTAACGGCAATAAATATGTCTACCCTACTAAAAAAAATTATAATTATATCCGAAAAACGAGAACATCTAATTGTATCAAATTAGATTGTATTAGATCATATTAGACCTTATATAATATAACCATATCCAACTAGATATAATGGTATGTAATTCGATACAATTCTATATAATTATATAAAGCATATGTAACTATATATAGGTCTATATGTAATTGGATATTGTAATATGTTGCAATAAATACAGTGCTATATATAACAAGATATAGTTATATATTTAAGAAATAATCCCGTGAAAAAAAATTTATTCGGTAGCATATCGTTTTTTATTTGGCATCATACTAAATTATATAAAATTTTATCCGGAAAATGGATTAATCAAATTGTATATAAACGAATAGAAAAGATGTTTAAATTGATGTAATTTCTTCCAATTTTATCGGAGTTTTGGTCTTATTCAATTACATTAAATTTTGTTTGATTATATGAATATGGGTAGTGTAGGAAAACAACCAATTAATTAACTGAGAGAATTTCCTGAATGATATTAATAAACTTTTGCACAAAACCGATGAATTTCACTAGGCCTCGTCTACTGAAACTATTATAAAATCTTGTCAAAAGATTCATTTTATTAATTTAAAGTTTCATACACTTAAATTCATAAAATATATGAATCTTTTTCATAAAATTTAAGAAATTTTTCATTTACCTTGTGAAGAAAACTTTATTATTTCACTAAAAAATTTAATTAAAACTGGTCCAGCAAACTTCTCTCTGTGTGGGTTATATAATCCATTATCAGTTAGTAGTAACTACACAGAAGAAAAAAATTAAAATCATACACAAACAACGTTTACTAAGATAGAAACAGCTTTGAGATCACACAAATCTCAGGTTTTTTAAAATCGGAAAACACATTAACTTAAATATGAAAAAGTTTAACTAGAATCATATTTACTTTAATAAGGATAAGTATTATAGCCACCAATTATAAAATTTCGTTTTAAAGTTTCTTACTTAAATAAAATATCCTACTAAGTGATGACCATAACACTGGCCCTAATATTCATACTGTATTTACAAAGTGTTCGTAAAAAATAAAATGTTAATTAAAATCTGATATAGTAATTGATTTAACTATAATTTTTTCTCTATGTAGTTATTATTTCTCATTATTTCTTTTATTAGATTTAAGATTAGATATTATAATTAAAAAAGTGCGACATTGGTATATCTCATTTATCCCAGAAATGAAAAAATTCTGGGTCATTAGAAACCCTAGATGCAACGTAGCACATTATTAAGTATATAATTGTATTTAAATCCACATACATTTTGTTCGATTCGAGATAGTAAATAATTTTATCTAAAATATTCTTCGGTCTCATTTAATAGTTTTAAAAAGTGTTGTTCGAAACAATATAGAAACTTATATTCAACGAGATATAATTAGATCCAGTATATGTATTTGTATATGGCATATAAAATGATATAAGAGAGAAGATATTTTAAGATATGATTGTATAAGGCAACAAATAAGAAAATTTTATAAGTCGAAATCGCAGATAAACTCATATTTAATTTTATACGTTGTTATTCGCTCTCTTATATGAATAGATACAATTGGATCAAACCTAACTTGATCAAATCTATTCGTTTTTCACGGGATTTCTTAAAATTTTATAAATGTATGTTATATATATATTCCAATATATAATTATACAAAATTTTATATGATAATATATGACTATATCAAAACTTTTTTACTTGGGTTTACGTGAATCCTTGATTATTATACTCAGGCTCGCAGTTAGAAAATATCCTTATACCAAGGTTGGTTACCGTTATCGTTAAAATACCGTTATCGCCAAAATACCGTTTCAAATTGAATACCGTTACCGTTACCGATACCTCTAAAAAAATTTCCAAATACCGTTATCGTTACCGATACCGTTATTTTTATGGGCAGTTACCGGTATTTATTAATTTATATAAAAAATTACAATTTTTTAACTTTTTTATTTTATAATCTTGAGTTAGTTTTGCAACAAAATTTATAGAAAATAATTTTAATTACTAAAACTACCAGCATTGAATTTATAGGTTTAAATCTGTATTTTTAGGACTTAAAAGCAAGAATATGCTATGTTTTTACTTGTTTTTATATGTTTTTAACGTAATTTTTAATACCGGTACGTACAGGTATTGCTGTTTCGATAACGGTATACCGTTACCGAATCAATCTTAAATACCGTTACATTTACCGTTACCGAAACAAACGAAATTCGATACCGTTACCGTTATCCTTACCGTTATTCGTTTCGGAAACCAACCTTGCCTTATACACATAATTTTTAATATGTTTTTTAACTAATTATATTTTTTTGTATACAGAACTTTATAATAGACAATTATGCTTCAACGAAAATTTTTTGTGTTATGATTTTTCTGACAGTATACTCTAGTGTAGATCATAAAAATTAAAACTTTCACATGATATTATGTCCAAACGAATTTATAATCTTGCAAAATTAAAAATTTTATTTTTAAGAAATTTTCTTTTTATTGACCACTCTTCTAATGTTTTAATTTTTCTTTTTTTTACACATACACACACACACACACACATAAATATTTCAATTAAAATTTTATTTGCAAGAAAAAAAACTTGTGAAATGAAACTAAAATATTATGATGATATTGTAGAATGTCCCCACAAACAACTAATGCAATATTTTAAATGGCATTTCACTTTTTATTTATTCTGTTCTAGTTTTCTATAATTAATCTTTTAAATGATTTTGCTGAAAGTAGATTTATATTCATGCTAAAATGCACAAATGTTGCTGTAAGATATTCCATTTTAATTAAAAGATTAGTTGTTTTTCTTCATGCATAACGATGTATAAATAAACGAAACTTAAATATAATGAGACCATATTAAACAAATATTATAAATTGAGTAGTTAGTTATTAAATATACATTAAGAGGAAGTAAGTAGTATTAAGAATAAGCAATTTTAACAGTTTTATGGTTGAAAGCACTATGATATTGAATTTTTTGTTTTTAATACAATGCTTTATTTGCATTGCATTTTATAGAAACTCTACTGTAGCTTGTTTTAAAAATATAGGTAGTACCTACTCTGCTAGTAGTAGTTTGCGAACTTCGTCCAATATTAAAATTTACTATTATTTTAACATTTTACAGCATCTGGTGTCTGAGTGTTTGTTATAGTCGTTTTCTTCTCTTTTATATTTTTGCAAAAGTTATAAATTTAAAACCATAAGCACAAAAAACTAAGATTAGAAGTGGAAAGTATAAATTTACCTTATATACATCTGCACTGCACACTGGGCTGATAGGCACGTTTTTCTAGCCGTTTTACGTTTTTCTGGTCAAATTCCTATCTGTACCAACTAAACTTACAAAAAAAATGCAAGATTTCCTTTCGATAAGGTATGTTTTTCAATCACCAGTTAAAATTCAAATGGCCGGTTTCCGTTAGACTGTTTTTTTTTTATATATCCGGGTTTTACAAACCGGTTTCAGAAAAAGGGCGGCTTTTGAGTTATTTGAAAAACCAATTATTTCTGTCGAATATTCGATATTTTCGAATATTTTTAAGGTGAAAATTATGCAAAATACTTATTGTGTTCCCCTCTTTAGGTAGGGTATATTCTTCGACAACGTTAACCTTTTTTTGTATCAAAACATAATGTTGTTTCTTGCGGAATTTGGTGAAAATTGTCCAAATAACTCTGTTGATACTAAATTTTATATATAATAATAAAAATGGGGTCAAAATGGCCCCAAATTTTGAAATGTAAAAAAGTGCCATTTGACATGAAAACCGGCATAAAAATATTTAACTAAGCATTCTCTACAAAAAAAAAAAAAATCAAAATTAACCTACTTGAGAGCAGAGTGTGAAAATGGCCCATTTTTTATGTTAAAAAAACGAGTAAAAAAGTTAGTCGGGCATGCCGACCAGTGGCGGCTCCAGCTCAAGTCTCAAAAAATATTTTTTAACCCCTTTTGGTTTGGCCATACACCGCTTGTTGGACATTTTTGGTCTCCGCAGCGCAAGGTTAAATATTTTATGAGCGACGCTTTAGGTATAGAAGACAATATAAAGTCGAACGGAAAATTGTAGGTTACATTTTCCATAAAAAACTTTAATATTTTATACGTATTTGACGTCCAACAAAGATGTCTAAAAAAGTTTATATTAAATAATTTAGAAACTATAGGCTGAAAACATATAAAATCAACAATTGAAATTTCCGAACTCTATATTAATTGTATCAAACTTGCTATAACTTGGAATACTTTGTATAGATAAAATTGGTATTCAGTTATCAAATTTGCTATAAACTTTTCTTACATATTTGGGTCTAACTTTTGTATTCTTTTAGCTATGTCACTGGTTAATATATCACTTTTAAGCTTCTAAAATCATGCTTAAAGTTGGTGCTGAACTTATTATTTAATTTGATAATTCCTGATTTGTCAAAAAAAAATTTAAATTTAATTTAAATTTTTCTACAATGAATTAATTGTTTCTATCTTTTTATAATTAAAGCCATTATTGAGCCACGTGAATAGTTACTATTTTGAAATGAACTTTATCAATTTATCGTTATCAAAGGTCTAAAGCCATTTTATCTTAATCCGCGGTTCGGGATGCTTTATCGTAGCTTTTTAATATATTTGTATTAGTTCTTATTTACAAAAGTGTGGGAAATTCTAGATCATAGTACATAGTATGTAATTAATAAAAAAAAATAACAGTTAGATTTTTCAGCATTTTTATGAAAAAGGAGCCAATAAGATTCCCAGTATAAGATTTCGGAAAGACAAAAGTAAAGTATTGAGAACAACATATAAGTACTTTTTCAGAAATTTTAAAGAATCCATTTTTCGATATATGGCAATTTAAATCGCGGATTTTATTAAATAAAATTTTGAAAATTTTACGAAAAACGTCGCCGGAGTCTGAAAAATCCTCAAAATTTGATTTGGATGATTACCAGGATTTAAATCAGAGATTATTTTTTAACTACACAAAGTTTTATTTCCTGAAAAGTTTTGAAATTATTTTCATTATTTTTGTTTATATTCACTTCATTTATTAGAAGCTGATTTTTTAAATTCCAGTTATAAATTTTAACTAAAAACTTCTAATATTGAAAACATTCTTGTTTTGAAGTATTTTTTCGGAATGTTTCGCAGAGGAAGTGTATGATTTAACGCTAGTCAATTACTCGCATGCAATCAGAAATTGAGGAATATTTCAAAAGAAATTATTTTAGGAACATAACTGTATACTCTACGATATCAACAAGTATGCTCATGATTTCCAAAAGACTGACTGCAATAAGTTCAATACGATCTTTTGGAAAAACCTAAAAAAGAACTCTTTCCGAATGAAATTTGGAGAATTCAAGTGAAACTAATTGTGAATTCTATTTGGAATTTGTCAAATTTGATCTTAAAACTGAAGAAAAATAACGGTAATTATTTTTTTTCCTACAATATTGAGAAAATTTTAAGAGATATTTCGATTTTTTATTTCGAAATGAGAAAATTCTAAAATATATTAGAATTTTTCATTTCTATTAGAAATTCAGTTCTGCAATTTTAATGGAAAAAAAAAATTAAAAATAAAATTTAGTATTTTTTCCCTTAAGCAGTAGGTTGTTTTTCAAGTGGAAAAATTTTACTCAAACTTTAAAGGCCTCAAATTGTAATTTAAATTATAAAAATGAAAAACTATTCAATTTTATATCAAAGACACAATAACAATATATGTACTACAGAAAATGTGATTTTTTCCCCAAGAAAAATAATAGTCTTGTACATTAAATTTGCGTGAAAATAACTCTACTCAGTTTTCACGTGAAATTCATTGTCGGTGAAAATTATTTTTTTTATATGGAGTATAACAATTTTTTCGCTCCAAAAATAAACTAGGTCAAATCATACTGCCACCCAAAATTTTAACTAAAGCAGACTTCAACAAAAATTAACATTTGGAAAATTTAAATAGTAAGGGCGTTTATTTTTATTTAAAAAAAATTTTAATTAAAATCGAAATTTTGTATTAGAAAATGCGAAATTTTAAGATAAACTTTCTTTTTGTCATTTGCAATTAGAAAAATTTTAAACGAAATTGAAAATCTAATTTGAAATTTAAACCTTTTAACTACATTTCTCCACAGATTTTAATTGTCTTATAACCAAAATTATCAGTTTTAAAAACGAATTTGTTAAAATATATATTGATTTCCCTATTTCCCCCCCTGCAGCCGCGCATGATGCCGACTATATAATACCCTACACCAGTCTGGTAAAAAGCCAACTAATGTTTGGATCCGAAATTCAAATGGATTAAAATTGACTTGTGTCAAAATTTTCTATAAAATTAAAAAATAGGCGAAAATGGGAAATATAGCCCATATGCGCGATAGGTCCAAATATGGACCGATGCTATCTACAATCAATAGCCTCTGTTCCCGGGACCATGTGAGTTATAGAACCAAATTTCATTGAAACATCTTGGTATTTGCGACCTGTAACCAATCCAATTTTTGGGGGACCCTTATATGGGCACTAGGTCTAAACATGGACCGATTTTAAGTAAAATCAACAAGCTTCGTCCTTGAGTCGACGTAGGTCGATGTACCAAATTTCATCAAAAAATCTTAATATTTGCGACCATTAGAGTGGGCACAATAATGCATGGACAGACAGACGGACATCGTTAAATCAAAATAAAAAGTGATTCTGAGTTGATTGGTATACTATATGGTGAGTCTAGGTCCAATATTTTTTGGTATTACAAACATCAGCACAAACTTATTATACCTTCTCCACGTAGTGGAGTAGGGTATAAAAATCGAAATTAACCCCTCTTTTCGCATTTTTTAAATAACAATTTATGGTTTTTACATAAATTTTACAGCCAACCAGCGTTATTTACTACAAAAAATGGGTCAATTTGACACCATGATCTCAAACAGGTTACTATCGATTTTTTTCTAGTAAATGCTTAATTAAAAGTTTTTATGTCGATTTTCATGTCAAATGGCACTTTTTGACATTTAAAAACTAAGGGTAATTTTGAGCCCATGTGTCTATAAGTATTAATTCTAAATTTTGTAACAGAGTTATTTCGACAATATTCACCAAATTCCGCAAGAAACATCACTATGATTTGATATACTTTCAAGAAAAATGTAAAATTTTCAAAAATTTAGTTTTTGACCTTGGTAAAGAACGCCTTTGTAAGCCGAAGTTTTACAAAGTTTTCGCAAAACAATCTCTTGTATTAGGATTAAAAAAAACGGAATTGATTTTGTTACAGCTAGCTAAAAACACAACTAAATGTCCTGGAAAGCAGTCGCTCCAAACACAAACTCGAATTATCATTTTTCCAATTTATTTTTTTTTCTTTAATATCAACTATTATGTAGTGCAACTAGCAATCGACATCTTCAAATTAGGCATTTTAAAAAATCTTTAGAATTAAAAAAAACACGTTTTTGCATTTTTATCAAATTCATGGGTCATTTTGGATTCCAGGCTAAAGTGGGTTAATGATATCCGATGACGTCAAAATTCCATGTCTGAATCATTTTGACTATGTTAAATGAATAAATGAACCAAAATACAAAATTTTTCAAAATTTATAATTTTGGGAATTTTTAATAATAATACACTTTTTTCCAAATTGGGCCATTTTCGGCCGCAACTCGGCACGGGTTAACGTTTTCCAAAAAAATAGAAAAATCGACTTTGTTAATTTGGGACCATTTGTAAAAAAATTGGGGGGTTTGCGTGTCAAAAATAAAGGACACCCTAATTTTCTATATATAAAAGAATAACTTGAGTGACTGACCGACTGAATGACAGACTCAACATTGCCCAGCCCAAATCACTGACGCTAGGAAGGTGAAATTTGATATGTAGGTTCCTCCTCCAGCGTAGAAGTCCGCTAAGACGGGATTTTTGGAAATTCCTACCGGAACGGGCAAAAAGGGGAAAAGTCTCCCCCTTGGCGGCCTGCCAAAACCCCTTTGGCTAGAAACCTGAAATTTAAAACATGTGTTCCTTGGAGTATGGGCTAACTTATACGGAAAGTAGTTTTCAGAATTTTGGACAGGGACGTTGTAAAAATGGGAGTTAAAAAGGGGAAAAGAGCCCCCTTTGACGGCCTGGCCAAACCGCTTGAGGTAGGAAGTTGAAATTTGGTACAAAGGTTCCTCCACTATCGTAGACATCCACCAAGACGGGATTTTTGGAAATTTTTACAGGGAGGGGCAAAAAGGGGAAAAAGTCGCCCCCTTGACGGCCTGCTGAAACTGCTGGAGCTATAAAGTTGAAATTTGGTATGTAGGTTCCTCGACCGGTGTAGACGTCCGTTGAGACGGCATTTTTGGAAATTTTTATCGGGAGGAGCAAAAAAAGTACCTTATATCCAGCAGTTTGGCCAGCCCGTCAAGGGGGAAGTTTTTTAGTTTTTTCCCTTTTTACCCCCCCCCCCCCCCGGTATTAATTTCCAAAAATACCGTCTTAAGGGACGGCTACGTTGGAGAAGGAACTCAAATACCGAATTTAAGCTCCCTAGTTCCAGCAGTTTGGATGTCTACAATAGAGGAGGAACTTTAATACCAAATTTCAACTTCCTACCTCCAGCGGTTTGGGCAGGCCTTTAAGTGGCACTTTTCGCTTCATTAATCCTCATTTTTGCAATGGCCCTGTCCAAAATTGCAAAAAGCACCTTCCCGATAAGTGAGCCCATACTCCAAGGAACATATGTTTTACATTTCCGGTTTCTAACCAACTTTTACTATTTGTGCCCCTCTCGGTAGGAATTTCCAAAAATCCATCAACAGGGAATTTCAGCTTCCTAGTTCCAGCAGTCTGAGCAGGCTGTCAAGGGGGACACTTTTTCTTTTTTTGTCCCTACCGGTTGGAATTAGGCTGGAAGAAGAACCTAAGTACCGAATTTCAGCTACCTAGTTCCAGCAGTTTCGACAAGTCGTTTCTCTTTTTGAGGTCCCATTTTATAACGACCCTGTCCAAAAATTCAAAAAAGTTTCTTTCTAATAAATTACTTCAGGCATCCACATTTTAAATTTCAGGTTTCTAGCCGACGGCCTTTTTACAGGCCACCAAGGGGAGGCTTTTCTTCTTTTTGCCCCTCCCATTAGGAATTTACAAAAATTCTATCTTCGCGGCTGTCTGTGATGGATGAGGAACATTCATACCAAATTTCAACTTCATTGCCTCAGCGGTTTGGGCAGGCCGTTATTGGGGACATTTTTCCCTTTCAACCCCCATTTTTACGTTGCTGGTGAGTTAGTCCTACTCCAGGGAATACATATTTAAAATTTTAGGTTGGTCAAAAGGGATTGGGCAGGCCGTCAAGGAGGAGACTTTTCCCCTTATTTTCCCTCCCGATAGGAATTTAAAAAATTCCGTCTAAGCGGACGCCTACATAGAAGGAAGAACTCACATACCGAATTTCAGCTACATAGTTTAAGCAGTTTGGGCAGGCCGTCAAGAGAGGAACATCCCCCTTTTGGGATATCCTGTAGGGAATTACAAAAATGCAAACTAAGTCGATGTCTACTACAGTGGAGGAACATTTATACCAAATTTCAACTTCTTACCTCTAGTGGTTTGGGCAGGCAGTTAAGGGATGCACTTTTCCAATTTGGGAGACCGTCTATGGGGTGACTTTTCCCCTTTTTGCCCGTTCCCGTAGAAATTTCCAAAAATCCCGTCTTAGCGGACGTCTATGCCGAATATCAAGAAACCTTGTTTTAGTGGAGATATCCGTGGGGGAAGGAAAAAAAGTACTTTTTGTGAAATTATATTTTTTTAAATGGTACTTTTTTGGAAAAGGTCCTTTTTTGAAAAAGGTACTTTTTTGAAAAAGGTACTTTTTTGAAAAAGGTATTTTTTTTTGGAAAAATGAAAAAGGTACTTTTTTTGGAAAAAGGTACTTTCTTTTGAAAACGTAAATTTTTTTAGAAAAAGGTACTTTTTTTGGAAAAAGGTACTTATTTTGGAAAAAGGTACTTGTTTGGAAAAAGGTACTTTTTTGGAAAAAATACTTTTTTGAAAAAGGTACTTTTTTTGGAAAACGGTACCTTTTTTGGAAAACGTTACTTTTTTGAATAAGTCCTTTTTTGAAAAAAGTACTTTTTTGGAAAAAGGTACTTTTTTGGAAAAATGTACTTTTTTGGAAAAAGGTACTTTTTTTTGGAAAAATGTACTTTTTTTTGGAAAAATGTACTTTTTTTGGAAAAGGGTACTTTTTTGGAAAAAGGTACTTTTTATGCCCCTCCCGATAAGTATTTTCAAAAATGCCGTCTCAACGGACGTCTACACCGGTCGAGGAATCAGATATTTCCGTTAAATTTTAATGTTGGAATACATTTCTTCCTCTTTCGAATAATTTTAGAAATGTTCCAAAACTTTCGAGAGGATTTATCTAAACCTTTTAGGAAATTATTCCAACTGGAATTCCTAAAATTAACTATATTATCATGGATAACATTATTTAACAATTTAGTCTGAGATTTAAAAACAGGAATTCTGTACCTAATCCAACATCTTCCAAAATTGATTCTGAGCGTAATTAAATGAATAATATCTCTTGGAAGTCGCTTGACAAAAATATTTGAAACTCTTTTTTTCGGGACACTGAAATGAATGGCGTTTTGCAACAGAGTTGTAAAATCTGACACTAACAGTTCAATGTCATCAACATTATTCAATGGCATTTGCAATAGGTTAAAAGCATTATCACTAATAAATCTCCTGAATGACCTCCAGTTAGCATTGCCATAGTCGTGCTTCAAGTTGTCTGTAGTGAGATATCTAGTATTGAATGTGGTGTGTAAGTGATCAGAACCTAGGTTGTTAAGGGTAAGAGCTGCGGAAAGTTTGTCAGTAACATTTGAAATGAAGACATCGGGGACTGAAGGATTTGCTCTTCTATTAGAAGGTACTAAGGAGGGATCGGGAGGATATACGATACCGAAATTGTTGGTAGATATTAAATCATATAGAATGTTTCCCCAGCAGTTCGCACGAATGCAGCCCCACGCTTGGTTTGTACAATTGAAGTCACCTCCCAAAATATAATTTTCTCTACTCCTGGCAAATTGTTTTAAATCCGACCTAAATTGGGTTTTTTTGATATCAGAAGGTCCAGGAGAACCCCCACGAAAATAACAGCTGTAAATATGTAAACTGGTGTTGTCAGAAAGTATGATTTTAATACCTATGTTTTCAATTAGAATTGTATTTAATACAGGCAAAAGTTCATGTTGTATAGATTTGCGTATTGCGATTAATACACCGCCTCCTCTAGAATTTTCGCGGTCTCTACGGTAACAAGAAAATTCTGGGTGAACCACAGAAATTTTATTGTCTAGCCACATTTCATTCACTAAACCAATATCGACATTTTCACGTAACATAAAATCAAAAAATTCATAGAGTTTATTGCGAATACCTCTAGAATTCCATGTTATTATATTTAGATTATTATTCATGATAAAAATTTAAATGCTAACCCCTAAATTCATAAACGCTTTGTAAAATTATAGGAGGTTTATTGAACAAATTTTGTATGAAAATGACGTTTTGTAAACCTGCTATAACTTTACAAAGTATTTATGAATTGAGGGGTAAATCTGTAACAACATTAAATTGTTCCTTAAATTTGCACTAGTTGGATAAAAAAGATTTTAGCAAATTTTATGTCAAAACGAATTTAGAAGATAACTAAAAAAAAAGTAAAACTAATTTATAAAAAAAACATTTTCAAGGCACATAGTTTCGTCCTTTCAACAATATACAATTAACATAAGTTAAAGGTTTCCATTGAATTTGCCAAAAGTCTATATGCCAGGATGTTTCTAACTGTCAGAGAGTTTTACCCAATGTTGTTATACCTTAAATGTTGCGAAACATTTAATAACAATTTACTTATTTTGTTGCTAACCAGTACCAAGACTCTCGGTGCACCTATAACTGGCGTGACCGTTGTGAAACTAAAAAAAATATAGTGTGACGTAAACTCATGGAAAAATATTAGTAACAGCTATATGTAGTGAATTATCATAAAAAAATCGCAGAGTGTAGAAAACGAAAGGTCGGCAAATCGTTCATTACAGTATTAAAAAAAAAATTTTTAGTGCTCTTTCGTATTATTTCAAGGAAATTGTAGACAAATTAAATATCATTGCATATTTTCTAGTGTTTTAAAAGTTTTTTAAAACTTTTATTTTTTAATTAAAAATTTGTATTCAATTTAACTAGTAAACACAAGTAGTTTTTAGCTACTATTTTTTGGTTAACTGTAAATGTAGTATAAAAATATGTTAATTTTAATTTAATACCAGGCACCCGATATTAATATTTTTAAAACGTTTTATTTTGTTTTTTCCTCAATAAAAAAAAATCACATGTGTACAAATGAATTTATTTTTCTTGATGGATATTTTGTTTTCATAAATTTTTTTATTTTTTGTTTTCTTTTCGAAATTTAAAAAATATCCGTACTGATATTTTCAGGAAAGTTGAGAATTATTTTTATTTTTGTATTGAGGAAAAAACAAAAAAAAAACGTTTTATTATTTTTATTTTTTTGTTTTTTCTGATTACATTTTGTAAAAATTCTTAAAACAACATTCATATGGATACATTTCTGCATCCAATGATCTATACCTTTGCGTTATTTAAAAGTAATAAAAATTTCCGCCGAAAAGCATGTAGGCTGAATAGTTTTGTACAAAAGACAAACTGTGGTCATCAAAACCATAGGATTTGTGAGCAACTAACTACAAAAACTGCACTTAAAAAAGTACAAAATAATGGCGGAACGCGAAAAAAGGCTTTATGGTACAAAAAATTAATTTTGAAATTTAATCAGCGATTAACATTCTGCAAGCAATTATATTGATGCAAAACTATTCCTTTTTGTAAATTTTTTTTTTGTGATTTTTTTTTTGAAATCTAGATTATGGATTATGGATTTTAAAAAACCCCACTTAAAAAATTGCAAAATAATGGCGGAACGCGAAAAAAAAGCTTTATGGTACAAAAAATTAATTAAAAATTCTTACAAGAAATTTACATTTTGCAAACAAATACACTGATGCAAAAAATTTTCTTTTCGCAAAATTTTTTTCGCGAATTTATTTTTTGCAAACTAACCACCAAACTTTCATATGAGATAATTGGTATTATAGTACCTAGATTATGAATTTTAAAAATCCGCACTTAAAAAATTGCAAAAAAATCGCGGAACGCGAAAAAAAGCTTTTCGGTACAAAAAATAAATTAAAAAACTCAGTGAGCGATTAACATTCTGCAAACGAATGTATTAATAGAAAAATTTTTCTTTTTGTAAAATTTTTTTGCCGAAATTTTTTGCATACCAACCACCAAACTTTCGCATAAGATATGGGTATCATAGTCCCAACTTTGTGAATTTTAAAACCCGCACTCATAAATTTTTAAACTTAATCAGCGATTAACATTCTGCTATACATACATACATATGTACATATATATTGATGCAAAACTTTTCCTTTTTGTAAAAATTTTTTTTCCGATTTTTTTTTGTTTTTGCAATCTAACAAGATAATTTTGGTATAGGATATAGGTATTATAGTCCCTAGATTGTGAATTTAAAAAAACCGCACTCAAAAAATTTAAAAATAATGGCGGAATGCGAAAAAAGTCTTTATGATACAAAAAAATAATTAAGAAACTTAATCAGCAACTTATATTCTGCAAAAGAATGCATTAATGCAAAAATGTTTCTTTTTGTAAAATTTTGCCAATTTTTTTTGCAAACTAATTACCAAACTTTTGTATGAGATATGGGTATTATGGTCCCTAGGTTATGAATTTTAAAAATCTGCACTTAAAAATTGCAAATTAAAGGCGGAATGCGAAAAAGGTTTCATGGTGCAAAAATTTAATTAGAAAACTTATACAGCGATCTCATTCCGAAAATGATTAATATTAATGCAAAATACTACACAGAAAAAAAAAGTTCATAAATAGAAGAAATTTTTTCATAAACTGTATGAAGCGAACATACAATTTTTTTCCCAAAACTTTTTATTCAATGTATGAATTTGTTCCTACATATTATGAACAAATTCATGAGGTATTTTTTTGAAAGTTAATTAATTTCCCTAGGCATAATGAATTAAGCATCAACATTATGAACGAATTTGCGAATTATAAGTAAATACTGCACTAATAGGGCATTTTTATTAAGTAAAACTGTTAATATATAACTACATACGATTTCAAAATTAAAAGAATTAATTAAAATAAATATATTGCACTGATTGCATTGATTTTGACGCATTGCCTTTCTGAGACATTACATTTTATGCAAAATTTCTTTTTGCAGAATAGCCAAGACAAACCCTTGACTTTCTTCTTCTGCAACTGATTGGGGTGAAATAGATATAAGCCTTGAAGCAGAATAACTTGATGAAATGGTAGTTTATTATTCAAATTATCCTTAACTACATAGAGATATGGCTAATACAGACAGCTTCCAGTTTTGTCTGATTTCATAAAATATGGTGAAATCTGAAAAGACAAAAGTTAAAAAATGCTGCTTTGTATAAAATGAAAACCATCACACAATTTTTTAAGTTTATACCATTTAATATTCCTTGCTAAAATATTAGCAATTTAAGGTCTCCAAAATTAGTTTGTTTTCAAAGGGAAAATAAAATATTATGACATTTTTATTTCAAGCTAACTTGTTATTTTTAAATTTAAAAACAAATAAAAATATTCATAACTGGAACGAATTTATTCATACATATAATAAACTAAAAATAAGGAAAACAGTTCATACTATTTATGAACAAATTTGGTTCTGTGTAGTCAATTGGGAAACATTTTAGCAAAAAAAAATATTTGCAATATATGTTTGTATGTATGTACCGCCCAACAGTGCACTTCAGGGTATTATATGATTATTTTACAGATTTGAAACCAAAATCCAGAATAGTAAAAATAAATATAAACAAAAAATTTAAAATTCTATTCATATTTTTGTACTTAGAACAAACGATGGAAAACAAAAAAAAAACGTTTTAAAACGTTTTATTTTTTTAATAAATTTTTTTATCTTTGATATTTATACCTAAAGATATTTTTGGAATTTCAACTTGAGGGATATTTTTATTTTAAAGTACATTTGAAATTTTTTGTTTTAGATTGAGAAATAAAAACATTTTGTACTTTAGTGATATTTATTTTTGATAAAAACAAAAAAAAAACGTTTTCTGGTGACTGTTTAATAAACAAATAAAACGAATTTAGATTGAAAAAAAACTCATTACTTTTAACCTACACTGCGAGAATTATATGCAGGATATTAATAAGTTTTTGCATAAAACCAATGAAGTTTCACTGAAACTTTTCATTGAATTAATGGAATTTTTCATAAAATGAGAAAAATTTCATTTCATTTATTACAAGTATCATATACTTAATAAAAAAGTTTCATAAAATACATGAAGCTGTTTTTATCAATTCTAAGAAATCTTTTATTTATTTATTTTCTGAAGAAAACTTCATTAGCTTAATGAAAAATCCCATTAAAAAACAATTTATTTGAAATCTGTGGTATCAAATCTACAGATTTGTTAATTTTTTTTATAATAACCCGGTGAAAAATGTCCATATATAAACATTTATGGTTCAACCATATATGTATGGATCCGAAAAATGAGGTAACACCTAAGTATATGTTCATATATGGACATATATGAACATATATTATATGTTCATATATGGACATATATGAACATATACATTTATTAAATATATGCGAATACATGCGAACGTTGCTGTCCTTTATTATAAGGTTGTACGATAGATATAAATTTATGTATGACATTCAAATTAGGCGCTACATATGTTCCTTTTTTAATTCATGGCATTAAATATAATTCCATATTTATCCAAATATGAGTTCCTTTTACATATATGGAAAAATGTATTCTTCGAAATATGTTCATATACAAGTCCCTTTTGCATAAATTGAATAACATATACTTTCATATTTGTCCATATATGAGTGCCATTTCCATATATGAAATAACAGATGCTTCCATATATGTCTGTATATGAAATTTTTTCCATATATGGAATCACATATACTTCCATATATGTTCATGTAAAATCCATATTTGTTCATATGTGTCCAAACATAAACCATATGTGAAAATGTTTGAGCGTATATGAGCATTTTTGACCGGGAAAAGAATATCGAAAACATATAATTATTTTTTTTATATTCTCTCTAATATAACAGTGGGTCCTTGAAGGCTGACTCGGGGGAGCTCGCGTTTCACACATTCTGGTTTACATTGTCCTTGGTGGAAGGTTTTGTTGGGATTTGGATTTATGACGACTTTTGTCGCAGAGCTCTACCACATATCCCAATGGCATTAGGATCGGAAGGAACCAATTGGGATAGTTTCGTCGTTAGTGTGTTACATTTTTAAAATTTAAAATATTTTCTCAAGAAAATATTGAAAACCCTTAAAAGTTTAGAATATTCTTCTTGTAAAATTATTTTTTTATGTAAAAGTTGTAATAATAAGGCCATGTTTTATAGTGAGAACAAAGATTGATTTTTTCTAACATATTTAGTTCTGACTATAAAACAGCCCTTTAATCACTTCTTCTATATTAAACCTATTAGATTAGGAAACATTGTAGTGTTCGAAAACTTTTTGACACTGAAACATTTTTTGTATTCTAGGTTCGATATGAAAGTTGTAGGATTTGCAGTAACTTTTCTTATATGTACCATAAAACTATCACAGATACTGCAATTTTACAATTTAAGGCATATTCCTATTATCATATTCTGAGAATTTGTTTCTTATCAGAATTGTGTTTCCTATGAAAATATTATTTAATTTCTAAATGGTTTTTAAAAAACAGAATATTAAAATCTTGTGATTATTTCTGTAGAAAAGTTTGCGAGTTTAGAGATTTTCTCTTACAAAGTGTTAGGATTCTGTGCTGCGATTACTTCTTAACTTATTTATGATGAAATTTGATAGTTAACAAAAAAATATATCGAATATAGAAAAATATATCGTTATTACAATAGAAAATTCTTCTAAGTTTATTCTAACAAATTTTTGGTTAACTCGTATATTTTCAAAACATTCAAAAAATGTCGCAATGGGGCTGAGCAGATTTCCACGAAACCCTTTTTTAAGGCTTCTACTTCTAGCAAGAAGGTTATAAGACTAGGATATGTAATCGCATCGGATCGCATTACGGACTGGACATCGTACAGAACATTATGGCGTCGAACCAAAAATGACGAAAATGTGAAAGTAAATTGGCAGAAACTTAAAGTTATAATAAAAATTAAAAAAAACTGTTAGAATTAAGAAAACCGATTATAAAAAAAAAAATATGGAAAATAAAAATAAGCAAAAATTAATGATCAAATTTTATTTTTAATTTTTTTCTGCGAAAATTCCCGTATTCGTTCTGTTAAACGCGTTCTGATTAAATCGAACTAATTTTTCTGTTATTTTCTCTAAAAAAGTCCGTACAAATAGGTCAAAATTCTGCTAAAATAATAGTACATGTATTTGCGCCAGCACAATTTTGACCTATTTGTACCGCCTTTTTTTACGAGTGTATGTTATATTGCAATTTTTGTATTTCTCCAAAATGTAAGAAAAACAATATGCCATATTTTGTAAAAGTATTATACAATTTATTGCAACACCCAGAAAACAGATTCGTTGTTATAACCGAATTTGTTGCCAATCGAATTGGGGCGGTTACAGCAACTATTATCAAATTTAATGCTGTATTTGATCGCCATTATTGAATGATTCGGTTATGACATTGTATTACTTTCAGTTGTGAGTACTAATGTTAACTAGAAATAGTTCAGTACCTGCAACTGAATTTTAATATATATTACACCATTTCCAATTAAAATATTTTATTTATTTCTTTAAGTTTTTATTTATTCATACACAAAATATATAGTTAAATGAAATACAAATTACAATTTAAAAAAGCAGCCAATAGACAAAGTTTTCAAGGATAGTATAATTTAAAACACATATTTGTTCTCAAAATAGACTCCTTAAATGCTGTGGACCTTTCTAAGAAACTAAATCAGAACCTAATATTGATTCTTAGGATTTGTCTAAGGAAAAAATCAGCTCGCTGATTTTCAGCAAACTCCTTTTGCTGAAATGACCAACTTTTTTGTAAGCACGCTCCTGACTAAAAATTTGCTGGCTATTTTTTACTGACTTTACTGATTTTTTCTTTATTGAGTGTATGGAAGATATGGTGTTTTGATACGTTTGTGGATTTTCGCATCAAAAAAGGCTGACAATCTAAAAATTTATCGGCCAAATGAACCACTAATTAAAAAAGTAAGAGTTTTCTGAAAAATTTTTAAGAACAAGTTCTTTACTCTTGGAAATGTTATTATTGATTGCAAAAAAATCAACAGGCCTTAAAGACCACCATGATCCTATTAAAAATCACAACAGGTTATTACTGCCAGATAAGAAATCGCAAAAAGATCTGGTCCTTCAAAAAATTTATCCATTGTAGGTTCTGTGGTAGTTCACAAATGTTCTTTCTTCCCTTCTACAATAAAGCCTTATTAAAGTGAGTGCACTAGTCCCGTAACAGTTCGGATTGCTTTAAAAAACAAAACATTACCTATTGGGCATCAAAACATATATTTACTAGAAATATGTGCGTTTATAAACGGCCAAATTAAACTGAAAGCTGATTTCGAAATTCATTATTGTTTTTAGCAACAGAATCATCGACAAAATGGATCACCATCAAAAAAATTTAGTAAACCAAGACTGTAAAAAACAATTCGTTGAAATTATTTTCGTGGTTTATGAAAGTACCTACTTACTCTTAATATTTTGTTCCTTGGTATGTTTAGCAGATGTTTACTTTTAAACATAAAATTTTGTTTTTGTTGAACTGGATTTTTTTTGTTATTTTATAATAACAATTCTGACAGCAATGCGAATAATATTCGTTCATAAAAACATTTGAATTGTTACAGCAACCAAATAATAGGACGTAGGATTATTTCATAGTATAATTAACAGTTGTATGTACCGAAAGTTTTACTAACCATATTTTTTATTTAAAATTAATTGGGAAATCCAACAAATTGTTACGAGAAAATTCCAGTCCATTCAAGTATATTTTATTTTGACTAAGCACCAAATATCTTTTCTGATTACATAAGAAACACACATTCAACTAAAATAGTTATTTAATAACTAAAATATAGAATTTGCAACCGATGCCTAACCGATCTTTTTTCTGTGTGAATATGTAGCAAGAGGACGATATGTTGCAAAATTTTAAAAACATAATTCTTGAATTTCATTAAATTGTATTATTGTTTATATTTATTGTCAGATTGTCTCTATATGATAATTTTTTCAACAACCTGTCATTTTGAAATCTGATTAAATTTTATCCTGACAGTTCGCATCATTTAATCATTTTATAGATTAAATTATTTGCTACTTTATTCAATAAACATCTTATTCAAAGAATCAGTTTGATTTTTATTGACTGATTTTATATAATCAAGCAAATTAATAAAATTTTAACAAATAATTTCAACTATCTTTTTCAGAGAAAAACAAATATAAGTTAATATCTGAATTAATATTTTTTTGTTATTATTTTATTTATCTCAAAAACCTTTATTTTAATTTGATTTCTAATTATTAAATTTAATTTATTTTCAGTGAAAGTCATATTTTTTTACACTGAAATGTTCTTTTTATATATTTTTTTATGAGTATATAAGTATTTTTGATTGTGCCGATTTTATGCCGATTTTTTTAAATCAAAGTGCCGAAAATGCCGATTTTTTTGGGAAATAGTGCCGATTTTTCATAAAAATTATAAGGCAGCCCTGACTGTGTGTTATTTTTGCAAATAACATAACAGTGACGTCACATATGCATATTTGTTATTGGATGCTTTTAGTGAGAGCTAAAAGTAACTGTCCAATTCTTGTCTTTTGTAATTTACTTGATTTTATTATATTATTATGGTTCAATTACATTGTTCTTTGTTTTTAAATTAGTTTAAATAGTCAATAAACACACATTAAAATAAGATTAAAAAAAACAAATATTCGTGCGTTTGGTTTTTATTTAAATCAGTGATGCGCAAAATTGATTTGCAATTGTATTAGTGAGCAAGAGAGAGAGATATGTTGTCTTCATACATATTTATCAATCTCCTTATTGTTTATACAATCTTAATGAAATTTTCTGTAACATATTTTTATAGATTTTAAACAAAATGTTCTATATTAATACTTTTATGGCAATTTTTTTATATTTTGTTTTTTTTTTATTTCTATTAAAGATCTACTATGAAGATATTACTATGAAAATAATCATAATATCTTTTAATAACATATTCCCTAGATTCCTTAAATGTTTTATAACATAAAAGGCATTGCATGATATCAAAAACATTTTTCATCATATATTTTCTGAATGTCATAAATATTTGTTTTCAGTGCACTGTCTCATTGACGACTAAATTAAAGAGCATAAAGCGGAGAATACACGAAGGAACATTGAGTAGGGAACAAAAAATATCAAAACATTTTGTAAACACGAATTGTACATGGCAACACGCACACACACAAACACACACACACATTTGTACAAAAAATCAAGTACTGGCATACCACTGGGTAAAGGCGGTGTTCATAATAAATGCAAAAAATGTTTTGCCAGTATTTGTTTTTTTTTTTAATTTCGGTGGTTTTAAAAAAACCACTGGCACAGAATGGGCTTAGAGTGCTATGCCAACGTTTGCAACCAGTGGTTATCTAGTGCTACCTAGTAAGAAATTGCAGCTGAACAAAAAGCAATTCACTGGTAGAGCAATGATTTTTTAAAAATGATGACGCTTCGTTAAAAAAGTTTGTAGTCAGGAGCTTCCAAGCAAAAAATATTTTTTTTAATTTAAAATTTTTTCGTTTTATAAAATAAATTTTTTTGTTTGTGAAAAAGCTCCTTTAAGAGCAACTCTTGCGCAACGCTGGCATAAAAGTTCCAAAAAACTTTTTGTCAGTGCTATCATTTTAGTATATGTCTCAGTGGGTAAAGCTATCGTCTGCCAATCTGACGGCCTGGGTTCAAATCACGGCAGGATAAAAAAAATAAAAATTTTTTTTTTAATTTTATTTTTATTTTCGAAAATATATTTCCAGACCACCTTTTTATCGGTTTTACCATCGGTTGCAAGCAAAAAATATTTTTTTTCGTTTTATAAAATCAATTTTTTTGTTTGTGAAAAGCTCCTTTAAGACCAACTTTCTTTTGTTTGCGCAACGCTGGCATAATAGTTCCAAAAAACTTTTTGCCAGTGCTAGCATTTTAGTATACTTATGTCTCGTTAGCTCAGTGGGTAAAGCTATCATCTGCCAATCTGACGGCCTGGGTTCAAATCACGACAGGATAAAAAAAAATTATAATTCGTTTTAAATTTTATTTTGGAAAATATATTTCCAGACCACCTTTTTATCGGTTTTACCATCGTTTTGCCAACGTTCGAAAATTTTTTTTCTCCAGTGCTTTTCCGGCGCTTTTTGAACAGCCGGTCCTTTTGTCTAATGATGTTATCATTTTGGGAATGGGAAAGCACTTTTTGCCAGTACTTGTACCACCTGTTAAAGTGCTTTGCCATCGCTTTCCCGTTTGTATATTTTTGACTGGGTAGTTTTAAACTTAAATCCATTTTAATGTTTTCAAATTATAAAATACTTTTCATTCTATTTTTGTTATTTAATCAAAATCACAATAAAATTTATTCTAAAATATTAAATTAAATTTTAGTGGGATCCTGAAAATATAAAGCACACGTATTTTTTTAGAAACTTAAACTCATGCTCGAGGGTTAAAAAAAAGATTACTCAAAGTTTAATTTTTACTATTTTAAAGAAAAATAGCCGAATTTGGCATCAAATGGAAGCTTTTTTAGAGCCGTATCTAACCGTATACAAATTATATCGGAACGTATCTAATTATTTTTTGTTATTTCCCGGGTAAAAATCTTAATATGCTGTCATATATAATTATATCTTATTTGATAAGTCCCCATATACCCACATTCAGCTTAATCCGAAAAATGAGACATGTATCTAATTATATAAAATTAGATATAATTTGATAGAGTTTGATCCGAATTTTGTCCATATCTAGGACATCATATTATATCTAATTCGATATAAAAATATCTGATTTTATATAATTTTGTCTGATAGTAGGAATACTTTTTATGCATACCAGCTTTAAATTGACATTGAAATTTGTATAGTTTGAACAATTTTAAAGGCCCAAATTTTATAACATAACCCGGGTAAAATAAATAATATGATGTCATATGTAATGATATCTTATTTAATATAATTGGAAATATGCTATGATCCGAAAAATGGTGGATAAAATTATATCGGATAAAGATCTAAATATTTATATTGAATCATATATAATCTTATCCGTATTTTGACCCGATATAATTGCATAAAATTTGATGTAGAAAGACATAATTATATAACGCTTCATAATTCAAGATCAAAACAAAAACTATAAAAAAGTACTGAAAAATAACACACTTAAGTTAAGAATTAAAAATTTAAATAAAAATTTAGAAGAAGTTGTACATAATTGTAACCAAGCATTTTAAGCCTTCTCGTATAAAATTGTATTCTACCCGTAAACTGTGTAAACCTGGTATGTTTACGAATTTAATGTCAAATTCCATACATAAAAATATGGCTTGTATTTATACAAGGTTTATAAGGAATTTAGGAGTTATAATGAGAACGCCTTTTATATTTTGAAATCATACATAAATATATCTGAAAAAAACATAGAATTTTTTTTACATTGTGCTATACTTAAACATATCTAAAACAACTTAGAAAAAAATTTAACATTGAGCTATATAAAACTTTATATATTTTCCGATAAAGCCATTTTTAATTATATATGACGATGTATTAAAATTGTCATAGCATATGTAAATAGATATGGCACATATAAATATATATGGGGACATGTACATTTATACTGATCTATATATGACATCATATAAGAAATTTTTGAAAAACTCAAAGCTATACATAATTATATCCGCAAAGATATAGTGTTACACTTGACTATATAAAGGGTTTTTCAATAAGAGCGCTACAAAAGTAAAAAAGTTTAAATAAAACAAAAACGGTTTTGGATATCAATGAAATTCTTTATTCCTGTGAAAGTACGTGCGATGCCATTATGTATGGAAATCGATCTCTTTTGCATGGCCACCACGGGCACGCTTGCAGAAGTCCAGACGCTGAACCCAATTTTCGACGGTTTTCTAGCATAAATCGGCCGATACTGCTGCAATTTCACGTTCGATATTCGTACGAAGTTCATCAATCGTCGCTGGCTTGTTGGCATAGACCATAGATTTGACGTAGCCCCACGCTCAACTGTTGATCTCCTAGGACGATTATGAAGGTCATAAATTGGACATAGCGCTCTTAACGTTGAGGCCACTGACTCCGAATTTCGGTAGTAAATTTTAATAATTTCGACTCGTTGTTGGCTCGTATATCTTTCCATCATGAAATGGCAAACCTTACTGAAGAGAAATGTCAAAAGAGCGGCAAGAAATATGGCGTCGTTTGCTGTCCCTGTCTTTCTACTTTTGTAGCGTCCCTGTTGAACAACCCTTTATAAACATTAGGGTGGCAGGTATTTTACAAAATGTTGAAATTCGAACATTTTGTTGACCTAAAAACCATATGGTGAAAATTTGAGCGAAATTGAACAATTTTAAACCGCGGCACACAGAGGTCAAGGTCAAATTTCGGGGAATTTCACTTTTTTTACAAAAAAAATAACTCTAAAAGTCATATTTGCCCGAATAATTTAATGAAAATTTGTAATTGAGTTCTTTTATGTTAACTTTTCTTATTATGATAAATTTGTTGTATAAGTAATTAACCCTCTTATTGCCCAGGGGTCAAAAATGACACAATTTATACAATTTCGATAATTAATCATACAAAAAGGCCTAATTTAAATAATTTTTTTTTCTCAGAATTGGACAATGAGTTTTACTAAATATAAACAATATATCTACGTTCATAAATTAATGCCACATAAGACTGTTTTTAAATTTTCAAATAACTAAATTGTGTGTAATTAATAAGTTTCTTCTTTTTTTGTAAAAAAAGTGAAATTTCCCGAAATTTGACCTTTGACCTCTGTGTGCCGCGGTTTAGAATTGTCCAATTTGGCTAAAATTTTCACTATATGCTTTTTAGGCCAACTGTAAAAAAATAGGGCGTGCACATTTCGAATTTCAACATTTTGTATAATACCTGCCACCCTAATAAACATATTAGTCCATATTAAATTACATAATTTCCTATATAACTATTTTTACTCGGGAAAATAAAAATTTTGTTGAATGCTTTTGTCTTCTAAATCGTACGCATCATTTCTTAACATGATTTTACATGCAAAAAAAATCACGTGAAAATTATTTTGCAATGGAGTAATTAACTCTTAATTTGCAGACTACTAAATTTGATGTTGAACTACCCAGCAAAATCTTTCGTTACCAAATAAGTGGTTATATAATACAAATTCATAGCTCGGCGCAACTTATTTTTTGGCGTCTAAACTCATTATTTTTGTTTGGCGTGGTCGTTTTTATAAGTAGTCACGCTTACCAGCTCGCTTAAGAAAAAATGAGAAGTAAGTAGTTATGAGATTCTGAATAATAAGTGGTTACAAATATGCTTACAAAAAGTTGAATTATAAGTGGTTATCCGACTGCTTACTTGATTCTTAAAAATAAGGAGTTACACAAATACTATTCGCTTCAGGAAATACATTCAGAGAAATTAAAGTTTTTGCTAGTGTGTAATTTTAGTACCCGTAATAAAAATTTTAACACAAAACATATTTACATGTAATAAATACAAATGGATAAAATTTAACTTTGTAAAAAGTACTTATTTAAACTATTACGAGTAAGTCATTATTTTATATTTAGAAACAATGAATACAATAGGCCGTTATTAGGAAGTCATTATTTTATATTACCAAATAATGCAAAAGGTAATGATATATCATTATGGGTAAGGCAGACAGCAATGAGGTGTTATTACCAATATTTTGCTGGGTATATATTAATTTCTACGGAATTATATAGAAAGTTATATAAAATTACAAGAATATTTTTTTAGTATGACGACACATACAGTGTTATGTAACTTAGTATCGAACCATATATAATCATATCGGACACTACATATATTTTGATTAGTTTTATATGGCTTATGTAGTTATGTATATGTGACAGCGCATAAGAAAGGGACCTAAGGGTAAAAAAATCATTTTTTTTTTTGATGTGGACAACATCTGAGCATCGAATGAGACCGATCCCATGCCCCAAAAGTGTTCCCTCCCAGAGATATGCGCGTTTTATGAAATTGAAGTCGACGATAAAGTAAATCTACTTCTTCGAATTCGTCCACCATTTAATCCTAAAACAAACAGTAAGAATGTTATCAGTTTTAAATTATTTTCGCGAATAACATAATAAGGTTATGTCAAAAAATTTTCGTACTAACAGAGTGATATTCACGATTTAAAAGAATTATAAATGAGTATTTATTATAAATCACAATTAATAATTTCAGAAAATAAAGCTGGATTGGAAAAACCGCGAGCAAAATTGATATCAAACTCATGGAAACAGCGCGCAAGGTAGAAAACAGTAAAAACCAACTGCACAAAACAAGAGGTAGGGACGACCTACGCGCGTTTTCAAGGTTGACCAGCACGTTCCTGACGTCATGAGATGTGTCGCTTTCAAATGAAACCAATACCAACACGCTCAGTGATGGTACACCAAAGATACACGTATTTAAATCTTTAAAATGGCTCTCCTGAACAAAACGGGTTTTTACCCTTAGGTCCCTTTCTGTTTTGCGCGTCACATGAGTCAAATTTGGGGATATGTAATAACATCATTTACCCTACAAAAAATTCGTTGAAAAAATAATATCAGATGTAGTTGTATATAATGATATGTGTCTTAATGTGACTCCATTCATTTGTCGGATATAACCCAATCACATTATATATGACAATATATAACTATTTTTACTCGGGTCAATTATTAATTTTTTTTTAATATCACATTTATATGGAAAATTGTTGTTGGTTTTACCTCAAATTTACACATAATAATATTTATTGCATTTAATCGATGGTGAATCAGAACTATTTTCGTTATTAGGGTTTTCGGCTTTACGACGAATTTTCCATAGCTATTTTTTTTTAACAATATTTCAACTCTGGGTCAGTGTTACCATGTATTTTTTTAGTAAAACTGTAAATAAAAACTGTTTCTTTATAGAAAAACTGTTTTTCGAAAAAAATTTTAAAAATCAGAAGAAATTCTGGGATCCCGAAGTATTCTGAGACTAAAATATTATCCCAGGGTCTCAATATTCAAAATATCGAGATTTGAATAATTGCATATGGCATTTATAGTAATCGACTTTTTGCATAGCCTCCTAATAAAATTTTTTTTATGAATTTTGGTCTCCTAGGCCCGAATCTGAAGTTAAAAAAAGTTCATCGAATCACCCTTCAGAGATGTGAGCCTTTTTTTATTAACCCCTGACTTAGGATAGAATACTTTACTGATCAGTGTTGTACTTCAAAATATTCTTTATTGATTTGCATTCCACATAAAATTAACTTTCATTTGATAGGGTTGTTATGTCGGGAATTGTTTGTTTGAAAAAATTACGTTTTTTGGAATTGTCATTGATCATAATTGAAAAAATAGTAGTAAATTATTAACCAGAATTGGGAAATATTTATTAAAAAATAAAAATCAATTTCGGCCTTTTTTGATGAGACATTCACAGAAAAAACAGTAGGCACCAACAATGGGAGTTTGTAAAAGCAATCACATTTTCTTTTAAATTGAAATTTTATTCCCAACAATTTTTTGTTTGAAATATTTGTAATTCGTTTGTAAATTGTTATCTTTCATATAAAAATTGTTAAAAAATAAAAATTCAAAGTTACAAAAAAAAAAGAAATTTTTTTTTGGATTTACAAATTTCTTTGTTGGTGCCTTTTTAAAAAGTTTTTTTTTGTATTTACAAATTTGGTATGAGAAAGGTCCCAACAAAACTTTCTATTACCTGGTAATAAGGTTTGTAAGAAGAAATTAAGGTATGTAACCTCTTACTTTGCTATTCCAACAGCTATTATTTTAACAAGGGCATGTCATTGGAGGTACACAGAAAAAAGTATCACAAAATTTTAAGTAATTAAAAAAAATTGTTGGCTTTTTACTTAGATATCTAACAATTTTTTTATTAAATGTTTGTAAATTGTATCAAAAATATCAAAAAAAATAGTCTTAGAATTTTTTGAAACAAAAAAAAAAAAAACAAATCATTTATTTTTTTTTTTGTCAATACGACAACATAAAGCGAAAAATTGTTTTAATATAACAAACTCGTTGTTGAAATTTATTTTTTTATTTTTAACAAATACAAACAAGTTACAAAAAAAAATTATTGTATTTACAAAACACATTGTTAAAAAAAAATTGATTTTATTTTTAACAAATTACAAAAAAGTTACAAAAAGGGATTTGTATATACAAATTCCATTGTTGGTGCCTTTTTAAAAAATTTTTTGTTTGTTTATGCAAAAAAGGTGTTTAACATTACAAACAGAATTTTGTAAATTTTTTCTGTGTATGTACTTTCCAAAAGAGGGCTAGGTAACAACATAAGAACATGTTACTTTAATGTTACATGTTAGGAGTTACGTAACCACTTACATAACCGATACTAAGCACAATACTACTTACATAACAGCTTAAAGTAAGGCCAAAAAAATGTGTTACAAACAGGTCTGAAATAACACATTAAAATTATGCGCTTACTTACTGTATAAAAATATATAGTTACTTCTTACAAAAAAAATTAAAATAAGATGTTATCGTGTTGGTTTTTTATAAATGCTAAAACGAAGCATATTCATATTTAATTAATATTTACTCAGATTAATATAAAGTTAACAAAAAATATAAAAGATATTTCAGTCAATGGCTCATATGAATAAAAAATAGATATTACTAATAGGGGGAAATATAGGGTTTTTTAAGCAATTACTTCACAAATCTAGTCTGCTTGGGAGTAGACTAGAAATTTTATTTTTTAGTTTTCGTTTACATTTCATGCTATTCTACCAGACAATTGGTAAATTTGGAGTTAAAAGCCATTCCTAAGCCCAAAGTAATTACTTCGAAGTAATTGCTAAGTTATATTCATATGACCCATTATGTATAAAACATATAAATTATTTGTATCGAATATTTTAAATAGAAAATAACACTCATCTATCGCATTACAAATAACTCCTTATTTTGAGGTATTTGAATACACCATCGGTAGTAAGTGGATATTTCTATTAAGTGATCACGTATCACATTAAAAGTAACTCCTTATTTTACGGTTTTAAAATATCCCATCTGTAATAAGTCGCTGCTTTTATTTAGAACTCATGTTGTGTTACAAGTAACTCTTTTCTTTGAGGTGTTTAAATATATCATTGGTAATAAGTTGCTATTACTACCCAGTAGTTATGCAGCACATTATACGTAAGACATTACATTTTAGTTATGAAATAATGCAATGGTAAGGGGTATGGTATTACCAGGTAATGTGTTCTGTAATAACAACATATTACCAAGGTTTTGCTGGGGTGTTTAAAAATTTAATTAGAATTTTGTAAATTCTTTCTGTGTTGTTTTAATTTTTTTTAAAAAATATAAATTTCTAAATTATCCTTCATTTAGAAATGATCTGAAAAGTTCGGCTAAAAAATGTCCGTCGCATCTATGACGTGTCAGATATGGCTTAGGCAATTTTATTCCGCGCTAATTTTTAATAAAATTTGTTATAAAAATGTTTCGTTTTTCCAGTAAGCATAATTTGTAGTATTGGCTCATATGAATAAAAAATAGATATTACTAATAGGGGGAAATACAGGGTTTTTTTAAGCAATTACTTCACAAATCTTAAATTTCTAGTCTACTCCCAGACTAGAAATTTAATTTTTTTCGTCTACATTTCATGCTATTCTACCAGCCAATTGGTAAATTTGGAGTTAAAAGCCATTCCTAAGCCTAAAGTAATTACTTTGAAGTAATTGCTAAGTTTTATTCATATGACCCATTATATTGGTATTTTTAAATTTATTTATGTTTCGATTTGTATCTAATTTTTGACAATATGAAAGATTTATTGTAATTGTTGGGTCATGTGCATAACCAATTTCTAAGTTTATAAAGGTCTTACAAAACAAATATTTTATTCAAAATTCATTTTATAAACGTGTTATAAAGTTTACAAATTGTTATGCATATGCACTTTTATATTTTAATTCTTAAATTTTAGTTAAACAAATAAAAAAAATTGTAAATAAAACAAATGTGCCGATTTAATATGAAAAACTGTAAAAAAATCCATGAATTAAAAAAAAACTGTTTTTTACATGAAAAAACTTGAAAACTGTTAGGCATCCCAAAAAACTGTGAAAAACAGTTAAAACTGGCTATATGGCAACACTGCTCTGGGTGCACAAAACGGGCAATTTGGATATAAAAATTTTTATTTTTTCGAGTACTTTATGAAAATAATTACATATAGTTGAAAAGAGTGGTAGGAGCTAGAACGCGGTTATATTTATACCGACAAGATTCGGGTTCCCGACATAACCCAACATATATTTTATATGAAATAACCTGTCGATTATTCTCGTGAGCTACTTAGAAGTAGTTACTAATCGCATTTAGAATCTGTTTCCCCATTTCAATACTTAACCCGACTCACCTGTCGATTATTCTCATAAATTACTTAGACATAATTATTAATGGTGTTTAGAACCTATTTCCCTGGTTCACGAATTAACCCGACTCACCTGTCCATTATTATCTTGAGTTACGTAGAACTAATTTTTGGTTCAAAATCTAATTATATCGAAACACAGACAGATCTATTGAAGTTTGCAGATAAATTACAGGTAAATAAAGCTGTGTAATAAAGGATTGTACAGTTGTATTGAACAAAAAAAGTGATCATTGCTTTTATTTCATAGGAAGCAGATCTTTGACGAAACTAGAGAAACTCAGTCGTACCCCAGCCGAAGTCAAACCTATATTACAAAATAAACCACAGTTTTAAAGCACTATTCCAGTTACAAAGTGCATTAAACTAAAATAGAACTTTTTCTATGGCAACTAGGTCAAAAAAATTGAACGATTTAGTTTTTGGAACAATACGAATTTATATACCAAATTCCACCAATTATCTTCTGTATTGCTACTTGGATTTTGCTTCTAAAGGAAATATATTTTATATGGGCAGATATATATAAAAGAATAACGTGACTGACTAAATGACTGACTGACTGAATGACTGACTCAACATCGCCCAGCCCAAACCGCTGAAGCTAGGAAGTTGAAATTTGGTACGTAGGTTCCTCTTTCGGCGTAGACGTCCGCTAAGACGGGATTTTTGGAAATTCCTACCGGAACGGGCAAAAAGGGGAAAAGTCTCCCCCTTGGCGGCCTGCCAAAACCCCTTTGGCTAGAAAGCTGAAATTTAAGATATGTGTTCCTTGCAGTATGGGCTAACTTTTCTGGAAAGTACTTTCTGGAATTTTGGACAGGGACGTTGAAAAAATGGGGGTTAAAAAGGGGAAAAAGGCCCCCCTTGACGGCCTGCCCAAACCGCTGGAGGTAGGAAGTTGAAATTTGGTATAAAGGTTCCTCCACTATCGTAGACATCCACCAAGACGGGAGTTTTGGAAATTTTTACAGGGACGGGCAAAAAGTCTCCCCCTTGACGGCCTGCTCAAACTGCTGGAGCTATGAAGTTGAAATTTGGTATGTAGGTTCCTCGACCGGTGTAGACGTCCGTTGAGACGGCATTTTTGGAAATTCTTATCGGGAGGGGCAAAAAGGGGACAAAAAAAGTACCTTTTCCCAAAAAAAGTACCTTTTCCCAAAAAAGTACCTTTTTCCCAAAAAAGTACCTTTTTCGAAAAAAAGTACCTTTTTCCAAAAAAAAGTACCTTTTTCCAAAAAAAGTACCTTTTTCCAAAAAAAGTACCTTTTTCCGAAAAAAGTACCTTTTGCCGAAAAAAGTACCTTTTTCCAAAAAAAGTACCTTTTTCCAAAAAAAGTACCTTTTTCCAAAAAAAGTACCTTTTTCCAAAAAAAAATTCCTTTTTCCAAAAAAAGGACCTTTTTCCAAAAAAAAGTACCTTTTCCAGAAAAAGTACCTTTTTCCAAAAAAAGTACCCTTTTCCAAAAAAAAGTACCTTTTTCCAAAAAAAGTACCTTTTTCCAAAAAAAGTACCTTTTTCCAAAAAAAAAGTACCTTTTTCCAAAAAAAGTACCTTTTCCAAAAAAAGTACCTTTTTCCAAAAAAAGTACCTTTTACCAAAAAAAGTACCTTTTTCCAAAAAAAATACCTTTTTCCAAAAAAAAAGTACCTTTTTTCAAAAATAGTACCTTTTTCCAAAAAAAGTACCTTTTTCCAAAAAAAGTACCTTTTTTCAAAAAAAGTACCTTTTTCCAAAAAAAGTACATTTTTCCAAAAAAAGTACCTTTTCCCGAAAAAAGTACCTTTTTCCAAAAAAAATACCTTTTTCCAAAAAAAAAAGTACCTTTTTTCAAAAATAGTACCTTTTTCCAAAAAAAGTACCTTTTTCCAAAAAAAGTACCTTTTTTCAAAAAAAGTACCTTTTTCCAAAAAAAGTACATTTTTCCAAAAAAAGTACCTTTTCCCGAAAAAAGTACCTTTTTCCAAAAAAAGTACCTTTTTCCAAAAAAAGAACCTTTTTCCAAAAAAAAGTACCTTTTTTAAAAAAACTACCTTTTTCCAAAAAATGTACCTTTTTCTAAAAAAATGTACCGTTCCCAAAAAAAAGTACCTTTTCCAAAAAAAGTACCTTTTCCCAAAAAACATACATTTTTCCAAAAAAATACGTTTTTCAAAAAAAGTACCTTTTGCAAAAAAAGTACCTTTTCCCAAAAAAAGTACCTTTTTCTAAAAAAATGTTCCTTTTCCCAAAAAACATACATTTTTTCAAAAAAAATACCTTTTTCAAAAAAAGTACCTTTTCCAAAAAAAGCACCTTTTCCCAAAAATAAGTACCTTTTTCCAAAAAAAGTACCTTTTTCCAAAAGAAGTACCTTTTCCAAAAAAATACCTTTTTCCAAAAACATACATTTTTACAAAAAAACACCTTTTTAAAAAAAAATACCTTTTCCAAAAAAAGTACAAATAAAGAACTTTGTAAAAACAAAGTATCTTTTTCCAAAAAATTTCGTTTTTCCAAAAAGTACCATTTAAAATAATATATAATTTCAAAAAAACTACTTTTCCCCCCCCCCCCCCCCACGGATATCTCCACTAAAACAAGGTTTCTTGATATTCGGCATAGACGTGCGCTAAGACGGGATTTTTGGAAATTCCTACCGGAACGGGCAAAAAGGGGAAAAGTCTCCCCATAAACAGTCTCACAAATTGGAAAAGTGCCTGCCCAAACCACTGGAGGTAAGAAGTTGAAATTTGGTATAAAGGTTCCTCCACTGTAGTAGACATCGACTAAGTTTGTATTTTTGGAATTCCCTACAGGATATCCCAAAAGGAAACTCGGTATGTGAGTTCCTCCTTCTGTGTAGGCGTCCGCTTAGACGGAATTTTTGAAATTCCTATCGGGAGGGGAAATAAGGTAAAAGTCTCCTCCTGACCCAATCCCTTTTGGCCAACCTAAAATTTTAAATATGTATTCCTTGGAGTAGGACTAACGTAATTTTTCTATTTTGGAACAGGAATATAGTAAAAATGGTAGTTGAAAGGGAAAAATGTCCCCACTAACGGCCTGCCCAAACCGCTTAGGCAATGCAGTTGAAATTTGGTATGAATGTTCCGCATCCATCGCAGATAGCCGCGAAGATGGAATTTTTGTAAATTCCTAAAGGGAGGGGTAAAAAGAAGAAAAGCCTCACCTTGGGGGCCTGTAAAAACCCCTTCGGCTAAAAACCTGAAGCTTAAAATGTGGGTCCCTGGAGTAAGGGCTAACTTATTAGAAAGATACTTTTTTGAATTTTGGACAGGGTCGTTATAAAATGGGGGCTCAAAAAGGGAAAGTTGCCCCTTAACGACCTGTCCAAACTGCTGGAACTAGGAAGCTGAAATTCGGTACTTAGGTTTCTCTTCCAGCCTAATTCCAACCGGGAGGAACAAAAAAAGAAAAAGTGTCCCCCTTGACAGCCTGCTCAAACTGCTGGAACTAGGAAGCTGAAATTCCCTGTCGATGGATTTTCGGAAATTCCTACCGAGAGGGGCACAAATAGTAAAAGTTGGCTAGAAACCTGAAATGTAAAACATATCTTACTTGGAGTATGGGCTCACTTACCGGGAAGGTGCTTTTAATGGGATTAATGAAGCGAAAAGTGCCGCTTAAAGGCCTGCCCAAACCGCTGGAGGTAGGAAGTTGAAATTTGGTATTAAAGTTCCTCCTCTATTGTAGACATCCGCTAAGCTGAGATTTTTGGAAATTTCTACAGGTAGGGTCAAAAACAGGAAAAGTCTCCCCCTTAACGGCCTGGCCAAACTGCTGGAACAAGGGATCTTAAATTGGGTTCCTTCTCCAACGTTGACGTCCCCTAAGATGGTATTTTTGGAAATTCATACCGGGAGGGGTAAAAAGGGAAAAAACTTCCCCCTTGACGGCCTGGCCAAACTGCTGGATATAGAGACCTAAAATTATGTATGTTGTAGGTTCCTCCTCCAACGCAGACGTCCTCTAAGACGGAATTTTTGGAAATTCCTACCGGGAGGGGTAAAAACGGAATAATTCTCCCCCTTGATGGCCTAACCGAACCCTTCGGCTAGAAACCTGTAATATATAATATGTTTTCCTTGGAGTATGGGCTAACTTATCGACAAGGCATTTCTACGACTTTGGACAGGAATGTGGTAAAAATGGTGGTTCAAAAGGGGAAAATTGCCCCCCCCCCCGCCCCTTAACGTCTGCGTCTTTAGCTAGAAACCTAAAACTTAAAGAACAAGTGTATATGAAACACTAAAATTAAGAAACTAAATAGGAAACCAGTGGAATTGAAACACTACACAAGTGGAATGAAATGGATATAAACGTTGAACGTGTGGAATTGAAATTATAGACAAGGCAAATGGATTGGAAGAGGGAATTACCTGTTCAAACACTATCCACGGAATATGAAACTTATGTAGCATTGAAACATACTCTCCAAAAAGTTAAACAAATTTTCTAAAAGAGAAAAAACCTTAGAAAAGGCATGGAACTTATATATTCCGATATTTAAACTTCATGTAACGTAGCACCGGTGGAAGAAACCGACGCAGTAAATTTTCCAACTGAATTTGTGAATTTACTTGAATTGCCAGGTCTACCTTTACATAAACTGGAATTAAAAAAAAAAAAACTTTAAGACACGCTAACAACGTAGCGGGCTTTGCCCGCTATTTTTAATATTATAAAATGCTTTCCAACTCTGCTTTAAGTTATTTATTTTCATTCAAAACACAAATGAACAAAACTACTTACGGGTCTATCTACCTAAGTTCGCACTTTACCAAATTATCTTAACATACACACGTATATTGCAATTTATTATGGATTCATTACTAACAATCCACTTTCATGAGAAAAAGTGATCAAATATTTATTTATTTTAAACCCATTGTTGTGCAGAATTATTTATTTGTGGTGGCTGAAGGCTTTAAATAAAAAAACTTTAAATAAAAAATTGCCTTAACATTTAAGGCACGCTAACAACGTAGTGGGCTGCGCCCGCTAGTATTTCATATGGGCAGAAAGAAATATGGACATCGCTAAGTAGACCCGCAAGTAAGACTGGTGTAGGGCATACAAATGTAGAGAAATGACGTGTAGCTCAGTATTTTTCAAAAATTGGTGTCAATATCTCTAACATTAAGACTGTTGCAAAAAATCTTTAAATGCAGAAATATTAGTTTGGTATTGTTATAGATTGCATGCATTAAAAACGGTAATAATTGCTTGGGATTTCAAAAAATAATTTTTTTTTTTTTTTTAGTGGAAAAAATATTGGAATTAACAATCTTCGAACACGTAAAAACCTGAAGTCATCTTAAACAGAAAACTGCACTATACACACAAAAAAATTATTTTCGTATTTGAATACGAAAATCGCAGATTCAATAAAAAAAATTTTTGAATTTCCTGCGATGACGATTTTTGCAGAATTGATAATGAAAATTTTAAGCACGTTGTTGAAATTATTTTGTTTTTTTGTCAATAAAGAAAGTTGTTGATTTGATAAAACGCAATTGTTGAATTTTTGTGATTTTTTAATGAAATAATGTGTTGATTTAACAAAAAGTTTTAATAATTTTTTAAATAAAAAAACATGTTAAATTTAATTTTATTAATTAAAAATTTAAAAAAAAACAACAAAAGGTATAAAAGTTGCAATAAAATTCTAAATCTTTCATATTACTATTATTTAGTAATTTATTATTTATAATTTCATTAAACTTTTCCGGTTCACACATAATATGTGCAACCGCATCAAAGTCCAAAGAGCAACTAAAATATGAAACTACAGAAGTAATAGACAAACTTACAAAAAGAAGAACAAAACATAGCATGCTTTGAAAAAAATCAAAATAACGGCCAAAATTAAAAAAAATTGATTTTTACTTTGATTCAAGTATTATGTTTATTGAAAATGAAAAATTATTCAATTATTTGTTTATCAATGCATTTTGTTGAGTGTTATTTTTAAAAGTTGCAATAGTGATAAACATAATGTTTGAATCAAATTCAAAGGGTTATTGTATTTAACTTTTATATCAAACAAACGAGTTTGTTAAATTTTTTTCTGGTATATTTTTTTGTGTGTAATGAAATTTATTACACTATTTGCATTAGAACTTATATCTACTTGAAATGAAATCTAAAATTTGCATATAAAATGTATTTTAAAAAAAATAACGAGAATTTAAATATTATTTCGTAGCCAGTCAACTTGAAAAATACAACTAGCTTTAGTCTTGCATTGAAATGGGTTCAATACATATGTAAAAGAGGGAATATAATACTTTTTGACCTAATTTATATAAAGTACTTAAAAATTTAAATGGTTATTGCATTGAGGAAATGACTAACTTTAAATAGAGTAAAGCCCGAAACTTGAAAGAACTTTATTATTTTTGAAAAATTTGTAGAAATTTTATTCAAATATCCCAATTTTTGGGCCTCCTACATATTTATTTGAAACCCTGTGTATCTGAGGTAAAAAAAAGGAGAAAAATAAAAAGTACTAAGGTACACATATTACCCCACATTTCTCATATAGTTTTTACAAAAGAAATTAAAAAAACCCGACTAAAAAAGTTTTCATATAATCTTATATGATTTGATGTTTATATGCGTGGCTTTATATAACCATATACATTTATATTAACACTTTGCTTTTATAAATATGTTTGATATGACATTATATATAATCATGAAAAAGAAGCGAGTGAATATTTAAATAATTTTTAACTCCACAATACAATAACTCCAAGAATCATCTATTTTTAGAGTAATTTGAAATTCTTCAGTGATGAGCGCTCATAATTTGGTGGCAGAGAAAACGCTTCATTTTTGTGTTTCTTGGTGCCATCTGAGTACTTTGCAAAGAATTAAATAGATCAGTGTTATCACTTGGGTGCCAGGAAAGCACTTTAATTTTTTTATTTGGGCGTTGGGAAGCATTTGATTTTTATGTTTCTGGGTGCTTTCTCAGGGCTTTGTAAAGCATTGGCACCACCGTGGGACGGTGTTATCATTTGGGCGTTGGGAAATCACTGTTAACAAGCACTAATACCACACATTTCGGTGCTTTGTCAGTGCTGGCCCATGTGTAATTTTCTACCTGGGCAATCTTATATCAAAATATATAACAAAGTTAATAGAAAATTGTATTAATTTTATATGTAATTATATCTGACATGATATAATTGTACAAAATTTTATAAAGTTTAATTGCACTATAAAAATTAAAAAAAAAACTCACAAATTGCGGATCTGGATCATCCTGAAGATGCTTCACAATGGAGTAGCGAAATGTCAAAAATAAAAAACTTTTTATATTTAAAAAACAAACCTTAAATTGTGGAGTTTATAATTGAATTTAACATATATTTTTCAAATAGTTGGCAAAATACTCTTTATTAAAATAAAAATAATTTTAGAGAAATAAAAAAGAAAAAATTTTGTTTTTTCACTGTGGAATTAAAGGTCGAAATAATTATTTTTACTTTTAAATTTAAAAATAAAAATTAGACAAACATATGTTGAAATAAATATGGTTTAAGTTTATTTATTTTTCCGTGAAAAAAAAATTAATTGTGGAAGTTAATTTTTTTATTTTATAAGAAAGACACATCCCAGCAAAATATTGGTAATGACACCTCATTACTATCTGCATTACCAAAAATGATATATTATTACCTTTTGCATTATTTTATAATATAAAAAAATGGCTTCCTAATAACGGCCTATTGTATTCATTGTTTCTAAATATAAAATAATGACTTACTCGTATTAGTTTAAATAAGTACTTTTTACATAGTTAAATTTTTTTATTATATGTAAATCTGTTTTATGTTTAAATTTTTATGACGAGTCCTAAAATTACACACTAGAGAAAACTTAGATTTTTGTGAATGTATTTCATTAAGCTAATAGTATTTGCTTAACTCCTTATTTTTAAGAATCAAGTAAGCAATCGGATAACCACTTATAATTAAACTTTTTGTAAGCATGTGTGTAACCACTTATTATTCAAAATCTCATAACTACTTATTTCTTATTTTTTCGTAAGCGAGCGGGTAAGCGTGACTACTTATAAAAACGACCACGCCAAACAAAAATAATGAGTTTAGACGCCAAAAAATAAGTTGTGCGGAGCTATGAATTTCTATTATATAACCACTTATTTGGCAATGAAAGATTTTGCTGGGATTTTATAAGAAAGACCAAAACTCTAACCTAGAAAAAGTTGTTCCGACAAATTTTTGTAATGTTTTATTTTGTCAGCTATTTCCAATTTTATTAGTTTTTTCAAAACATTAAGCATTAATATATAATACGATTGAAATAAGAAATCTCAACAATATGTACTAAAATTTTCTTTGAAAATCTTCATCAAATTATATGTATTTATATAATATTTGATGCAGTTAGATAGACCCATTTTTCGGATCAAATTGTATCAGGTTAGATAACATGCGTATCTCGATTGATATAATTATATATTCCAATATTCGGATCCAATTAGATATGGACGTATATATGGGTTTATATATGGTAATATATGATTATATAACATCTTTTTTAGTCTGGTAGTAAATGAAGAGCTTCTAAAATCACATTCCAACGATACTACATTTGCTTTTGGTATCTTTGGATGGATTTAAGAAGAAGCACCCGATACTACATTTGCTTTTGGTATCTTTGGATGGATTTAAGAAGAAGCACCCGTTTAAGCCCCTATTTACCACATTAAATTCCGGCGTCTCACAAAGGCCGAGACAGGTCTATCGTGGACCAGTTTCTCTATCACATATCCGAATTTAATCAAAATTGTAGTGTTTATTATGGAATACTTTCCTTGTCAGCTTTAAAATTATATTTTAATTATATTTCATGTAATCTTCAACCAACATTTTAATGAAATACCTTACACTTTTAACTAACTCATGAAAATAGTATACTAAAACCAATAATGGTTGGTCAAAGAATACAGTTTGTGGAAAAAAACACTTTAAAAAGTTAATTAAAAACCTTCAGCAAATTGTGTTCAAGTGCAAGAAAAGAAACAAATTAAATAAAACGCACACTGTGATATAAATATTAATTAACCCTTATACAAAAATTTGTTTTAATTATAAACTGACCAAAGTTATTTGTTTCAAAGAATCTGTATTACCTTCTACTACATTAGCACATGCACTAGTGTTTGTTCTAGAATCAATTCTTTCCCATTGTGAACCGATTTAATAGCTCTAAACTAGAATGGATTGTTTACAAAAGTGGTTCTTTGGCAGTCAAATGTTTTAATTTCTGGGACTGACTTAAATAAAACTGATTATTTTCACCTGGTAACAAAACCAATGTGTTATAGAATATTCGGTGAGAAGCGATGGTAAAAAAGTATTGGATTTTCACCAAAATTTTAGTTTACTTTCCCATTGTAGGGTTAAATCCGCAAAACAAACAAAAACAAAGTAATAAAGAGTAAAGAAATCTAAAATATTTTCTAAATTTTAATTCAAATATTTAAATCATCACGTAGATACAAATACACTCAAAATAGTTTGTAGTTTAAATTAACTGAATAATTTAAAATAAATGAAAAATCACTTGAAAACCGGTCTACTAACTTTTCATTTATTTTTAAATGTTAATAAATTAACTACAATATCCTTAAAAAAATAAAGATTTTTCATTATCTTAACTTTCAAAAAATTTACTACAAAATCCGTAAGAATAAATGATATTTAGTTTATTTCGTTTTTTTAGCTGACCTAGAAATCCAAAAGGGTTTATTTTTTTAACAAAATATTTTAAAATGAAAATATTACCTTTAACAGAAAATCCATATTTATATGTAATTTGTTTTTTGAATAAACGACAAAAACAGTTAAATAATATAACTCTTTTTATTTTATAATAATTTAAAAATAAATGTACGGATAACTTTTTAAATAAACTACAGTCAGTTACTGTAATAATATTGTCAGTGTATCAGCAGTCGTATTCTAAAAATATATTTATAGACAATTTTGCTGGAATTTTTGCTTTTGCAGAACAGGCCGAACATTAGTTGCACTATTAAGCTACTCATTCAATTATACATTCGTTTATATTCACTACAGATGCCAACAACAAGTGTGCGTGTGACATGGTATGAATGCCACAGCGCGATGCATCGTAGCATGCCACCAGACACTTAATTCATCAACGCATACCACAACCATTCATAATTTGCACTCGTTTCATATCATTCTTGGCATATGGACATTGCTGTCGTTGTTTCTTGCTGATCAGACCTTTAAAAAAATAATTTAATCTTCATTAATTATTCAATTTCTAAAAAAGAATCAATAAAATATGTTTTTGATTCGCGAATTGTGTCTGGATTTATTTGACTTCCAAGGCTTATAATTTTATTGCCCAGGTAAAAATCGACATATATTTGAATACATATAGGTTAAATGTATGTTCATGCATGCTCATAAACATGCATTCATGTCCATACATGGATACATAAATCTCCATACATGCATCATGTATGTCCACACATGTGCATTAACGAAATTTGAGGTAATATCTACATGTGTGTACATGTATGAACACACATGAACACGCATGAACATGCATGAACATGCATTTAGATATTACCTCAAATTTCGTTAATGCACATGTGTGGACATACATGATGCATGTATGGAGATTTATGTATCCATGTATGGACATGAATGCATGTTTATGAGCATGCACAAGTGTGCTCATATATGATGCATGTATGGAGATTTATGTATCCATGTATGGTCATGAATGCATGTTTATGAGCATGCATGAACATACATTTAACCTGTATGTATTCATATATGTCGATTTTTAGCTGGGTGTTTAATTCTCGAATTTAAATTTTATTTTTATTATTCATGAATCAATTTTTATCATTAATATATGTCTGAGAAATAAAATTTCATTGAATACATTGATTTAACAATCATTTTATTTACAAAATTAAATTTATTCCTAATAAATCAATGTTTTAAATTGTAAGGGAGTATTTTAAACGAATTAAAAAATTGACATTAAGCCGTGAATCAAAAAAAAATCTAAAAATGTGGAAATATGGACATAATTTGCTCGAATTATCTTTATCTTTTTTTGATTCGCGAATTTATTAATTATTTTTCTAGAATAATTGTTGAAAATAATTATTTTTAAATCAATTGTTCAAAGCTCTGTTGCAGATATATTTGAAGACATGAAGATTTTCACACCTTTTCGTTTTATGTTCCATTTTTTAAATGGTTGTATTCGTATTAATTTGTAAAGAAAAAATGTTATTAAAATTGAATTAAGAAATTATATTTACAATTTAACTGGGTGTTTTGTTAAAAGAATCAGACGAATTCGTTAAAAAATTGGTTTGAAAAACATTAATTTGAAAGCGTTTTCGTCATAAAATGTTTACTCAAAATTGTTAGAATACTTATTAGGTTATTCAAAATACAAGACGTTCGAACTTTCCAGTTTTCTGCACGAAGTAAAGAAAAACTTTCCTAAATTAGATGCAAAAGCTTCATATATTTTATGAATCCAGTTTTAATGAAACATTTTCATTGAATGTATGAAACTTTTAATAATTAAATGAATTTTTTCACAACATTTTCTTTGCCATATTTGCTCTCTAAACATATGAATATTTTATTTTTATTAAAAAAAACATCAAAATTTTTGTCTTTTCCGGGATTCGAATTTGGAAATCCCACTACACCACAAACACTTATTAAATATGGCTAAGAAAATTAAAATTAGTTGTGGTGCAGTGGGTAAGAGTGTGAACTATTAACCTCAATGGCCGGAATCAATAACAGAAAATTCAAAAAAAAATTTATTTTAACAAAATTTGTGGAACATAATAATATTTATGTGGAACATAATATTGAGATATTTAGACAAGCGAATATCGGCTTTCACGACGAAAAATATAATTTAATATAAAGATAGTTGTTTTCTGGGTGTATATTAGGGTATCCCTTATAAAGTGTTTGGTTGATTTTCGACACGCATACCCCCATTGGATGACGTTACATAAAACAATTATTTTTATCCATTTGAGATTTTTTTTTTTATCATTTTAATGGCTTTACAATCTCGGAGTCATAATTAATATCAAGTTTCTTTGGTCTTTTCTGACCCCATGCCAATAAGGGTTAAAGATTTTTAAAACAAATGTAACGGTAATTATAGTCTAACCAAATTTAAGTGATGTTTTTCCCAAAACTGTGTAAAATTTAATGTAAACATTCAAATTTTGTTAAATTTTTGACAAAATGAGCAATTTTTGTAAAATGTCCTGGAAAGCAGTCGCTCCAAGCAAAAACTCGAATTATCATTTTTCCAATTTATTTTTTTTTCTTTAACCCCTTGTGGACCAAGACTCGAAAGCGTTGGAAACTTTGTATTTTTTTGACTAAATCCTAATTAATATGCCTTCTTAAAGTTATATACAAAGTTTAAAATTTGTCAAGGACCTGCAAGGATATTAGTTATGACTGGTACTCCTAAGTACCGTTGGGTCAGGATGAATTAAAAAGTAAGCAAGAAACATTGGTTTTTTTTTGTACTTTTAATAAATTAGTATTAAAGCATTTGTTAATTAATTGATTCCATGGTATTAAGAAAAACAATTTATTTATCATTATAACATAAGTATTTTTCATTAATCGAAATTAGTGCCACCATATCTTAACCGAACAGCTGAAATACATTTCGAATTACCGTTATTCTGAGAAGACGGGGTTGCCATTAGTCGAAAAAAGATCTTGTTAGAAAAATTATTGTGTACTCTAACATACCTATGGCCCAAAGGTATACAACAACTTTTTTTTAAGATTTTATGAGCTCGTAACTGTAATGGTACTTTTAAGAACCGTCGGTCCACAAGGGGTTAATATCAACTATTATGTGGTACAAATAGCAACCAACATCTCCAAATTAGGCATTTTAAAATTTTTTTTTAAATTAATTTAATAAAAATCACGTTTTTGCATTTTTATCAAATTTGTGGGTCATTTTGGATTCCAGGCTAAAGTGGGTTAATGATATCTGATGAAGTTAAAATTCCATGTCTGAATCATTTTTAGTATAGTAAATGAATAAATGAAACAAAATACTAAATTTTTCAAAATTTTGAATTTTGAGAATTTTTTATAATAACCCAGATAGAAAAATACAGTCGGCGGAACGTTGGATACGACCAGTGTTGCTAAAACTTATTTACGAAAAAATGCTAGATTTTTGTGATAAAAATGCTAAAAAGTGCTAAAGGATAAAAAAATATGCTAGAAAAAATATGTTAAAAAAAATTTATAAGAAATGTTTCAATTTGTTAAAAAAATAAAAAGTATTTTAGTGACTTTTACAATTGCATTGAAAGCCTTCAGTTAATTTTGTTAACTAAAATTGTATAAAAGAAGGTAAAAACAACTCAAAAGTTTTTGTAATAAAATCCAAAAAGCCATTAATATAAGTTTAAAAAATTAGTATTTTACGAGGAAGTGCTGGTAATGTGAAACACACATTTTGCTTTTTCAGTTTTCTGCCAAAGTAAAAATAGTGAATTTGTGCAGTCAACATTAATCTCCTTATTATTCGATTTCTCAACTGCGCCACAGAAAATATTTTGTCTCAAAAGTTGCACGCGGATAAACTCAAGTACCTCAAATGTTTTTTTTTTTTATTTTGAAAAAGGGAGGTATTGTGGAATACTTCGGCGGGTAATATGAATTTCCCATCCGTATTAATTAAACTACACTCAGATAAAAAAGTTAGTAAAAAAAATTTGTAATAAACAGTTTTCAATCGCACTTTACTATTTTTGTATTGATTTTTAGTACAATTTTTTTGACTTTTTTTGCTCTTCTCTTACTACAAATTAAGAATTTTTTTACTAATTTTCGTTGCTAATTTCAGCAAAACATTTTACTAATTTTTGAAAACCGAGTGCTAAACTTAGCAAAATAAATATACTAATGTAACAATGTACTTAAGGAAATTTTATTTACAAGAATTCATTGATTTCTAGAATTCTTGTTTAGTTTATATTAGTTATTATTGATATATTCTTAGTTTGCAATTTTATTGTATCTGCAATGAATAAAAACGTAATAACTGGAGAACCGTTTGCAATTTTTACTCCAAATTTCGAGTATGTAGAAGTAATTATACATTTTTTACAATCGAAAGAAAAAATATTTTTTTTTACTAAATTTGATTTTAATTTTTTTTTAGACTTTACAGTTTGTTAATTTTTTTCTACACGTTTTTGCTAATTTCAGCAGATTAATTTTAAACTGCAGTTTGCAACAATTTACTGAAATTTAGTAGCGTCTACTACTAATTATTTATACTTATTTCATTGTACTTCAATTATTGATATTTAGTAAATTTTTTAACTGATTTTAACAAATAGATTTTGAATTGCAGTACTACAAATCAGTAACGTATGTTGCTAAAATTAGCAAAAAATATCGCTGCGCTCAAAACAGTTAAATTTCCCATAATAACAACAAAATTTTCAGTAGCCATTACAGACTTTTTTGGTTGAGTGTACTTCAAATTAATTTTATGATTTATAAGGCATGCTCTGTTTCCCGTTTTAAAATTTCTGAATCTTCGGGCTTATCTGAGTGAAATGATTTAAAAAAATAATTTTGCGGCCAAGTTTAATACTTTTTTGGTTTGGCTTACATTTAGAGTATTCACAGTTTAAGTGCTAATGTGCCATCGTTGTAAAATAGCATTATTTTTGAAGTTTAACCCATAGGAAATTGTAAAATTTACGACAAATTCTAATTTAGTACTTAATATTGTACGAACTGTGAATTCTGTCATTGTAAGATTTTTGGTATGATTTAATGGTACACTTAAAAAAAATGATTATACACTGCAATTAGTAATTAATTTTTTGTCGACCTTTTTGTTGTAATTTATTAACAAGTAGTCAAGCTCGAGGTTAGTTTTAAATAAGATTATTCCTTTATTTTTATCCAGAATATTTCGCTATCCTCTGAACATCGTCCTCTGGACAGATAGCGAAATATCGGAGATGAAAATAAAGGAATAATATTATTTAAAATTGACCTCAAGCTTGACTATTTATTAATAAAAATAGTCAAAAGTAATATTTTTATAGCAAAACTCCAAATTAATTCAAAATATTCTCAAAACACAAAAAAAGTAAAAAATGCTAAAAATATGCCAAATTTTTATGGAAAAATGCTAGAAAAAGTTCTATATGCTAGACGCATTTTTTTCATGCTAAATGATTTAAAAAATGCTAAATCTAGCATTAAATATGCTAAATTGGCAACACTGGATACGACAGTAAATACGTTGGCAAAACGACTGAATTTAAACGTTTACAGTAGCCTTTCAACGTCGAAATGATAACACCATTTTAACGGTTATACGACTCTATTTTTCGACGTTGGCAAACCGTCGTTAATACAAAAAATACTGTACCATAAAATGGAAAATTCATTATTTTGCTGATACTATAAATACGAAAAATTAAAGGTTTTTCCAATACCTTTTTCTAAATATTCTAAATTTTATCTATATATATCTATATATCTAAATCTTCTAAATAGAAATGTGATGATATTTTTCTTCAAGGTAATATTTTTAATGAAAATACCATTTTTTTGGTTTTTGTTTACCATCAAAAGAAATAGGATTGCACAATGTTAAAAATGTAAATGAAGATAATGTTGAAGTAAACATTCATTTGGTAGAATTTAAGTGTATTCTCACTAAAGATCATAATGAAACAATTGCAATAACTCTTATACACAAATAATTGACTGGAATCTTACTGGGTGTTTTTATAAAAATAATCAAACGAATTCGTTAACAAATTTGTGTGAAAAACACTAATTTAAAAACGTTTTTATTTTAAAATTTTTGCACAAATTTGTTAGGAGTTCTATGTAGAACAAATGAAGCTAAAAAAAATTTAAGATAAATCTTTTTAAGTTTGTATTTTTCACACAAACGTTTTAACGAATTTCTCTGATTCTTTTTATAAAAACAGGCCGTTAATCTCAAATAAAGTATATTTAAAAACAAAATGTTGTTAATTTAGTAATAACTCTTTTCTCGAAAATTAAAGAAGTTTAATTTGCTATTCGAAATGACAAAAAATAGTGGGTTCATTCAGAGACTATTATTTATAGAGATAGGATATCAAAACTTATACTACTCACCGGTAGGGGGCGCTGATATTTAGTATCACCTAAGCAACTATTTAGTATCACTTTAGTATCAGCTGAGCCTATATTTAAAAACTCAAAAATTGCTGAAAACTGGGCAAAATAAGAAAAAATCAAAAGCAAAATATGTTCAAATAATTAAATTTGAGAATTCCTTTTTTTGTTTTGCTTTTTTGTTTGTTATTATCTCAATTTAAATAAAAAAAGAAAATTGTCAATTTTTGAACAAAGTGCCATCTAGTGATAACGATGTCGTTATAACTTTTGTTTTTGGTGATGCCATACCCCTGAACTGTGTGTACTTTTTTACACAAATGGTAATTTCATAAGTTTTATTAAGTTTTTTTAATAAACACACTTTGTCAAATTTTTTATACTTTCAATCGTATTTGACACATTTCTTAATTTGTTACCCCCTTCCTCTATTGCGTTTTATGAATGCTATCAATATAAATCACGGATAAATTATGTAAAAAATGGAACCTATCGAAAAATCTGTATGCAAACTTGTAAAATTAAAAAAAAACTGATGCAATTTATATAAAAACAGTACTGGCAAAGCACTGTTTTAGGTAGTACTGTCAAAACACTGGTTTTACAAAAAAATCCGTGCTCTGCCAGTACTACATTTTTTTAAGGCGTCGGCAATTTCTGGCTGGGAATACACATGTTTTACAAAATGGGCAATTTTCGGCCACAACTCGGCACGGGTTAACGTTTTTCAAAAAAAAAAAATCGATTTGGTTAATTTGGGACCATATCGACCAAACGCTTTATAAGGGATACCCTAGTGTATATAGCCAGCAAATCCTTTCATGATGTAATGAGTTTTACCTATTGAAATCTTAAGTGTTCTCTACTTACCTTTTAGTTACTTAACTACATATTTTGATATCGTGATGTCATTGGAGAGAAGTTATTACACTCTAAGTAGTCCATCAGCAGTTCCATAAACATATTCATGTTAAAAATAAATTTAAAATTATGAATTTAAAAAGCAATTGAGCTACCACGTGTTGATCAAACGAATTTTTAATTTATATGTTTTGCTTGGAAAACAAATATAGTAAAAAATTCGTTTACCAATCAATAGTTTTGTGTGTTATCAATACAATCCACAATTCGGTTGGTTTTACAGAAAATGAACTTTAAGGTCATATTTGATTAGGATACCCGTATTTGTAGTTACCACTTTCGAATATTGAAATTTTTTTAATAAAGGTTATAGGTAACACCAATTTTATTGTATATTCACTAAATAAATGGCTGTCTCTACTGTATAGAATTACTAAACTGATACTAATTTTAAAATTGATTGGAGATACCAATAATTTTTTAAAAGGATTGTTTTTTAGTTCATTTTCCCTATTTTTAATACCTAGTAAAATATTTTTGGTGTAGTATTCAATTATAGGCAACTCTAAATAAAATAACGTCCTGGCAAATTCATTTTAATGGTTTTGATCGAATTCCAACCAATCTTTTTCCTGGGTGTATGTTTAAAGAGTAGATGTGGCAAAGCAAATTAAAAATAGTTGTGGTGCAATGGGTAAGAGTGTGAACTATGAATCTGAATGGCCGGGTTCAATACCAGAAAAATCAAAAAAGTTTTTTAATTTCAATAAAATTTTGTGGAACACAATAATTTAATTTAATGGAATTTAATACTAAATTAGACAACTGAATATTGTCATTCGCGACCAAAATATAATTTAATATAAAGACAATTATCGTAACCGCATGAATTCGATTGGCAACAAATTCGGTGGCCACAACTTGGACTGTTTTCTGGGTGTAAAAAACGCGAAGTTCAAACAAGCAAAAAGAAGCAACTATGACTAAAAAAGGAAAAAAAAACATAAAAAGTAAATTTGTCATCTCTCGATATTAGATACTGCTCGCATTTAATGCTGAATTTAATGACCATCAACAGTTATGTAAATAGATGTTAAATATAAATTACAACAAAAAAAAAATGGAAGCTGACACGAATTCTTTTGCTAACTTTATGATTGTGAGGCCAAAACTTTAACCACTTGGCTACGCCATAGTTATGGTTTTTAATGATTTAGACCATATGCAGGGTGGCGCAAAAGTAATGTAATAATCTAAATTGCCTACCATTTTGTTAGAAATTGAAAAAATGAGTTCTGTTTTCACGAAAAGTTTATTTAAAGATGTAAAATTTATTACATTTTGTTGAAGAAATTACATCAGTCATAACCACCTCCCAAGTTGATGAACATTTGTGCTCGTTTTACGGCATTTTGCATTTTTGATCACAAAACTTCACCAAACAGTCACTTTGAGAGGATGCAATGGCTCTTCTTGCATTTCATGTGGGTTATCTGTGCCCCAGAAATGCATATTTTGTTTGTTAACGTAACCACTTAAGTTGAAATGGGCTTCGTCGCTCTTATGATTTTACGATTTTTGAGTTTGGTCATTTAAGCAGTAATAATATTTCCACGTTCTTCAGGTGGGTATCGCTGCCTTGCTTGTTGTCAAATAATTCTCTATCTGGCTTCAACATAGATGTCAAAGCACAATGACATTTGACGCCATTTGAAAAAGTTAAAGCGCATTCACATCACTAATGCCAATAGCTAAAATCTGGCAACACCATAATAAAATTAGACATTTTTTAGCATAAACGTACTCACAAGGTTTTGATGTACAAGTGCTATTTGTTTTGTTTACAGTGAGTTACGAAAATGTATTTGGCCAAAAAATGGAAATTTCAAGAGAAGGTTTTCGTTGGATTATTTTTCAATACTTTCGACGTGTATTATCTCAACAAGAATCTGTCGATGGACTCAGTTCTTTGTATGGCCATAAAGCACCATAAAAAACCACAGTATATCGCTGGTACAGTGGATTCAATCCTGGTCGTAGTTCGGTCGCCGACGATTTCCGTGAAGGTCGTCCAAAATCGGCATCCTTGCACATTAGTTCCACTTCAATACATTCGATTTTTCATGAACACTTAGTTATAAAAAAATTAGCTCTCGTTGGATACCCCATAATTTATAAATCGCTCAAAAAAAGGCTCGCGTCGATTTGTGTAAGGAAATGATTAAAAGGTTCGACCATGGTGCTTTAAAAGACGTGTATTCATTCGTGATAGGTGACGAATTATGGATATATGCGTATGAGCCGTAAACAAAACAGCAATCGACCGTGTGGGCATTCCAAAACGAGCGAAATTCAACAAAAGTTATTCGTGGAAGAAGCACAGCAAAGCAAATGGTCGCCTATTTCTACGGCCGAATGGGTCATGTGGCCACTGTTCCGCTTGAGCAGCGTATGGCTGTCAATTCTTAGTGGTACACGGCCACTTGCCGGAAGTCTTCGGAGAAATTCGTAAACCCAACCCCAAAAGACGAATGATTCTCCGTCATGACAATGCGAGCTCTCACACATCTCGTCAAACAGGTGAATTTTTGAGCAGTCAAAACATCGAATTGATGACTCATCCTCCATACAGTCCTGATTTGGCAGCAGTGACTTCTTCTTGTTCCCGAATATCAAAGGTAAACTGCGTGGTCAACGCTTTACAAGCGCCGAAGAAGCAGTTGAAGCGTTCCAAAACCATGTTTTGGAAGTGTCTAAAGAGGAATGGAAAAACTGCTATGACAAATCGTTTGAACTAATGCAAAAGTGTATTGATCATCAAGGGGAATATTTTGAAAACAATAAAGCCATTTTCATTTAAAAAGTTTGTTATTATTTGCTATTCCCGAAATATAAATAGTACCCCTCGTATTACTTTTTCGCCACTCTGTATTATTTGTTGCAGCTACCCTACGGGAAATTTTAACAAACTGTTACCGAACTGGTCCCTTTATATGAAATAGACTGGTCAGTTTTACATGGCGTTGTCATAGGAGGGGGAAATTGACCCCTTGTGACATGTCACAAGACAAATCCTAGGACAGGTCCCTGAATTTTGTTCTTTATGAGAGTTTAGTAACCTGTCCTAGGATTTGTCTTTTGACATATCACAAGGGCTCAATTTCTCCCTCCTATGACAACACCATGTAAAAGTGACCAGTCTATTTCATATAAAGGGGCCAGTTCGGTGACAGTTTGTTAAAATTTCCCGTAGGGTATTGTCGAGTTTAGCGTAAAGCCTAAACCACATAAATGCAGTGTCGACCGCAGTGCGACGTTTTGTCGATAAAGCAGTTTTTTGTATCTTCTCTATTTGTCACTGCCGAGAAATTAGAAAAGTTTATAAATAAACAAGAGCTGTTTTTAAACAAAGTGCAATAAGAAATTTTTAAAAATATTAAATCGTTTTCGCAAAATTCAAGAACAAAGTTTGACAGCACTGCCACTGCCCACTGGCACTTTCACTATGTGGTTTGGGCTTATGTTTGTAGGACAATATATATACTGCCTACACACACTCTCAGCACAATTCCGTTGTGGCAACGGAACTTTTTCCCAACCGAATTGATTCGGTTACTGCAACCTCGTAATTTGGTTGCAGCAACCGAATTCAGTTGTGGCAACCGAATTCGATTTCAATTCGGTTGCAACAATCGAATTATCACAACGGAATTGTTTTGAGAGTGCATAATTCTGAGGCCAATGAACTATAAATTTAGTAATTAAATAGTGGGCTATAATTACACTGTGAGACAAATGGTAGGGGTCAGTGATCGGGAAGGGTTCAAACTACCGGGGAAAGTTATATCGGTAAAAAAAGAAGTTATACGTGTCCCGGCGTTTCGCTGGGTCACGTCTAGGAATCGAGATATATCGATTTGACCTTTGGTGGTCTTTTTTTTGACATAACTCGAGAACCACTAGTTCGATTTTGCTCAAACAATTTTCAAAAAATTAAAAATTACAATTCCTTTAATCTGTTCATATAACGTTTTTCTATATACTCAACAGTTTTGCCGGTAAAAATAAATGTATGAAGAAAAAAATATTTTTTGCCTAAAATATTAAAAAAAAGTAATAAACAAAAGGTTATTTGATTTTTATGGTAGCGGTAACAAACATTTATTTTTACCGGCAAAACTGTTGAGTATATAGAAAAACGTTATATAAACAGATTAAAGGAATTGTAATTTTTAATTTTTTTAAAATTGTTTGAGCAAAATCGGACTAGTGGTTCTCGAGTTATGTCAAAAAAAAAAGATATATCTCGATTCCTAGACGTGACCCAGCGAAACGCCGGGACACGTATAACTTGTTTTTGACCCATATAACATTTCCCGTTGGTTTCATCCCATCCCGATTTTGACTGTCGCATAGTGTTATCGTTAACTCATTACATTCAGCTTAGAAATAATTTAAAGGGTAAGGAGCAGGCGCGGATACAGGATTCACTCAAGGGGGGGGGGGGGGGGGGGGCTAAATATATTTCGTATCGTATACTAGATTCAAGACAAAACAATTGCGTCAATTAGGGTATGATGCAATGGTATCACAGAAAAAAAAATTTAAAATTTGAATAAAGAGGCAAAAAAATCTCTAAATTATGAGAAAAAATAGGAAAAATATTGTTCATTTTTATTATTAATTTAATAGAAATTAAAAAAGTGCAATAAAATAATAAAAACAAAAATTTTTGAGAATGAAATTTGATGGCTAATTTCTGATTATTTTTTGTTTTCGATATTTGCATATTTTTTTTTTCTTAACCCTCTAATGCCCAAGGCCGCTAAAAGGCGGTCTTCAGATTTTAAATAGTTTTTGGATACATAACAATATTTTATTAAACATGATATAGAAAACTTAACTACCTACTTTATCTGCCTTCAAACTTTTTTTGTGTAAGGAACGGTTTTCAAGCGAGAAGCATGTAAAGTGAAAATTTAGAAAATTTAAAAAATTATTTTTTTAAAACAAAAAAACATATTTAAAAAATTGCCAAAAATACATTTACGATCTGGCGTACATTGCCGATAATAACAAAGCTAGTTTAGAGTCTCTAATTGTAAAATCAGTTAAAAATTTTTCTCGAGGACTCACACGATAACGCCAGGATACGTTTTACAAATATCTCTCTAACTCAAAAAATAGCCAACAGATTTTCTTGACATTAAACACAGCTTATATACTTAGAGGTAGTAGTAAGAAGAACTAATTTCGTCAAAATTTATTGATGTTTAGTGCCAAATTCGCCAATTTTCGTAATTTTCAAAAAGCGAAAATTACCATAACTTTTGAAATAACAACAATTGATCAACATTTTTCGGCGCGTAATTTTATTTTATTGATAGTGTTATTTACAGTAAAAACCGAAATTATATGACTACTGGGTTTCAAGATACGTCTTCAACCTTGGTTGTGCTATATCGCCTAAATAAAGCGATAAATTAAAATTTTAATATTTGTTCCATAGTAGATTTTCAACGCCAAATATATGGTTTAAGTATTATTTTAATTAGAAGAAAGAGCATTAGAGGGTTAATTCTGAAATTTTTTTTAAAATTTTTATTGTACGAGTAATTTTTAGTTTCTGGCAATTTAATTTCACTTTTCCCTCATTTTTCGATCGACTGTCTGACAACACCATAATGTTCTGTATTATGTGCGATTGCATCTCCTAGTCTTATACTCTTCTTGCTAGAAGTAGCAGTTTTAATACATGTTTTAGCATATGTTTGCCAAGTTGTTCCAAAAAATTTACTCAACCTCATTTCGACATTTTTTGAATGTTTAGTTAGTCTTCTTTACTGAAATAATTACAAGATTATTAATGTTCTGTTTTTTAAAAATCATTTAGAAATTAAATAATATTTTCATAGGAAACACAATGGGGATTCTGATATGAAAAGGTTCTCAGAATATGATAATAGGAATGTGCCCTAAATTATAAAATTTTTGCCTGTTATAGTTTAATGAGAAAAATTATTCCAAATCCTACAAATTTTATATCAAATCTAGAATATAAAAAATGTTTCAGTGTCAAAGAGTTTTTGGAATACAACAATTTTTCCTGATATAATAGGTTTAATTTAGCAGAAGTGCTTAAGAGGCAATTTTATAGTCAAAACTAAAGTCTTTGAAAATTTCTTATTTAAGAAATATTTAAGAAAGAAAAGAATACGAGAACAAAATATATAACAAAATATCAATCTTTGTTCTGACTATAAAACTGGCCATAATTATTGCAACTTTTAAATAAAAAAATAATTTAACAAGAAGAATGTCCTAACATTTGAAAGGTTTCCATCTTGAAAAAATATTTTAAATTTTACAAAAGTAAATAACTAATGAGGAAATATTCCGATGGGTTCCTTACAACCCTAATGAAATTCGGATATGTGATAGGGCTCTGCGGCAAATGACGCCATAAATCCAAGTCACAACAAAACCTGCTACTATTACCCGGTAAAGAGTTTTGTAAGAAGAAGTAAAGAGTTTTGTAAGTGGAAGATATGTAACCTATGTAACTTTTCTATTATAAAACGTATTATTTTAGCAAGGGCATGTCAATCGCGGTAATTCCCTAAAAAACACTCATTACCTCTTCACAGAGAGAATTCTGCTTGACTAAACTTATGAAGTTTTCTTTACAAAAAAAATTAAAAATTTCTTAGAATTGATAAAAAGCTTCGTATATTTTATGAAACTTTTTCATTGAGTGTATGATACTTTTAAAAAATAAAATTCAAATTTTCACAACATTTTGTGAAAAATTTTATTAATTCAATGAGAAGATTCAATGGACAAATTCAAATGAAATTTCGTCGGTTTTATGCAAAAACTCAGATAATGCAGATAATTCTCACAGTGTAGGTTAAAAGAAATGAGTTTTTTTCAATTTAATTTTTTTTTTATTTATGTATTAAATCAAAATTAACATATTTTTAATACTACATTTACAATTAACCAAAAAATAGTAGTTTTTAAAAACTACTTCTATTTACTTGTCAAATTCAATACCAATTTTTATTCAAAAACTAAAAGTTTTTAAAGACGTCAGTTTATTTCGAATAAAAAAAACTTTTAAAACACTAGAAAATATTCAATTCATACTCAGTTTGTCTGTAATTTCTTTGAAATAATTCGAAAAAGCATTAAAAATATTTTAAATGGGGTAATTTTTGTTTAGATGTGTAATTTTTTTTTTTAATGAAAATATGACTCTAAATCTCATAGTTTTTTAATGTCTTACAATTAACGAATTTAGTTTTTAAATGTAAAAATTTTCTACGGTAAAAATTCAAAAATTTAGAATATGAGAATTTTTATATAAAAAATCTGCGAGCCAATATTATCGTAATGACTTAAATGAAACCAAATACTTAAGTGACATTTTTCCGATATTTTAAGGTGTTTCTGAGCATTACTTACAGTTGAGATGGTGATTCTAAGACCATGAAATTTAAAAAATTAATTAAGAACACACAGAAAATAAATTGGTTGGAATTCTATCGGAACCAACGAAATTTTTTCGTTATTCAATAATTTTAATTGGGGTCATCAGAAAAGTTAAATTTAATTCTGAACAGAAAATATATACGATTAACCAAAACACAGTCACATTATCAAAAATATTGATTTTTCTAATCAATATTGAAAAAATAATAACTTCTACATTACCTTCAATACCAACAACCAACAATATATCGAAGATTTAGTCATTTGAATAAAATATCGGCAGCAAAAATCTAGTATCAGTTGTGTTTCAATAAAATCGATCACCCTATCCAAAGTATTAGTTTTTCCAACCAATTTAAAATTTGTTTTGTCATCTTTAGTGGCATCAACCGTTAATTTCCATTATATTGGTAACTATAAAAATATATTGATACTAGGAACCAGTGTTACCATATATTTTTTTAGAAAAACTGTAAAAAAAGTGTTTCTTTATAGAAAAACTGTTTTTGTAAAAAATTTTAAAAATCAGAATAAATTTTGGGATGCCGAAGTATCCTGGGACTAAGATATTATCCCAGGGTCTCAATTTTCAAAATATCGAAATTTAAATAATTTAATTGCGTTGGCATTTATAGTAATCAATTTTTTGCACAGCCTTCTAATAAAACGTTGTTTTAAAGAATTTTGGTCTCCAAGGCCCGAATCTGAAGTTAAAAAAAGTTCACCGAATCAACCTTCCGAGATGTGAACCTTTTTTTATTAACCCCTAACTTAGGATAGAATACTTTACTGGTCAATGTTGGACTACAAAATATTCTTTATGGATTTGCATTCCACATAAAATTGCCTTTCATGGGATTAAGTATTGTTATGTCGGGAATTGTTTGACGGTGTGTAAAAAAACCGCGTAAAAAATTAGGTTTTTTTGGAATTATCCTCGATCATAATTGAAAAAATAGTAATGAATTGTTATCCAGAATTGCCAAATATTTATTTAAAAAATAAAAAATCAATTTCGGCCATGTTTCATTTAGAAATGTCTGAAAAGTTCTGCTAAAAAATGTCCGTCGCATCTATGACGTGTCAGATTTGGTTTAGCCAATTTTATTCCGTGCTAATTTTTGATGAAATTTGTTATAAAAATGTTTCGTTTTTCCAATAAGATATTTTGCAGTATTATATTGGCATTTTTAAATTTATTTATGTTTCGATTTTATCTAATTTTTTACAATATGAAAGTTTTATTGTAATTTTTCACTTTCTAGGTTTATAAATGGCTTATAAAATAAATTTTTTATACAAAATTCATTTTATAAACGCGTTATAAGATTTTGAAATAGATAATTATGCATAACACTTTTATATTTTAATTATTAAATTTAAGTTAAAAAAATAAAAAAATTGTAAATTAAACAAATGTGCCGCTTTAATATGAAAAAACTGTGAAAAAATCCATAAATTTAAAAAAACTGTTTTTTACATGAAAAACTGGAAAACTGTTATGCATCCCAAAAAACTGTAAAAAACAGTTAAAACTGGCTATATGGCAACACTGCTAGGAACAGAAATTTTATTTGGCATAGTAAAATTTTGGAATGTATCATATCTTTTCGTGTCATACATACTTCTGCGTATTTAAATTAAAAATTAGACAACAACAAAATGTAAGTGGCTGTGGGTAGACACAGCCTTATAGTCTGAGAAATCTGAGTTCAAACCTCAACCAAGGCGTTGTAGTTTTTTTTATATTGTTTTTAATTAAATGTTTTTATTGATTCAAATTAAAAGACACAATAGATTTTCTGTTGTTGATATAATTTTATTCAAAATACAAAAAACAAATCCTTAAATTCATAAACGCTTTGTAAAATTATAGGAGGTTTATTGAACAAATTTTGTATGAAAATGACGTTTTGTAAACCTGCTATAACTTTACAAAACATTTATGAATTGAGGGGAAAATATTTAAATTTTCAACCTGAAAAAATTCAAATTTTAAATAAGACTAAAAAATTTAAGTCGAATTTGGCCTAAAGGAAAAGTAATGGGCTGACAAACGGAAGGTCGCCGGTTCTATCCCAGTTCGCGAAATAATTTTTTTTTGATAATTTTTTTATTGATTTAAATTAGAAGACACAATTGATTTTCTGTTGTTGATATAATTTTATTAATAAACATTTAAAAATAATTAATAATTAATAAATTTCTAATATAAAGAAATTCAAAATTGAAATTTTACTAGAAAAATTTAAATAGAGTTTAGCCTAGAGCAAAAGCAATGAGCTAACAAGCGCAGGGTCGCCGGTTCTATCCCAGCTTGCGACAAAAAAAATTTAATATTTTTAAATAAATTATGTGGAACGTATGTTCTATTTATAAAATTTGTAATCCACAAACATTAAAATAATTAATTAATACAGCAAAAATTAAAAAATTGTAAATAAATTTCGGTAATTACAACAGTAATAAAAATTAATAAAAGTGATTGTACCTGGAACTACAAAAATTCGGTTGGCAAAAAATTCGGTTGGAACTACGAATCTGTTTTCTGTGTGAAGTTCATTTAAAAAATTTTAATAGTAGTGCACTTAAATTTCAAAACAAAAAAAAACTTTTGTTTTAACTTTAAATATAAGGGCCAGTTCTATAGTCAGAACTAAGCACGATTGCTTTCATATATAAGTAATTTTGTTTGAGATCAATCTTTGTTTTGACAATAAAACTGGCCCTAAATATTGATTCTTAAGTAAAATGAATCAAATAGTTTGTTAAATTGGAAAAACATGGTTAACAGTTTCAATAATAACTCTATAAATACAAGCTCACTATAAAAAAAAATTTTCAGAATTATCTCTTGAAAAAATGTTGAACTTGAACAAAGAAACTCCTTCTTGAATCTACACAAAATCTCAAAATTGAAAATGCTTGTTTAATGTGAAATTCTTAAATGTCTGTTTAAAAAATTAATCGTGTTGACTAGGGTTTGGGATTTCCCGGACTTTTTATTTCCCAGGAAACGGGAATGAAAAAATTTTATTCCCGGGATTCCCGGGAATCCCGGGAAATACTTTTGAACAAAATTGTTAATGAAAACCACCTATATAAGTAATTTTTGTTAAAAAAAACACTATTTCAGTGCAAATGCAGTCTGTGTCGTGAGAATTCAAAGTAAAAAATATCAGAATGTTGAACATTTGATTTCACATAAATTACTCGCAGCACTGACAAATGAATTGCATGATTCCAGTAGGCACCTACTACTGGACTGTCGGAAACAAACCGTTTCATCACACTTGGCCCATTAGATATGGTGGCCACAATGTTATTTTCCAAAGACAAATAAAACTCTTCTAGTCTTATTTCTACAATTCTTCTTATTTCATCAGCATTACATCTTCCTGATATATAAATCAACCCCATGTTATAAAATGAATTATATCCGTTTGTACATATGTTCAAATATCTCTTTTGTGATATTCTTGTCCATTCATCTAAGATTATAGTAAATCTCCTATTGTTAGAAATATTGCTCGATATTTCTTTTATCATGATATCTTTTACATGATTGTAGTAATTTAATATAATGTTCTTTACATCGGTTTCATTTTTTTGCAATGCCAGGTTTTTATTATAAAAACTTTCTCGAATAAACGAAGATCTAGTTATGGTGCGGATTGACTGCAGCTAATTTGGATACCATTTCAGGAAATGTTTGCCCTACCATAAAGCCTTTAATTCCTATTCAGCTTACACTTTTTCTTCAGGTACCTTGCTAATTTTAGCTGAAACGTTATTCTTGTTGTTTTCTTCAAGAGAAGTTGCATGACCATCAATTTCTTTTTTGTGAACCAAATTTAGATGTCGGATAATCAAATTTAGATACCACCGTTAACCATTAGTCTTTTCTTTTCACATTTATTAATGAAAACGTTACTTATAAAATTATTGACCCTTAATATAAAGGCGTATTTTAAATTTAAAGTCGACTTTATTTTTAATCAAACGGTTTTGTTCATTTTGTGTATGAAAACCTTACAAAAATATTTATATTTTCAAATATTTTGATTGGTTGAAAATAAATTAACCAATTAGAATGCTCCAAAAATAAACCAAGCCAACCAATATTTTAACAAAGTCGAATTTAACTAAAATATACATTTGAAAAATTTAGATTTGTAAGAAACAAGACTTTTTGTTCATATTTCTTTTAACCATGCCTTGCTGGTCTTATCGAATTTTTTCAATAAATTTTATTCTTTGTAATTTACTTGTAAAAATTGTATCATCTTTCTTTGATTTGAAAATAATTTAAACAGAAAGTGATATTAATTTATGATCTTGAGTCAAACTAAAATAACATTCATTTACTTAAAATAACAGATCAACTAAAAACATTTCCCCCATTCATCTTAAACACATTGACACGGTGCAAAAATATAATTTAATAACATACATTTAAATTTAAATTTAACGGTTCCTTGTAATTCAAACATCTGTGTTTATCATACACAGAGTTGAATAGAATCAGCTGAGATATCTTAAGAATTAAGGTTCAAAGCAAAAAAGAGTAATAATAACAAAAGGATAAAAATAGCATTGTTAAATTTCGTTGATGTTAGTCTAAGTTGAGTTGTTGATAACAAACTCGATTTGTTTTCAACAGTCATATAAGTAGACGAATATCAAAATATTAACCCACTCAAAGGCGAAAGGCACTGATGATGGCTTTGTAGCGAAAGACGAAAATGCGCATGCCTTGCTGGTCTTATCGAATTTTTTCAATAATTTTTATTCTTTGTAATTTACTTGTAAAAATTGTATCATCTTTCTTTGATTTGAAAATAATTTAAACAGAAAGTGATATTAATTTATGATATTGAGTCAAACTAAAATAACATTCATTCATTTTACCAAGTTTTTAGATTTTACTACTTAAATTTTGAATAAGTTATGCGAAAAATCTTTATTAGTTGAAATGCTCCTTATTACTTGGCAAAGATTTTATTTGTGTGTCAAATAAATGTATTCCCTTTTAAAAGATTTTAACAATGACATTTTTGTTTTGGTATTTAAAATGTTTTTATGACTAAAATTAAAAAATCCTATTCGAAACAAAAACAATTTAAAAAATTTAATATTTTTAAAATTTCCCGTTTTCCCGGGAAAAATATATTATTTTCCCGGGAATTCCCGGCAAACTTTTCCCGGGATTTCCCGAACCCCAAACCCTAGTGTTGACCCTTATAGCCAGGCACCCGATATTAATACTTTTAAAACGTTTTATATTGTTTTTTCCTCAATAAAAAATAATCACTTGTGTACAAATGAATTTATTTTTCTTGATGGATATTTTGTTTTCATCAATTTTTTTATTTTTTGTTTTCTTTTCGAAAACAAAATTTAAAAAATATCCGTACTGATATTTTCAGGAAAGTTGAGAATTATTTTTATTTTTGTATTGAGGAAAAAACAAAAAAAAAACGTTTTTTTTTTGTATTGATGAAAAAACAAAATGAAACGTTTTAAAACATTTTTTTTTAGTTTTTTCTGATTACAATTACATATAAATTTTGTAAAAATTCTTAAAACAACTTTCATATGGACACATTTCTGCATTCAATGATACACAGAAAAAAGTATCACAAAATTTTAAGTAATTAAAAAAAATTGTTGGCTTTTTACTTAGATATCTAACAATTTTTTTATTAAATGTTTGTAAATTGTATCAAAAATATCAAAAAAATAGCCTTAGAATTTTTTGAAACAAAAAAAAACAAATCATTTATTTTTTGTTTTCAATTGCTCAAATGTTTGTAAATTGTAACAAAAATTTCAAAAAAGTATTTTTTTTTTGTCAATACGACAACATAAAGCGAATAATTGTTTTAATATAACAAACTCGTTGTTGAATTTTATTTTTTTATTTTTAACAAATACAAACAATTTACAAAAAAAAATTATTGTATTTACAAAACACATTGTCAAAAAAAAATTGATATTATTTTTAACAAATTACAAAAAAGTTACAAAAAGGGATTTGTATATACAAATTCCATTGTTGGTGCCTTTTTAAAAAATTTTTTGTTTGTTTATGCAAAAAAGGTGTTTAACATTACAAACAGAATTTTGTAAATTTTTTCTGTGTATATACCTTTGCGTTATTAAAAAGTAATAAAAATTTACGCCGAAAAGACTTCTACAAAGCATGATAGGCTAAATAATTTTGTGCAAAAGGCAAACTGTGGTTATTAAAACCATAGGATTTGTGAGTAACTAACCACAAAAACTGCACCTAAAAAATTGAAAAATAATGGCGGAACGCGAAAAAAGGCTTTATGGTACAAAAAACTAATTTTGATATTAAATCAGCGATTCACATTCTGCAAGCAAATATATTGATGCAAAACTATTCCTTTTTGCAAAATTTTTTTTCGTGATTTTTTTTTTTGCAATCTAACCAGCTAATTTTGGTATAGGATATACATTAGGGTGGGTCGATTTAGCAATCGATATTGCGTCATCGATTTTTCGAAACCTTTTAGCATGGGAAAAAAAAAGTTTCACTACGACATATCGAAAAAATCATTTTCGACGCTCCAAATTTAAAGTTTTTGTAATTTTCTAATAAATGCTAGATTAGCGCCATCTTGAGGTGGCTTTTTGAAACAACTAATAAAGTTGTAAACAATATAACATTACAACCTTTCCAGAAAGGTATTACTTATGAAAATCGGATAAAAAATGTGGCAACTAGAGGCAAAAGTATATAAGTCAAATTATTTTCTGCTTGATGATCAAATGATGATAATGATGTTGATGACGCGGAACGCGAAAAAAACCTTTTTGGTACAAAAAATAAATTAAAAAACTCAGTCAGCGATTTACATTCTGCAAACGAATATGTAGATGCAAAAATTTTCCTTTTTGCAAAATTATTTTTTCGCGAAATTTTTTGCATATGAATCACCAAAATTTGGCATAAGATATGGGTATCATAGCTTAAATTTATGTAATTTAAAAAAACTGCACTCAAAAATTTTTAAACTTAATCAGCGATTAACATTCTACTATTCATACATACATATATGTATGTACATTAGAGTGGGGCGATTTGTATGGACAAAAATTTTTTGATATTGTGCCATCGATTTTTCGATAGCTTTTGGCATGAGCAAAAAAAATTCCACTACAACATATCAAAAAAATCATTTTCGAGGTTCCCGAATTTAAATTTTTTGCAATTTTCTAATAAATGCTAGATTAGCGCCATCTTGCGGTGGATTTTTGAAACAACTAATTAAGTTGTAAACAATATAACATTACAATCTTTCCAGAAAGGTATTACTTACGAAAATCGGATAAAAAATGTGGCAACTAGAGATAAAAGTATATAAGTAAAATTATTTTATGCTTGTTTTCATCAACATCATCATCATCATTTCATCATCATTATCATCATTTCATCATCAAGCAAAAAATAATTTTACTTATATACTTTTACCTCTAGTTGCCACATTTTTTATCAGATTTTCATAAGTAATACCTCTCTGGAAATTTGCAAAATAATGGCGGAACGCGAAAAAAAGCTTTATGGTGAAAAAATTAATTAAAAAACCTAATCAGCAATTTACATTCTGCAAACGAATACATTGATGAAAAAATTTTTGTTTTCAGAAAATTTTTTTTCGCGAATTTTTTTTGCAAACTAACAACCAAACTTTGATATGAGATATTCGGTAATATAGTCAATAGATTATGAATTTTAAAAATCCGCACTTAAAAAATTTAAAAATAATGGCGGAACGCAAAAAAAAGCTTTATGCTACAAAAAATAAATTAAAAAAGCTCAGTCAGCGATTTATATTCTGCAAACGAATATGTTGATGGAAAAATTTTCCATTTTGCAAAATTTTTTTTCCCGAAACTTTTTGCATACTAGCCACCAAACTTCGGCATAAGATATGGCAATTATAGTCCTAAGGTTAAAAATTTTAAAAAACCGCAATTAAAAAATTGCTAAATATTGGCGGATTGCGAAAAAAGCTTTTATGATACAAAAAAATAATTAAGAAACCTAATCAGCAATTTATATTCTGCAAAAGAATACATTAATGCAAAAAATTTTTTTTTTGCAAATTTTTTTTGGCAGTTTTTTTCCTGAACTAATTACCAAACTTTGGTATGAGATATATGTATTATGGTCCCTAGGTTATGAATTTTAAAAATCTGCGCTTAAAAAATTGCGAATTAATGGCGGAATGTGAAAAAGGTTTCATGGTGCCAAAATTTAATTAGAAAACTTATACAGCGATTTCATTCCGAAAATGAATAATATTAATGCAAAATAGTCAATTGGCAAACATTTTAGCAAAAAAAAATAAATATTTGCAATATATGTTTGTATGTATATACCGCCTAACAGTGCACTCCAGCGTATTATATGATTTTCTACAGATTTGAAACCAAAAACCAGAATAGTATCTCCATCTTAGTACAAAGATGAAAAACAAAAAAAAAACGTTTTAAAAAGTTTTATTTTTTTTTTATCAATTTTTTATCTTTGATATTTATACCTAAAGATATTTTTGGAATTTCAACTTGAGGGATATTTTTATTTTAAAGAACATTTGAAATTTTTTGTTTTCGATTGAGAAATAAAAACATTTTGAACTTTAGTGATATTTATTGTTGATAAAAACGTTTTCTGGTGCCTGCTTATAGCATTATTTGCAAAACAAAAAATTTTTTTGGGTCTCAACGGGGGAGGGCTTCAGCCCCCATAGCCCCCCCCCCCTTGTATCTGCGCCTGGTAAGGAGATATAAGATCTAAGTAATGCATTTAGTAATGAACAGCCATTACCAATGTTTAGCTTGGTATATTTGACAATGGTTTTCAACAATTGCCATATATAAAGCATTGTTTTAAATTTTCTTACTCTTTTACAAAATTTTTAAGATCTAAAAAGGAAGATATCCCACTGGATTTTTCCAATTTTATTGAAATTTGAAAATGTGGTTGAAGCCAAAAAAACAAAGGACACACATTTTCCTAGCGGCCCAATTTCGCGTGTAAGGGTAAAATATGGGATCAAAAATAACCTAGTTGCCTACGAAAATATGTCTGAAATTGAAGATGCACTCGAGAAAATAAAAATTTTGCTACCAATATTGTTCATGTGGTGGACCCAGAGTTGCCAGTTTTTTGAAATATTTTTGAAAAAGTAGCTCAGGCATCGAAACAAGCTCAGACACCCCCTCGATTAAATTAAATAAGCATCCCAGCAAAATTTTTTCAAACTTATTACCTTTGCATCTGTTCTAGAACAGGTCTTTTTGCCACCGGTTCCATGGAACAGGTTCTAGAACCTGTTGCTTTTGGGACAAACTCAAATAAAAATCATCGATGATAGAACATAAAGTAGAACAGGTTGCATGCAAGTACAAGTTGTTCTACAACCGGTTCTTTGCAGTCGACAATTTCGCTGGGCATGATTATATGTAAATTTGAGATAAAACCAACAATTTCCAAAGCAAATGCGCTATTGGAAAGAAAAACAAGGTAATTTTGATATGTTTTGTATACATTTAGCGGTATCCAAAACATATCAAAATTAGCTTTCATTTGATACGCAATGTGTCTTTTTTTCTTTGAAATTTTAGGAAATAAACTTAAAAAAACGAAAAATTTTGTAATTTTTGACCCCACTTAAACTTGCAATAAAAATGTGCCAAACAAATTTCTATTTAATTGAAATAACCCGCAGCAGAACTGTTTACTTTGCTTTCAAATATGTTATTCTATCGGTTTTTCAAATACCGCTTTAAATCTACACTTTCCGAGGAATTGTGACTAAATAAAGCATTTAAGTTTTTTTTTCTTTTATACAAATGCAATATTTGTAAAAAAATCCATTTCAAATTCTTTTCAAAAAACCCAAAATTTTAAAAGAAATGTAAGTTAGATGCTGGTAAAAATACTTTAAATGTATGTCCTTTTTCCAGCCTTGATACATCGGTAATACCGGTGTGTAAGAATTGGTTGACTTTCCTTGTGAGAACTAAACCATTTTTACAAAAGTTTCAGAATTAAATAAAAATAAAAACACAATGCTTCATATAGAAAAATAAAACAAAAACCAAAAAATGCTCGTTAGATACAAAATGTATAGAACACATGTGTTCACAGTTTTGTGATCAGGTTTATACTTGTTGGTATAATTAGTATTTGGTGTTTTAAAATAAACATCTGTTTATTTAAAGTGTGTAAATACATAAATGGTTTTGAACACATTTAACATTTGAGCTATGGACAAATTTAACTCATTGCATTCCGAACAACTTCTTACCCTACCGTATTCTCATGACCTGGTCTATAGAAACTATTATTTTACGCTGACAAAAGAGTATCATGTTACTATCGAAACACGTGTTGACCATAATATGATCCTAATGATCAGGGTAGCGACTTTCATGCTTTTAGTAATCGAAAATATGCGTTTAAAATAAGCAGTAAAATATGCAAAATATGCACTTAAATATGCAATTAAATCGAAATATGCAAAAAAATGCACTTTAAATTTATCGATTTTTAAAAATCATATTTATTATTCGAGCATTTGGTTAAAAATTAAATCCAATATAAATGTCTAACTAGATGATAACTTGATGTCTTCCTTCTAGTTAACTGCTGCGTTAAGGTTTGCAAATTCTTCTTTTTCTTTATTTTTCATTAAATCTTACTCTTAGTTAAAAAAAACTATGAAGAAAATATGCAATTTAATGAATAATATGCTCTTAAAAGCAAAATATACAAAAATACGCATTTATAACAAAATATGCAACAACAAATCGATGCCATTTTATTGCAAATTCTTTGATTCGGAATAATATTTGGTTTCAATCATTTCTGGATTAATGATTATAAACATGCATTTGCATGGAAGTTGCTGCCTTGCTAATGATTATAATATATTATGTAGTATAATTAGGGTGACCATTTTTTTCTGACTTAAAATCAGTACAAATTTTAAAAAAATGTTATCATCAAAAAAAAAAAAAAATATTTTGCAGCCAACCTAATTTTGTGACGGCTCTTAAACCTCAGACGGGCCCTATCTCTCAGGAGACCCCTGCTACCTTAGTAACGGCCGTGCTCAGGAAAAATGGGGGGGGGAGATCTTGTCTCCTTCGGGATAGTATAAAAGCCTACCACTATAAAATTTCGTTAGCAAACTATCAATATCGACCTTTTTAAAAAAAATGAAAGAAATGAAAAATAACTGAGTAAAAAGTAGTGTTTCCAATTCGGTTAATCGATTAACCGATTCCTCGATTAATCGCCTCTATTTCGGTTAATGTCGAAACAAATAATTTAAAACTCAAATAATTATTCGACCCGAATAATCGGTTAAAATATGTCGATTAACCGGTTAAATTTTTAATATATAATTTTTTGCTTTATTTTTTCCCAAAACTTCATAATTTTGTTAACTTTGGCTAAAAAATTGCAAGAAATGCTTAAAAAAACAAATACTATTGTAATTAAAATACCATCAAATTATTTTAAAACCAAGGTTGGCAACCGATACCGTTATAATACCGTTATCTGTTTCAAAACCCTTTCAAATTGACCACCGATACCGATACCAATACCGAAATTCTTGATTTCAAAACATACCGGTATTCAAAAACCTTTTCCCTTAATACCGGTGTCGTACCGGTATGGAATCGGTTTTAAAAAAATTGTTTTTTTCCACGTTTTTAGCAAAAATACAAATTTTTTTAATATAAAATTTCCAAAATTGTTAAACAATTAAACTTTATTATTCATTGTTAATAGAAAATCGTGTTATAAATTCAAAGTGCGGTTATCAGCCTTTAGTTTGCATTGGCAACATTGTTTTTAATTTATTTAACTTCATAAATATTCTCTAACTTGTGACAAATTTAGTAAATATAATTTAATATATAAACTGGTTTCTTAAACCTTTAATTGAATTTACAGTTTCTTTTAGAGAATCCTTTTATTAATTTTATAAACTTATTTCTTTTTTTATTTTATTATATGATCTCAATACAAATATAAAATATTTGTAGTGAATCAATTTGTGTTCCTAATAGATTAAAAAAAAATGTGTTTAAAAAATAAAACACTTACAATTATAAATTTTTAATAACTTATTGTTTTTTGTTCATATTATAAAAACATTTCCATAAACTATACTTATCCTTTATAAAAATTTAATAAAATTGAGTTTTTTATAATTAAGAATGTTTTTTTTATATTTTTAAATATATTTCGGTACCGAAATGATTAAAATACCGATACCGAAGCAAATAAAAAATCGATACCAATACCGATACCCATACCGTTATTCGTTTCGGTTGCCAACCTTGTTTAAAACCGATTGAAAGAGAAACCTTTAGATACCAACAGTCGACATTGAGCCAGCGAGATACGTCATAGGTTTTAAGAGACTCTTAAAACGGATTTGTTTTACATTATCGCAATTAATTTTTAATAAATTGAGCCAGCGAGACACGTCATAGGTTTTAATAGACTCTTAAAACGGATTTGTTTTACATTATCGCAATTAATTTTTAATAATTTTTTTTTTTGAATTTTTTAACAAAATAATAAAGTTTCTATTTGTAAAAGAAATGATTTCTATTGTATTTCCTAAAGCAGGCATAGACAAATAATAGACAATTTTTTATTTCTGTTTTAATTCTTTTAAAGTGTAAAATTAATTTTCAAAAGTGAGATCAGTTTTTCAGCCTCTAGCCGATGATTTTATTTATATTTATTTTAACAAAATTAGTGCGTATTCATTTTTAAAATTTTATTATTGCAAACATAAAATTTTGAAAGGCTGAAAAACTGCTGTCACTTTCGAAAATCTGTGATAAAGTTCGATCAAACAAATCTGTTTGAGATTTGACATCTGTTACTGCACACTGAGGGAATTGTCTACATCTTTTTTTGAATTTTTATATTGATTCAATGAAATTTCGCTGGAATTCGTCAATTGAAACACGGAGGAGTTTGGAATATAAACAAAAATCTAAAAACAAAATGTTTGTATTGATCGCTTCTGAGTAAAAACAATAACAGAAACCTGAATAGGAAAGAAAACAAAGAATTAGTTATATTGCATTCAAGGCCTTAATTAAAATTGATAAAATTGCATATTAATTACAATATTAATTGCAGCTGTCTATAGGACGTTAAAACAACACTGTGCTAAACTTTTCATTGAATTTATGCAGTTTTATGAAAAATTTCGTAATATTTATTGAAAATTACACACACCCAATGAAAAAGTTTCTTCGTAAAATTTTTCATTCAATTCTAGTTAATTCAACTTTTGGCTAAGGAATTCATTAAACTGTGCACTTAATTCAACTTTTGATCAAGGAATTCATTCAATTCTAGTTAATTCAACTTTTGGTCAAGGAATTCATTCAATTCTAGTTAAATCAACTTTTGGTCAAGGAATTCATTCAAGTTAAACTTTTGGTCAAGGAATTCATTCAATTCTAGTTAATTCAACTTTTAGTCAAGGAATTCATTCAATTCTAGTTAATTCAACTTTTAGTCAAGGAACTAAATTTATTTCGTTTAATTCCCTAGGAATTGAAACTTAATTCAGGGAATTAAACGAAAAAAATTTAATTTCTTAGGCAATTAAATGAAATAAATTTAATTCCTTGACTAAAAGTTGAATTAACTAGAATTGAATGAATGCCTTGACTAAAAGTTGAATTAAATAGAATTGAATGAATTCCTTGACCAAAAGTTGAACTTGAATGAATTCCTTGACCAAAAGTTGATTTAACTAGACTTGAATGAATTCCTTGACCAAACGTTGAATTAACTAGAATTGAATGAATTCCTTGATCAAAAGTTGAATTAAGTGCACAGTTGAATAAATTCCTTAGCCAAAAGTTGAATTAACTAGAATTGAATGAATTCCTTGACTTCAAATTGAATTAAATAGTGTTGAATGAATTCTTTAGTGAATGAATTATTTAATTTTAATTCTTTAGGCTTTGGTCAGGGAATTCATTCTATAAATTTGAATTCTTTGAATTCATTCACAGGAATTAATTCCTGCTTATGTCTTATTGATGAATTCATTCCTTGAACTAAAGAATTGAATTAAAATTTTTGGGAATTCATTCCAAAAAGGAATTAATTCTTTAAAGCTCTGGTTGTAAGTAATAAGAAAATAAATACTAAGGAGTTTTAAAGAAATTATGCGTCAAATATAATGTCCTATGTTATTTAATATTTGAGTAAGGTTTTAAAGTGGATGTATTGTGAAATTTAAGTGTAATAAGGAGTGATTTTACTAATTAATTTAATAAATTTTATGGGTATATAATTTTTTTTCTCTTTTTTTTATATATATATTTTTTTTAAGTGTGCTTTAAATTAATTTATGACTTACCAAATGATATCCCCCGTTGACGCCAGGCCTGATGTCTTGAGTTATATCCACATTCACAATTTTAAAATTTATAATACTCAAAAAAATATTTGGTACTAAATATTAAATAGATTGATATAGGTTTTCTATTTTTGAGTATATGCTAATTGTTAGTTTTATATAGTAGGAAGTATGTTAATATGAATAGATTTAGAGAGGATGAAAGAAATAAATTTAACTTCATAATTTTAAATTAAAACCTTTTAACCGAAGCAATAAATTTGCAATCGAAATCCAATAGTGCTCATTGAATTTAACAGAGTGGATTTTCCTTTCCGACACTGCCCCTGTTTATCAACAATCGCTTAATAAATACAGAATTTTAATGTTGTTTTCAATCTTTCGTTTAGGCGTTTGTTGTTTCAATGTATAATATTTACTAAGCTGGAGCGTTGCATTCAAAATGAAATTATAAATCACGGAATGAAATAAATTTCGATGATTGTATATAACGCCTTCGCCCAATCTTTCCTTTTTCCAAAGAAGATAATCCAGGAATATTATTGATTATAACGTGACGGCAAAGGCCTGTGATGGAAAGCAAATTTACCACACTTTATCTAATTCCTTACTAACCCAAACCACTAAAAGTTTGGCCGAAAATGTGGTCTTAAATTTCAAATATCAAATTTCTCAAAATTTGTGAAAACCTTCTCCACTATTGAAAATCCAGAATTAAAATGAACAATTTTTATTGAAAATTTTTATGTAATAAAATTCAAAACAATTTCGATTAATAAAATTAAAAATGTAGAATTTTTCCAAAGTGAAATTAGTGAAAACCGATTTCAAGCAATCGTCGGCCTCACAATTTGTTGTCAATATAATGGTTTGGTTGAGGCAACAAACTTTTTCGGTTAACCATCATACCATCCATAAAATCCTTACACAATTTTCCATATACAGAACCTAAGACAAAATTTCATTCGCATGAAAAAATCCAGTTTTTTAAGTACAGGAAACGGACCCACTATTTAGGAATTTCAATGATCTGTTACCATTCCTTTTCTATTTTTTTGTTTGTTTGTAACAGGGTGATGAAATATAGCCATGCTACGAATGGAGTCAAATATGATCCCAGGATAGTATGAACGTCAATGTTTATTCAGGCCAAAGAATTTCTGTTGTCACGAGCAAATTGCATTGTCTAAACAAATTTTCTATAGATACAATCTAACCAATCTATTGGCTACAAATTTAGCTGTCAGAACAAATCTTTTTTCTCTTTTCTAATTTCTGTATGATTTCTAAAATAGAAAAACTTCACATTTTGGCTACCATTTTCTACAAAAACACGTAGCGTTTTTCAAAATGAAAATCTTGAGATTTTGTGTACTTTTTTCTATTGAAAATCCCACAGATTCGAAAATTTTTCCATGGAAATACCCACATATATTTCTTCAGATTTTAATGATTTTTGTACGGAAAAATCATCAGCTTTTGATGTCTGACAACCGCTCTGACAACCGGATAATTAAAATATTTTTATCATAGTCTACTGATTTTCTATTATCAACTGATTTTCTATTATCGCAATGGAACCATTTGATAAATTCGGTTGTCACCACGAATCTTCTCTATGTACACGCAAAAAAAAAACAGATGGAACTTTATCTAAGTGCTATTTAATTATACAACTACATAAGTTCCAAGTAAGTTTTACAATTTTCTAGCAAAATATATGTAATTTTTCGTATATTTCCCACTACACATGTATATATTTTGCAAGTATTGTATATATTTTATAAAAAAAATGTGCATATTTTACTAGAACTTTGTAAAACTAACTTGAAAATTATGTAGTTATATAATTACATAGCTCTTAGATAATATTCACCTGTTTTTTTCTGTGTGTATGAAACTACATATTATTGTAGATTAAGACACCTACATGTAGAAAAATCATTTTGAATGCTTTCTAGTAGACAAAACCTCTCACATTCACAAAAATTTATTCTATAAAGAAACTACATTGTACTTGCTTTTTTTTTACTAAAAAAAATGTAATATTTTTTTAAATGCCAAAAATCAGTACAATCAGTACAAATTTAAAAAAATCAGTACAAATCAGTACACGACGTTTTCATCAGTACACGTGACCAAAAATCAGTACATGTACTGATCAAATCGAAAAATAAAATAAAAACTTTACAGATATAGATAAATTTGGAAAAAAATATAACTATTAATTTTTCAAACTAGTTATATAGTTATATTTTTTGCCAAATTTATCTATATGTGTAAAGTTTTTAATTTTAATAGTAAAAGGCTTTATTTTTGAATCATGTAGGTTGATAAACAGCATCCGGTTTCTAATTTGTTCATTTTTACTAGCACACGCTGTAAAATTGCTTATTTAAAAATTTTATTTGTACATTATTGTTTTCTTCTACTGAACGGCAGAAAACAGGCTTTGAATTCAGTGAACTTATTTTATTTTTCTTCAATTCAGTGAACTTATTTTATTTTTTTTCAATTAAGTGAACTTATTATTTTTTTTTTAATTCACTGAACGTAATTTTATTTTTTTTAATTCACTGAACGAAAATGAAATTGAACGAATTCAGAAGTGAATTAATTCTGTAAGGAATTAATTCACTTTTTTCCGTTCGATTTATAAAATTGAAAGCGTTCACCGGTAAATTAATTCATTTGATTTAATAAAAAGAACTATTGCAATTGAATTAATTCTTTGACTTTGTTGTTTGATGAACGCATTCAGTTGAACGAATTCAGTGAATTACTTAAGAAAAGGAATTCATTCAATTGTAGAGAAAATTGAAGTCGATTGGTAGTGAATTCATTCAAAAAGGAATTAATTCTTCAAAGCTCTGTTTACAAGTAATAAATATAAATGTATAAAATTGAACTTTGTAAAAAGTACTTATTTAAACTATTGTGCGTAAGTCATTATTTTATATTTAAAAGCAATGACTACAATAGGCCGTTATTAGGAAGTTATTATTTTATATTACAAAATAATGCAAAAGGTAATGATATATCATTATTGGTAATGCAGACAGCAATGAGGTGTCATTACCAATATTTTGCTGGGATGATCAGTAAAAATAATAATTATGATTACTAAAACCATACTATCCCTTTAGAAAAACGTGTTAGTCCACACAATGGAATCCATATCGTGTTCTTCACATTGTATGTACTTACGAAATGGGATACTTGTGTATAACAATTGTATATGAAACTTAAAATATTTTAAATTTTCCAAAAATTGTGTCTAACTTACATGCCACTATTCTTGTGTTTACTTACGAAGTATATTGGCTTGTGGACTTCGTAAGTACACACAAGTATAGTGGAATGTAAGTTAGACAAACATTTTGGAAAATTTCAAATATTTTTAATTTCATATACAATTTTTATACACAAGTATCCCATATCGTAAGTAAACACAATGTGAAGTACACGAAATCAATTACATTGTGTGGACTTACACATTTTTCTAAAGGGATGATAATTTCGTTTCCCCATTTATCTTCTAAAGACCATTCGAGGTAAAATATTTTACACAAATGCGGAAATTATATCGAAAAAGGATTCCATTTTTAGAACTTGATAAATCGCGCTATTCCAATTGTTTGAAGACTGTTGAAAGACGCCCTTACACCTAAAATTTTCATGTAATTTTCAGTATTTCATTTAATGTTTGCAATGGAAATTTTCACATTTGTTGTGCACTTTTTTTCATTACACACACAGACTTAATTAACCCAGTTTATAATAGAAAGACAGTTTCATATTATGAAAGGAAATTTCATCAAAAATTAATTAGAGTGTAGAATTTACGATTGAGGTTAAAAGATAAGTATGGATGGTATGATTATGTGTATTTGAAAGTTTAGTGGTGTTTGCCACATTAAGCGCCTATTTGTAAGAATACTTAAATTTTTATTTCTTTTCTTCTTAGTAGTTTTTGTATGCTACTTTATCCTTCGAAAATATGCGTCTTTAGTGAAAGATTAAAAAATGAGTTGCCATAGACTGGCTTATAAATATGTTGGTTTTTATAATTTTAATAAAATTATGAAGGATGACACAAAGTGTCTATGTAATCAGGGTGTCCCGTAAATAATCCCATTGAAAATTTTCTGAAGAATTGATTACCATAACTTATTCTAATGTCGGTTTTTAGCATCACCGATTTTTGTTGTTTCAAATTGTCCCAGAAGCAACTGGATCTTTTATTTCAAAATAGAAGCTGCTCCGCTAGAAGCAGTTCTGAAGCTAGTTGTAGAGCTAGTTCTCAGCTAGTATTTCTGCATTTAAGCTCCGTAAACGAAGTTTTGAATCTTATTCCATGGAATCGGTTAGAAGATGCCAGTATTGGGGTAGATGTGGTTGGAACCAGTTAAACTAAATTTTCTTTTGACATCTACTAATTTCTGTAATAATAAATAGAACACGCTCACTCAGAGGGTTAAAATTTTCCGCAAAAATATTTGTCATAAAATTCTACTATAATTCTCTGAAGACACTAAAGTTAAAAATTTAGTTTCAATGCCAGAGATAAATCCAATCTTAAAATGTGTTTAAGAGTTAATTTCGTGCTTACTCATAATTGGCGCTCAATAGAGCACCCATACGTACAAAAGTGTTACTTTTTCAGCTCCCCGAAAATTGATCCTCTAGGATTAAAACAGGACAGTCACCCGCAGCTTTTAGCCCAAAAATGGACTAAAATATAAGTGAAATGTACGGGGAAAAATTATTTTTTTGGCTTTTTTCGAAAAAACCTGGCTCTTAAATAACGTATTTAGGATTAAATTATGAAAATCAAAGTTTTTTCAAAAACTTATAATGTTATACTTTAGTTTTATTTCTAAAATCTATAAATATTCAAAGATAAATTTTTGCCTCTCTTGGCTTATGTCAACCTAGTCCCAGGGATGGCCAAATATGGTGCCAAGTATGGTCAAAATAATTGAATAAGAAAATAATTGCGCATATTCCAATTTTTTGAATATCCAACTTATTAATCAAAATATCTTCTTTAGGGCCATTAACAATAAACAAATTAAACTAAAGTTTGAGTTAACTTAGAGTTACAGATTCCATACAAATTTTAATTTTTTAACTTTCAGTTTGTGTCAACTTAAGGTTATTTGTTTATTGTTATTGAGGGTAAATAAATTTATTACCAAAATAATAAAATTTAATTTAATGATATTTTAGATTGGGCAATTTCTAACTAGGCCTCCTGAATATTGGATGTAAAAATTTAAGGGAGGCAAATAGGTAGCTTTTTGTGAAGTTTAAATTTTTTAAGTGCCATAAACAAATCTTAATAGCCTTCTTTATAAATTAACAAAAAAAATAAAAACTGATAAAAAAAAATGTATTAAGCAAGGACATGCAAATTCAGTTCAAAATTTCTATGTATTTTTTCAATTATATTTGAATCTACTCCCGAAGTTTGAATTTATGTTCACTAGGTTTTCTAGTTAATACACCCAGAAAACAGTCTCAGTTGTGGCCACCGAATTTGTTGCCAATCGAATTCGTACGGTTACGACAACTATCTTAATATTAAATTATATTTCTCGTCGTGAAAGCCAATATTCGGTTGTCTAATTCAATATTATATTCCACATAAATATTATTAAGTTCCAAAAAATTTTACTGAAATTAAAAAACTTTTTTTCGATTCTCCGGTATTGAACCCGGTCATTCTGATTAATAATCCACACTCTTACCCATTGCACCACAACTACTTTTAATTTTCTTAGCCATACTTACTTTTTATACACTGAAAATATTATTACAGTAACTGACTGTAGTTTATTTAAAAAGTTATCCGTACATTTATTTTTAAATGATTATTCAGTTAAAATACAAAGAAATATATTTTTTAACTCTTTTTGTCGTATATTTAAAAAATAAATTACATATAAATACGGATTTTCTGTTACAGTTAATATTTTTATTTAAAATGTTTTGTTAAAAAAACGAATTCCTTTTCGATTTCTAGGTCAGTTAAAAAAATTAAATAAACTAAATATCATTTATTCTTCCAGATTTTGTAGTAAATTTTTTGAAATTTAAAAAAACGAAATAAATGAAAAATCAGTATTTTTAAGGATTTTGTAGTTTATTTATTAACATTTAAAAATAAATGAAAAGTTCTTTTGATTTAAATGAAAAGTTAGTAGACCGGTTTTCAAGTGATTTTTCATTTATTTTAAATTACATTTTCAGTTAATTAAAACTACAAACTATTTTGAGTGTACTTAAGAATATTTTATTTTTATTAAAAAAACAACATCTAAATTTTTGTCTTTTCCGGGATACGAACCCGCAAATCTGGCGTACTAGGCCAACTCCTCACCCACTAAACCACAAACACTTATTAATTTTAATGTCTAATTTTGAATTTATATGTTTAGTTTGGAAAATAAATATAGCATAAACTTCGTTTACCAATACCAATTAATAGTTGAGTGTGTTATCAATACAATCCACAATTCGGTTGTTTCTACAGAAACTCGACTTTAACGTCTTATTTGATTAGGATACCCGTATTTGTAGGTACCACTTTCGAATATTGAAATTTTTTTAATAAAGGTTATAGGTAACACCAATTTTATTGTATATTCACTAAATAAATGGCTGTCTCTACTGTATAGAATTACTAAACTGATACTAATTTTAAAATTGATTGGAGATACCAATAATTTTTTAAAAGGATTGTTTTTTAGTTCATTTTCCCTATTTTTAATACCTAGTAAAATATTTTTGGTGTAGTATTCACTTATAGGCAACTGCAAATAAAATAACGTCCTGGCAAATTCATTTTAATAGTTCTGATCGAATTCCAACCAATCTTTTTCCTGGGTGTACACATTTAGAGCGTGGCAAAATTTATTGCCAACTGATATACATATTTCTAAAGATAAAGATAAAAAAGAAAATTTTCAATATCCCTGCAATGTCAGTCAAATATTCTTGAACATCGACCGACATTATTATACTCGAATAAAAGGTAAATATTTCCTTTATTTTGTGATCTAATTTTAAAAACTATCTAAAGATTGGACATCAATAGGAAATTTAAAACAACGATATCGCAAAAAGGGTCACCTGAATTTTTTTTGCCTCATTCGAGATCAGTGTACAATAGTGCATTAGAAAAACTTAAAATTTGTTTAATAGTGTAATTGACCATTCAACAATAGCAGTCTTACAAAAGATTATGTTTACACAGAGAAAACAGATTCATTGTGACAACCAAATTTTTTCCAAACCATATATTCTGGTCAAGGCTGCCGATATATTTTTTGTGGTAACAAAAATGCAGTTTTTTGGTTAAAATAATACATTTGAATTATATAAGCTATACATATGATTACGACAAATAAATAATGCCGTTCGGTTGTTTCTAATTCGGTTGGCACAATGAATTTGCGTTCTCTGTGGAGTGGAGGAAGTGCGACACACTTGATCCTTTAAAAGACTTATTCCCCCCCCCCCCCCCCCCCTCTAAATATTTTAGAAAGTACATAACATAGAAAAAAGTGTTCGTCTATCGATTGGACAGATATTTTTTTTTAGTTTTCTTTAACTTCTTGGCGCCATCACCTGTATTTTCTCATTTCTATTATTTTGATCCTTTAGAAGACTTATTACCCCCCCCCCCCTAAATATTTTTTAGAAACTACATAACATAGCAAAAAGTGTTCGTCTATAGATTGGGCCAGATATTGCACTCGTCACTTTATTTTTTTTAGTTTTCTTTAACTTTTTATACTTATGCCTTACTTATGGTTGACTGCCTCCCTTTCAAAGAAGGCGTTTTGTTGAGCAGGAGTCATCGCACCCAGTTGTTTTATCTAGGCCGTATCTCTCTTACGGCGTTTTCTCCCGTTCTTGTTGACGGTTGTTGGTTGACTGCCTCCCTTGCAAAGAAGGCATTTTGTTGAGCAGGAGTTATTGCACTCAGTAGTTCCTGCGTAGGCCGTGTCTCTCTTACGGCGTTTTCAATTTTGAAATGAGGTTTAGACTACCACATGCGTTAATAATAATTACCAAAAACAATTTCATGCTTATGTTGCTATTTCCAGACTCTAATGTGTTTGTGGAAATGTTGTAATTCACAAAAAATAATCCGTTTTCGCTTTTTCTTTTTATTATTTATAATTTTTTTTTCCAATTTGAAATGTCAGAGTATTTATTACTACTATTGGATAGTATATTTACCAACTTTGTGCGTAAAAATTTTATTTAACAAAACAATAGTAATTTTAGGCACAATGTGTTTATTTATAAGCATATAATGTCTAAAAATACTTTGTGCGTGTATTATTGCGTATGAAAGTGTGTACAAAAAAAGTTTACGCATTTTTTGTTTATATTTACCGAATTTTCGTAAAATTAAACAAAATTTTACCCATTTTATAGTAGTAAATTTACAAACATTTTTTAGAGTGTACACTAGATAAAGGATCAACGACTTTTTGGAAAGTCTCTAAAATTTTAAAGAAAAAGTACAATATAATTCCTACGTTAAAACACAACAACAAGATTTTTAACAGTCAGCATGAAAAATGCGAAGTTCTTGCCCAGACGTTTAATGCAAACCACTCTTTTTCTCAAAACCTTAAGGCTGAGTTACCCAACCGTAAAAGTATCTGTAACGAATCAGCTGTTCCGATACCACAAGAAGAAATGTATACGAATGGTTACTAACACGTAAATGTAAACGAACTTGCCGGATCATTCTGTTGAAATCAGAATTTTCTATCCGGCATCGAAACGGCTGATTGATTTTAGTCAAAAAAAATATGAAATGAATAAAGAAAATTGTTTCAAACAACAAATAAGGAATAAAAATTAACAAATAAATGTAAAAATTTAGAATTAAATATAAAACCACATGAAATATATGCTAAATAGTAATGTCATTTACGGTAATCTATAAGTGTACCTTTTAGCTACGGCACGGTACAGTTACATGACATTTACGTTTACGGTCCCATAATCCGCCCTTTAGTGATACTACAACTATTGATGAAGTAGAAGAAAGCATTTCATGCTTGAATACTACAATTCTAAATACACAAACTTCCATTTCAGTAACCCCAAAGCATATTAAAAACATAATTAAAAAAATGAAGACCAAAAAGTCCCCTGGTATTGACAATTTAAATAATATGTGCTGAAAGCTCTTCCAAAAAAAGGTGTCCTTTTTCTAACTGCAATAATCAATGCCTGTTTCAAACTAAACTATTTTCCTAGAATTTGGAAAAAATTGAAAATTATACCGGTAAAAAAACCCAACAAGCCCCCTGATAGCCCATCATCATATAGGCCAATTAGCCTTTTATCTTCAGTAAGCAAAGTACTAGAAAAGGTAATAAAGGGAAAACTGACAGAGTTTATTGATTCTAACAAAATCTTGCCTGATCAACAATTCGGGTTTCGTAAAAAACATAACACAGTCCAACCCTTGGTTAGAATAAAAAAATAGTTATATCTAATTTTCAAGCTGGAAAATCAACTGGAATGGTACTTTTAGATATTAAGGCTGCATTCGACTCCGTGTGGCATAACGGGCTTATACACAAAATGTTAAGATTGAGTCTTCCTATTGGTTTGATAAAAATTCTATACAGTTTTCTATCCGATCGAATTTTTTCTGTTTATCTTGGATCAAGTTTTTCCACAGATTATAATATAACAGCTGGCTGCCCGCAAGGTTCCTGCCTATCACCCATACTGTATAATATATACACGTCTGATTTTCCATCCTTAGAGGGCTGTACAACTTCAATATTCGCTGATGATACAGCGATACTTAGTACTGAAATACTTTCAGCGGATGTAGTAGCAAATTTACAATCGGCGATGGTTAATGTCACAAACTATTTTGCAAAATGGAAAATATTAGTAAACCGCCAAAAAACCCAAGCAATATATTTCACTCGTAAACGTAAACCATGCTTCATTCCTTCATCACGATTACAATTCAACAACGACGAAATAAATTGGGATAGTAAAGTGAATACTTAGGTGTTATATTAGACCCTAAATTAAATTTTAGAGATCACATCCCTTACACAATAAACAAAATCAATATTCACATCAAATTACTTTATGCACTCATCAACAGAACCTCAATCCTCTCGTTGGAAAACAAACTTTTAATTTTTAAAGTAATTTTTCAATCCATCATGTTTTATGGAGCTCCAGTATGGGCTGACTCGGCCAAATGTCATCTTAGAAAACTACAAATATCGCAAAACAAGTTGCTGAAACTTATGTTAAAATTACCTTGGCACTTTCCTACTAGAAGACTGCACTATTTAGCTAATATAGAAATGATTGATCAAAAATTAAGTAAAATTGTTGAAAACTTCAATTATAGATGCCTGAATTCGGAATTTAATTACATATCTTAGCTGGTCTCGTAAAAATTTTTTAAAATTTTATTTTAACCTTGGTTTTTATAAAAACTTTTTTTTTTTTTGCCTTAATAAGGTTTTTTGTAAATTTTCCTTAAGTTTACAATTTTAATAATGGAACATGTTTATAATATTTATTGTAATATTATTTCTAAGCAGAAAACGGCTTATGCCCTAAACTCTTAAAACGTAATGTATTTGCAACTGTACTACTTAGTCATATTATTAAATAAAATAAATGAAATGAAAAGAAATATTTATAACAAATTTTTAAGACCCCATTCGTTAAATTTTACAAAATTTATTGTTAAAATATAATATTTTCATATTTCTGTTATTACCCGGTAGATGGCGCCACCAGTGTATCCGAAGTTTTGAAGATAGCGCTATTTCTTTCCCTCCCGATTTTTTAAAATGGCCCGTGTCTCGAGAGATAGTGCAAAATTGGCGAAAATTTCAACTACTCCTAACCGTATGCCAGTAATACCCTAGCGAAACGGGTTACCTCAATCCAAAAATGGACCTTGGCGGGGCCTTGGACCGTCAGAAATTTTTAATAAAAATTTTTCACTTCATAAATGGCCCATATCTCGAAAACTAAGCGAGATAGAGCAAAACGGACAAAATTTGTGCTCCTTTAAATGCCCTCATATGATATGGACTAGGTCCGGGGAGGGTCCCAAGACCATAATTTACAAATTTTTCTGTTCAGCCAACAGACTTATTATTTTGAGTGTATTAAACCTATTAAAAAAATTCGAACAACTTTGAAACTTAGTTTTACCCCATAAATATCAATTTGAGTCCATATTTTTAAAACCGAGAGTTATTTAATTTTGTCCTCTGCACCTACAAAGAAAATTTGGTTGTCCTACCCGAATTTGTTTACAACCGATAATTCTGTAGTCACAACCCTATTTCTATTACTCCAACTCAAATAGGGCTGTGGCAACCGAAATACCGTTACGACAACCGAAATATGGTTGCAACAACCGAACGATTCCGTGGGAAAGAAACTCGGTTGGGACAAAATTTTTTTTGTATTTTGTATCACATATCTAATTTTCATCGAAATCTGGAGGAAAGCAAAAAGAGAAAAATTACAAAAATTTGTTTTTCATATACATATAATCTTTACAACCTTGGACCAATTTTAGTTATGAAAATATTAACTGCCCGGGTGAAAATGGTCATATATGATGATATATGACTAAATATATGGGTGCATATATGATTCCATATATGCTCGGATCCGTAGTTTGAGGGTATATGGCTGCATATGATCATATATGGACATATATGAGTTCATATATGCTCATATACCTACTTTTGCTCATATATAAAAATTAGATTTTTTTTTTGTATTTTTTAACAAAAACTTTAGAGAAATTGGTAGTTAAAGTAAATTATTAACAATATCATAAATTTGTTTTAATTTACGATATGTTTATCTATCACGAACGAAAAGAAATTTTCGTTAAAATAACGAACGAAAACTGCTTTTGTTTCACGTATAACGAAACACAATTTTTTCCGAAGGATAACGTAAGCATATAAAATGTTTCTTATAATTTTGGTTTATATAAAACGAAGCAAATTGCCAGTTAAGTCAAAAAATTATATACATCTATACCAACCTTAAGATACACACTCGTTTTATGAATATTAAAACCATCCTATAAGTTGATTATTTTAATAAATAAAACCGTTCGACGCGCTTAAACTTGTTAAATTTTTACACCATTGCACTATTCTAGACAATATTAAAATCACTTACTTAATTTTTTGTATTTATTTGAAATATTTTTTTGTAAATATTAATTTTTTAAATTTTTTAAAATTAACGACATGTTTATCTATTACGAACGAAAAGAAATTTTCGTTAAAATAGCGAACGAAAACTTCTTTTGGTTCATGTATAACGAAAGACACTTTTTACCGAACGATAACGTAATCATATAAAATACTCTTTTTAATTTTGGTTTATGTAAAACGAAGCAAATTTTCAGTTAAGTCAACTTCAGACGATAACCAATTTGCTTTCGTTTAAAATAAAATCATGAACTATTTTCTTCCAGCTTTTGTGCACATTAATAATTGCAAAAAAATAATTAACACTAATAATATATTTTATATTTTTTAAATTATATACAAACCTTAAGAAGAACACTCATTATTAGGATATTAACCACCGTTCTTATGTTGACCATTTTGATAAAAAAAAAAACGGATGGTTTTTATAAATTTGTAGACTATTGAGCTATTTTAGATTTTATTTATCACTTTTTTTTAGTTTTTGAATTTATTTTGTATACATTCACTTTTACAATTTCTTTAATACTGAATTTAGACTGAGCAAAAACCACCTGGTTTTTGTACAAAACTAAATTACAAAAGCCAAGTCATTTACACTGGTTATTTAGTTTTTCTTTGTCACATCACTTTTTTATTACACACTTTCCTTTATTTTTTTATTGTTAAATTAATGTAAAAAAATTGTTAATATATTTAACAATTAATAAAAACACACAATTTGAAACTATAACAGAAATATTCTTAAAAAATTAAAAAATATTTTTTTGACACTTGCTTTACTTCTATATTCGTTATAACAGGGTTTACTGAAAATTAATTATAAATGATACCGGTTGTATCAAAAATCCACATTTCAGATATTTTTACTTGGTTTTTAGTAAAAACCAGGTAGAACCTGGTTTTCAGTTTGTATGAAAATTGTATGGAAAAACTAAATTAATTTTGTAGTTTTCGGCTCAAAACCAAAAAATAGCCAAAAACTACTAGTTTTTGCCCAGTCTAAATACACTATAAAATGAATTTAAATAAATTTTAATATTTTTTATATTTTGTTTTGGTTATTTACTTAAAAAGATTTGCCGAAATATTAAAAGAGGGTTACCATCGATTACTATTTCAACCAATGCTTAAGAAAACTTTGAATAATTTGAAAAAAAATTTGGTGGCACTCCTTTTACTTACAAAAACCAAATGAAATGTAACAGACGTGAGTCTAGACGAAAAATTATAATCGTTTTACATAAACCAAATTCCTCACGTGATCGTTCGTTTGCCTTTCGTTCATTTAGTTTCCGTTTCTTTTTACATAAACAGGCCGTTAAAGTCTAAATAATACAAAATCTATCGTATAATACATATATTTACATGCTAATAACAATTTAGAAATTTTAAACTAAGTTAATGGATTAATAAACATAAATTATTGTACTTCAAGCAGAGATTATTTCCAGATGTATCTCATACTTTTTCAATTGCATTTCAAAATGTACCAAGTTTTTATAGATTATAATAGGATACTCTGGCCATGCTCTTCATGTTGGTTGCAAATGTCAGCTATTATAAAAAATAGTAAATTTTAATACAATTGTTGGAAATTAAATAAAGAGATTTGTATTGTTTTAATTTGTTTGAATTTTTATTTGGATGTATTTACCCATATATGCTCCCATATAAGTCAGATATGTTCACATATCATTCATATATGATCATACATGAAACAATATATGGCAATATATGAGCATATATGATAATTTTCACCCGGGTGAGTTATTTAAATTCAATGCATTATTTTTGATAAATATTTTTTTCTTGTATATACTTGATCCCCGGGATCAAATGTCTTAATAAACATACTTTATCCCCAGGATCAAATATGTTACATATAGGGACCAAGTGTATTCATGGTATAACAAACTTGATCCTTCTATGGCGATTCATATTATTAATTATTACTAGAAGAGTAATAAATCCGCAATATTTCTTTTCAGAATAGAAGTTCCCTATTTCAGAAAGCTTTCAAACTAAATTTAAAACAAAAAGAAATATTAAATAGTTTAAAAGATATTCGCCTTAAAATTTTTCAGGATCAAGTGTGTCGAACTTCCCCTATACATATATTTTTCTACTTTTATAGATTAAATATTCAAACAGTTAAAAGATCAATTTCTGAAAAAGACAATTTTTTAAATATAAATAAAAATTCATTTCAACTGTTCGTAATCTTGTGTACCATTCAAAGTTTTTATTTGTAAACAGAGACCCAAAATAACTGTTATATTTATAAAAAAGCCACAACACAAATTTGATCAATTATATTACAATAATATTTAATAAATTGCACAAAAAAAAAAAAATAATACAAAGTTTGGCAAACATTTAAATTTTTATATTTTACTCTATAAATTTCTCTTGTTTTTTGATTTTTACTTTAAAACTTTTTATAAAAGTTACTGAATGATTTTGTTGAAAAAATCGAGATCTAACTTTTTTATTTGATAATAAAATAAAAATAAAAAATTGGCCTATAGTGCATGCCCAAATTTGATGTAATACCCATAATAACTTACTTTAAATCAATATTCAATATTTTATTAGCACTACACAGTGGTCTAAAATAAAAAAGTGGTAATAAGTATGGAACTTCTAAAGCAGTGAATGTATTTCTCTCAAAATTTAAACGATTTTAGAGGAGGAGCCAAGTTTTCATAATCATGTCTCACCAAGTCAGTAGCTGTATCAGGGACGGAGCTACAGGGGCCGAAAGTAAACAACTTCGATTGTGAAAGATTTAAAAGATTATCAGCATTTTAGATTCTGCTAGACAAGTCAAGAAAAAATGCTGCCACAAGTGTTTCTGTATCTCTGTATATTTCACTTCGAATATAAAATTTTTAATTTTTTGCCTCGACTCTTTGCATCTTACTTATTTAATACGCGTTCGGTTTCAATTTAAAGCACACCATCCTATTTCCGACAAAATTCTAAGTAAAATAAAGAAAAAATCTTCGAAATATCCTTTTCCGTTAAGTCGAAAAAAAGGTCTGAATTTGAACAAAAAAATCGTTAATTTTTCTAAAAAGTGTCTTCATTATTTTACAAATTTGTCAAAAAGTTTAGTGAAAATGTTAATTTTGTGTTTTAACATGTTGAATGGCTGTATTAAACGCAATTTTTTTTCATTTTAGACATGTACCCTACAGTTGACAGTGGTCGAAATTAATTAATTTTCAAAATTGTTTTTGAGTTTATGGGCCTGTAAAAAACTTCGCACAGGGTGTGTTAAAAATCCATGAATTGCACTTTATAAGATGGATGATTAGCATTGCTTAAAATTTAGACATCCTGGCTATAAATGTGGGCCGTAGGAAAATTGGTATACCATTAAAAAATTTAGTTAAAAATTATGATTTTTTCTGAAATTTGTATTCTAAGTTCTAAATACATTGTTTAACTATATGCTAAAAAATTCTTGATATATATTTTATCTCGAGATATCCAAGTTGTAGTAAAGGGTGGTTAAATTTTAAGGGCCGATTTTGATTTTGAATAAAACACAAATTATTTAGGAAATTATTGTCATTTCTTTTTATATGATAATATTGGTATGGTTCAATTATGCATGGAACAAAATATCTGCCAAATGGCCGCCGCGACTTCGGCGGCACACCTTCATCCGATGGTCCAAATTTTCGATGACGCTGAGGCATAATTGAGGTTCTATGCCGTTAATGTGCCGAATTATCTCATCATTTAGGTCATGAATTATTGCCGGCTTTACGACAAACACCTTTTCTTTCAAATAACCCCAAAGAAAGAAGTCCAACGGTGTCAAATCACATGATCTTGGCGGCCAATTGACATCGCCACCACGTGAGATAAGACGGCCATTGAATTTCTCGCGCAAAAGAGCCATTTCGTTGGCTGTGTGGCAAGTGGCACCATCCTGTTGAAACCACATATCGTCCAGGTCCACATTCTCAATTTTTGGTCACAAGAAGTCCGTTATAGCGAACACCATTCACGGAAACTGCTTGGCCAACCTCATTTTCGAAGAAGTATGGTCCGATGACGCCGCCAGCCCATAAACCGCACCAAACACAAAAAACAGGTGTTTTCACATTTCCTACAGACCCGATTTGCTGAAACTTGTGCACAATTCTCCCGATTGTGGACACATTTGGTCGATTATGCTGACCAAAGATATCACAAAGTGCACGAAATGCATTTTCATAATAAGCCTGAATAACTTTAACGCGTTGCTCGATTGTGTATCTTTCCATGGTTCAAATTGAGTTAGTCTGAACTTGAGAAATGTCAAATGAAATGCAGAAAAAAACTTGACGTTTAGGTGTGGTTCACATTCAACATCGGCCCTTAAAATTTAACCACCCTTTATAATTAGTATGTGCGGAAAATTATCCATTTTCACCTGCTTTCTTTATTTTAAAAAAAGTGCCTTAATAATGCAAATTTGGTTAGAATACTATTATAAATCTGAAAAATCCAGGGGAGAACAACTTTGTGCGGTTTGTAACTTTCTTAAATACTGACCGATTTTTTAAATATAAATACACACAGAAAACAGATTCGTAGTTCCAACCGAATTTTTCGCCAACCGAATTTTTGAAGTTCCAGGTACAATCACTTTTATTTATTTTTAATACCATTGTAACTACCGAAATTTATTTACAATTTTTGAATTTTTGTTGTGTTAATAGATTACTTTAAAGTTTGTGGATTATAAATTCTATAAATAGAAAAATACGGTCCACAAAATTTATTTAAAAATTAAAATTTTTTTATGTCGCTAACTGGGATCGAACCGGCGACCCTCCTCTTGTCAGCCCATCGCTTTCCCTCTAAGCTAAGCTCTATTAAAATTTTTTTAGTCAAATTTCCAATTTGAATTTCTTCAGGTTTGAATATTTTGTCTATAAATAAAATTATATCAACAACAGAAATTCAGTTGTGTCTTTTAATTTGAAAAAAAAAAATAAAAAAAAATCTATATCGCGAACCGGGATTGAACCGGCGACATTCCGTTTGTCAGCCCATTGCTTTTCCTCTAGGCTAAACTCGACATAAATTTTTTTTGTCAAATTTCAAATTTGAATTTCTTCAGATTAAAATTTTGAATATTTTGTTTTTGAATAAAATTATATTCACAACAGAAAATCAATTGTGTCTTTTAATTTGAATCAATAAAAAAATTATTTAAAAAAAATGCAATGCCTTGGTTGAGGTTTGAACTCAAATCTCTAAGGCTATAAGGCTGTGTCTCTACCTCCTGCGCCACAGATACTTACGTTTAGTTGTTGTCTAACTTAGAATTTAAACACGCATATGTATGCAACGAAAAATATGATAGATTCCAAAATTTTATTATGATAAATAAAATTTCTGTTCCTTGTCTCAATATATTATTACAATTACCAAAATAATGGAAATTAATGATTAAAGCTACTAAAGTTAATAAAAAATTTTAAATTGATTGGAAAAACTAATACTTTGGATAGAGTGGTCGATTTTATTGAAACACAACTGATACTAGATTTTTGCTGCCGATATTTTATTCGAATGACTAATTCTTCCATAAATTGGTGGTTGTTGGTATTGAAGGTAATGTGGAAGTTAGTATTTTTTCAGTATTGGTTAGAAAAGCCAATATTTTGGATAATGTGACAGTGTTTTGGTTCATCATATATATTTTCTATTCACAAATAAATATAACTTTCCTGATGATGAATTTTAAATAACTGCAATTAAAATTATTGAATGATGAAAATATTTCGTTGGTTCCGATAGAATTCCAACCAATTTATTTTCTGTGTGTAAAAATAGAAAACTAAATTTTTTTTATTTTTTCAGGTTCTGCAAGACAAGGAAAATTAAATACTTTACATAAGTATTTTTATATCTCTTACAGGTTAAGAGATATTTAACTTCGAAAATAAAATTTTTCATTATTTGCCTCGACTCTATGGTTTTTTGCTTCTAACTTTTTAGTACGTGTTCAATTTAAAGTACGCCATTCAATTTCTGACAAAATTCTAATCAAATATAAAGAAAATACCTTTGATATATCTTATTTCGTTAAGTCGCAAAAAAGGTCCAAATGCAAAACTTTGAATTTTAGCTAAAAAACGATAATTTTTCTATATTTAAATTTGTAAAAACTTTTGTTGGAAATTTTAATTTTGTATTTTTTACATGATGAAAGGCCATCCTTTAGGGATATGTTCAACGCTACAAATTTTTTCTGAATTCTTCCAATTCGGTTGATATGGGTAGCACAATATGGGTTCCATATAAAGGAGGCATAGTCCAATTTTGAACGAAAAATGCTTGTATATAAAACTTTCAATGTACAAAAATCCCGGAATTCACTACAATTGCTACTTACAAAAGTCATTACAGAGTATGCTTTTCGTAAAATATAATAGATGGGATTAACAAAAGTTAATTTAGATTTAAATACTACCCATAAATCCGAAACTTTATTCACAGCGCTTAGATGAGATGACGATATGGAGTAATAATTTATAATCATAGTAAGTTAACCCATTTTTCGCCGCTACCAGTTTCCGTCGACGGATTTTGATAAAAATTTATATCAAAGCTATTCTGTGCCTAATTAAAAAAATTCTAGATTTTTAAGTCAATGAATTGTCCAATTTTCCGGAAAATTAGTGGAGATTGTAATTACCATTGCCAGAATATGCATACACGACTGCTATTTTTGAAGTGAAAATTAAATTCGTTTTGTTTCATAAAAGAAACAGGACCCACAATAAACGATACAAAAAATAAATTAAATAAAAAAAATTTTATTAGCAAGTTATGGATAATAAAAGTGCTGGCGATTATGATCACCGGTCGGCGAAAAATGGATTAAGGCCTATAAAAAGTCTTTTTCAATACAGAATTGCAATTTCTTCCGGATCAACTACGAGGATAAATCATCCAAATCCATCTGTAAAAGAAGGCAGTCAGAGATTTCGTGGAACTGATTTCGGAACCAGTTCCAAGTATCTCCTATGGTTAGTATCATAGAAATAAATCTGTAAAAATAGCAGAAAAAGTTACTAAAATTAGTTAAAAATGATGCTGCAGAAAAAACTGCTGAATACTAGTAAACTAAGAACAAAAAAATTCCGGACCAGTTTCATGGAATCGGTTGCAGTGGAACCAGTTGTAGAATCCCGGGTAAAAAATCTTAATACGGTGTCATATATAATTATATCTTATTTGATAAGTCCCCATATACAACGACATACAACTTGATCCGAAAAATGGGTCATCTACTTGTGTCTAATTATATCAAATTAGATATTATTTGATATAGTTTGATCCGAGATTTGTCCATATCCAGGACATCAAATTACATCTAATTCGATATAAAAATATCTGATTTTATATAATTTTGTCTAATAGTAGGTACACTTTTTATGCATACCGGCTTTAAATTGATATTGAAATTTCTATAGCTTAAACAATTTCAAAGGCCCAAATTTTATAACATAAAATAAAAAACTAATCTAAATCGTTTGCATCATTTTTAATTTAATTTAATATGCAAAAAAATCACGTCAAAATTATTTGGCTGTGGATAAATTAACTCTTAATTTATATTAATTTGTACGAGATCATATAGAAAGTTATATAAAATTACAAGAAATATATTTTTAGTATGACGATACATACAGTGTTATATAACTTAGTATCGAACCATATAATCATATCGGTCACTACATATATTTTGATTAGTTTTATATGGCTTATATCGTTATATATGGAGTCAGGTTTGGGGATATGTAATAACATCAATTACCGTACAACAAATTCATTGAAAAAATAATATCAGATGTTTTGTACACTCAGGGAATTATGTAGGTAAAATCAACTGCAAATGACAGTTAAAATAACTGCATTTGCACTTAAAAAGGTGTAGACTACATTTGCAGTTAAATTAACTGCAATATGAAGTAATTTAACTGTTAAAAATCAACTGACAAATGTAGTAAAAACAACTACAAATGCAATTGAAACAACATACATGCAAATTATTGTAAAACTGTACAAACAACTTGCAAATGTAGTTAAAAAAACATAAATAAAATTTTTTTTTTAATTATTAATTTAATAAAACAAACAAATTTATGTAAACACTATTAACTTAATTTTATTCTATAAAAAATTTAAAATTGAGAAATCAAAATTTACACTTAATGTCACTTTTTTTTCACTATTAAGATATTGTTGTTCATGTCCGTCTGTGAGGGATGAAATATGCTGTTGTTTGGCTTCCTTTTTTTCTCCAGGTAGAAAGGGATGAGAATATAAAAGAACTGAAAGAAAATAAATACAATATTTTTTTAACATTCCCCGTAAATAGATTTATATTATAAAACTTACCTCATTATTTTAGTATATATATTCGTTCCTTTTACTCCTGCAAGGAGCATTTTAGTAATTAAATAAAAAATATATAACCTTTTCCGTATTACGCGTGCTCACTCTTTGGCGTTGTTTTATGACTAAGACAAGAGAAAACATGTTATACTCATATTCTTTCACTAGAAATTTCTAAACAAGTGATTCATACACATACTTCTGTTTGCTTCGTGTGTGTGCATACACACTTGAAAATTTAAGTATTTGTAAATAAAATTCAAAATAACTGCATAAAATAAATGTTACTACAATGTAGTAATTTTTGTAGTTTGTTTAAAAAAATAACTGTCAAAAACATTGAAAAATTTTGTTCTAAGTAAATTAACTACAATTGTAGTTAAAATAACTACAACCGCATTACTACATAAATAACTGTCATGTAGTAACTGCAGAACTTTTCTGAGTGTATATAATGATATCTGTCTTAATGTGAATCCATTCACCGTCAGATATAACCCAATCACATTATATATAACAATATATAACTATTTTTACCCGGGATATGTGTGGTTGGCTACCGATTGTAAAAAATTTTCCTGGGCTGTTTAAACACCGTCCGACAAAGTTCATCTTTTGGTTGTACCCATGAGAAAATGCACTTAATATATTCTGAAAGGATGGCTAAATATAAAATATCCATGTCTTCCACTTTTTCTGGATCACTTCGTTTAACAATTTAAATCGTGAATTAATATTTAGGTAATATATTTATATGGAAGGCCGTCTTAATTTTAAAAAAATCTTAGAAATATATTAATTAAATATTAATTCGCGGTTTAAACGGTTAAACCAATTGATATAGAAAAAGTGAAAGACACGGGTATTTTATATTCATCCCCTTTTTCAGAATATATTGGAATTGTTAATGGGTGCAAAATTGTGTCGGACCAGTTTTATAGTCAGAAATAAGATCGATTTGTTGCTAAAATATTTCTTAAATATGAAATCCAAAAATTTCTATTTCTAGATATTTTATATATATCTTCCTGTGCAGATTTTCAAAAGTATCCGTCTAGAATTATTTTTATAAAAAAGTTTAAAAGTGAGTATTTTTCACACAAATTTTTAGGCAAATTCGCCTAAATCGTTTTATCAAAGAAGGCACTACAATATTATTAAATAGTTTCTCAACTTTAATTGGTTTTCTTGAATAGACATTTTTTATGCCACAGCTACTTAAAAATAAATTATTTAGTTTTCGTATTTAGTTGCATTTTAAATTAACATATAAAAAATCCAAAATAATTTTAAAAAGCATCTGATGGATTATTTTGAAAACAGTTAATATTTAAAAAATACAATTGAAATAAAGGAATAACAATTGAACTTAAAATTAAATTATTTTAAATAAAAGAAACTCAAAATACTTGTCAATTGAAAGTATGAAAACATTACAAATTTTTTAATTTTAATGTATAGTTTTTTGGAGGTATTTGGAACTGAAATAATAATGTTGGAATGTTGAATAAGGCTGGTTTACACTATAACCCAGCAAAATCTCTCATTACCAAATAAGTGGTTATATAATAGAAATTCATAGCTCCCCACAACTTATTTTTTGGCGTCTAAACTCATTATTTTTGTTTGGCGTGGTCGTTTTTATAAGCAGTCACGCTTACCCGCTCGCTTATGAAAAAATTAGAAATAAGTAGTTATGAGATTTTGAATAATAAGTGGTTACTAGGGTTTGGGGTTCGGGAATTCCCGGGAAAAGTTTGCCGGGAATTCCCGGGAAAATAATATATTTTTGCAGAATTTTTCCGAAAATATAGTGTAAACCTATAGGTTGGTTTACACTATATTTTCGGAAAAATTCTGCAACCTTGCCAATATATTTTGTATGTGTACTAAAGTAATGTCGAACAAAGATAATTTTAAAGAAAAAAAATTTCCGAAGTACATACAAGAATTTTTGTTGGTAAACTTGGTAATGGCTGATAAAATTTTTTCGGTTTAGCTAAACCAAATTCAACTGGCATCTAAAAACAAATTTGGCCTAATTCAGTTTATTAAATTTTAAATCGTATTTTTTTAATTTTAAATATTTTTTGATCAAATTAATTTCAAAAAAAACAGTGCTTTAAATAAAAATACAGCTTCGAAAATTGCAATAATATTAGCTAAAACTTCTGTAAAAGAATAAAAAAATCCCGGGAAATCCCGCACAAAATTCCCGGGATTGCGGGATCCGAAAAAGGGCGGGATTCCCGGGACATAAACCCTAGTCTTCACTCTTTAGCGTTGTTTTATGACTAAGATAAGAGAAAACATGTTCTTCTCATATTCTTTCACTAGAAATTTATAAACAAATGCTGCGTACATACATTCTTCTTTACTTCGTACACATACACACTTGAAAATTGAAGTATTTGTAACAAAATTCCAAATAACTGCATAAAATAAATGTTTTTACACTCTACTCTAAGTAAGTTAACTGCAATTGAAGTTAAACTAACTACAACCGCATTACTACACAAATAACTGTCATGTAGTAACTGCAGAACTTTTCTGAGTGCACCTGAATTCATTTAGTGAAAGGTGAAAGAAAAATTATTTGTTTGTCAGCAGGGTTGGCAGGCAATACCGCTAAAATATCGTTATCGATTCAAAACCCTTTCACTTGACTATCGTTACCCCTAAAATACCGTTACCGAAATAACCAAAATACCGTTATCCTTAAAATACCATTTCCGAAATAACTGAAATACCGTTATCCTTAAAATACCGATACCGAAATAAATGAAATATCGGTACCCTTAAAATACCGTTACCAAAATAAATGAAATAGCATTATCCTTAAAATACCGTTACCGTTATTTTTAATTTTTTGCTTTTAGTAATTGCATGTGATTATTGAATATTTTTTTATATTAATTTGATAAATTGCCCACACTGAGAATTTTGTACATAGTATTAATGAATTTGTTCATTAATACAATGAATTTTTTCATTGGAAAGTCCCCAAAGAACGGTTTCATTGGATTAATGAAACATATTTCATTAAATCAGTTTTAATGAATGGATTCATTGATCTAATGAAAGTTTCATTGAATATATGAAGTTTTTTTCATTAATTTTAAGATAAACATTTTGCAAATTTCATGTGTGTAATGAATTAAATTCGTTACTTTTATGAAATAATTTCATTAATATTTTTCATTTTAGCATAGCCTTAGGCCTGATTACTGAAGGTCCAGTTACAATTTAGGAGGCTGTTAAATTTAAATTTTATATGGGAGACAACAACAAATGTGTCAGCTAAAGTCCCAGTTATTAGCTAACTGGACATTCAGCAATCGGACCTTAATGAAATTATTTCAATAAGACATGAAGTTATTATAAGTATGATTTGTTCATATTTTTAATGAAGCGTTTTATAGATATTATAAGAATAATTCATTAAAATAATGAAAATTTGTAAAATACATTACAACGTTTTTGAAAATTTGCATTTGTTTTTAATTATTGCATTCGTTTGTTTTTATTTACAATGTGTAATACAAATTTTCAATAATATTATGAATTTTAGGCATAGAAATTTATTAAAATTTGCAACTTCAATGAAATATTGTCGAAAAATTAAATACTTATCCAAATTCACTAAAATACCGTTATAGATTCAAAACCCTTTCAACTGACTACCGTTACCCCTAAAATACCGTAACTTAAATAACCGAAATACCGTTATCCTTAAAATACCGTTACCGAAATAATTGAAATACCGTTATCCTTAAAATACCGATACCGAAATAAATGAAATATCGATACCCTTAAAATACTGTCACCGAAATAAATGAAATACCGTTACCCTTAAAATACCGTTACCGTTATTTTTAATTTTCTGCTTTTAGTAATTGCACGTGGTTATTGAGTATTTTTGATAATTTCAGTTGGTAAATCGGTTTTTAAGTTTAAATTTAATAATGAAAAAAAAAAAAAATCGTTTATATTGTACCGGGGAGTTTATTTAGCAATATCACCTTTTTATCTTCCAGGTGACAAATTAGCGATATCGCCGATTTATTGCTTTCGGGTAACAGTTCCTCCCGACGGAGGAAACTTCCGCAATACGAAATTGATATTGCCGGCAATAAATGTTTTCTTCCTGGCAATATGATCGGGGAATCTTCTTCGTATTGCCATGCTTGCTGGGAAAGAACAAGGCAAGCGCGTTGTTTTAATATAGATCTTTATTTGTTAAAGGCAATTAGCAGAATGGCAAAATTATTTGGGTTTCACTAGTTTATAAAAATAATTTGATAAAACAATATGTAATAATCTCTTTATTTCAAATGAGCGCAATTAATATTTAGCAAGAATTGAGTTACATGTATGTTATAAAGAAGGATTAACAGTACATTAAAACAAACAAAAGAGATATCCAGCTTGAGTTTAGTTAATTTAAACCAGTGTTGCCAAGTTGGGGGGTTTCCCCCCTAAATTTAGGGGGTTTTCAACCGCTTAGGGGGAATTTTAGGGGGTACCAATTTGTTAGGGGGAAATTAGGGGTGTAACAAAATCATTTTAGGGGTCGTTTTGACTTAAAAAGCAATTAAATTTTAGAGTTCGATGATTGGTTTTGCCAAATTGTTGATAGTTTTTCACAGCAATTTTTATTTTCTTTTAGCCTACATATTTTTGAAGTTGAAAAATTTTAGACTGTGACTAGGAAAGAAAAGAAAACCAGCGAGCTTTTTTTATTTTTACAAAAAAAAAATCAATTATTTGCATTTATTAAAAATAATTTGAAATAAAAACTTAGATAGAAATTGTTGAATTTTGGGAAAATTTATTTTAGGGGAATGTTCTTAGCGGTATAGCAAATTTAGGGGGTTTTTTGGACAACTTTGTAAAAAAGACTTGGCAAGACTGATTTAAACATGACAAAATAGGCAAAATTCTTTAAAACAAAAAAGAATAATTTGAGTGAAATTAAATATTGAGATTTTCTTCAAACTATTAACGTGGTGTTTCTAGATGACGTTTTGCTTCACACGAACGAAAATACAATAACAAAATACATGCAATACAAAAACAAAATACACCCATACCCCGGTTTGCGTCGCTAATGGGGCCGGGAGAAACTCGACGCAAGCCGAAACGACGCAAAACAAAGCACGATTTTCAATACATTTGTATTGATTTTTTTAATTGGCTCCGAAATTCGTAATTTTAACTAAAAAATAGATTTTTTAATGAAAAATACCATACTTTTTATTTATTTTTGTTTTTGTTAAAATAAAAATATAAAAATTCATGAGAAAGTTATAACAAAAATATTAAGATTAAAAGTTAAAATAGAGAATTCATAGTGTAAAATAAAGCAAAGGTCTATATCGTTGTGGTAATGTTTTTTTATTCCGAGCTTGAGTCATCTAAGTCGATTACCATTTCCATGGTTGGATTTGTCAATCTTGATGATTTTTGTATGAAATTATCTAAAGTTTGTTGGATTGTAACAGCTTTTCTTTCCAAATAAATTTCTTTATAACAATTGACAGCGTGGGTCACATTTCTAGACACTTTTGAACTACGAGATTCGTCAGGATCATTGTTTTCAAAAATCTCCATTGCTTGCGATATCAACTGCATTGCTTCAGAAATTTTAGCAGCAGTAAGCTTTTTTTCTTCTGCTTCGACCTCAAGAGCAAGCGTTTCATCGTCCAGCGCATTGTTACTCTGAATTGCAATCAAACTTTCGTTATTAAGCTCTTCGACGGATAAAAGGAGTTCATTAATATCTTGTTCTTCCATTCCATAAAAATTTTCATTTCTTGCTGATTCTGCAAGTTCTTTACATATGTGTGGCACATCATTAAATTCTATATCCTTGAGAACACATTCGGGCCATAATTGCCTCCAAGTTCCGTTCATGCACGACTCTTTTACTTCTTTCCAAGATAGGTTTATATTTTCAATGGCCATCTTGATATTATAATTCTTCCAAAAATCTTTCATGGAAGGCAAATTATCTCCGTCAGTTGCTTTTAGAAGTTGAAAAAAAGTTCGTCGCAGATAGTATGACTTGAAGTTGGATATGACACCTTGATCCATTGGTTGCATCACAGATGTGGTATTTGGGGGCATAAAAATTACTTTAATATTTTCCGAATAATCGTCTGAAAAAACAGGATGACCTGGTGCATTGTCAAGTAACAATAGAACTTTAAACTCTATATTTTGTGAAGAACAATAAGCTTTTATCTCGGGAGCAGCACAATTTTCTATCCAATCTCTAAATAAGGACGCAGTCATCCATGCTTTTTTATTTGCACGCCAATGAACAGGAAGCTCACTTTTTTTAACACTTTTAAAAGCTCTCGGGTTTTCACAATGGTAAATTAAAAAAGGCTTAAACTTAAAATCACCCGCTGCATTTCCTCCCAAAAGAAGTGTAAGTCTATCTTTACTAGCTTTAAAACCAGGGGAAGATTTTTCGGATTTAGAAATGTACGTTCTTCCTGGCAAACGCTTTCAAAATAGTCCCGTTTCATCAGCGTTTAAAACTTGTTTTGCAGAATACCCACCTTCTTCAATGATTGCTTTTAATTCTAGTTTGAACTTTTCTGCAGCTGAAGTATCTGCACTTGCAGATTCTCCTTTTAATGCAATGCTATGCAAATTGTCACGGATTTTAAAACGATCAAACCATCCTCTGCTGGCTTCAAATTTTTCCGCACTTTCGGCACTTGATAATGGATAACTGTCTTTAAGATCTTCAAATAAAGTTAAAGCTTTCTTTTGAATTACCATTTGACTTAATGGCATTCTTCGCTGATTTTGATTTTCTATCCAAATGCTAAGAAGTGACTCCATTTTTTCAATTAAAGGACTTGTAACCTGTTTTTGTTGTAACGATGTTGCGGTTATAGCAAATTTTGAAATTTTTTCAGCGTCTCTGGTACAAATGGATTTTATTGTAGAAGGGGCTAGTCCAAGGTTTCTTGCAATATCAATAGCTTTTTCCCCTGATTTAAAACGCTTCAAAATGTCCAGTTTTTGTTCTAAGTTTATTTGCTTTCTTTTTGGACTCATTGTTGAGAAATATTTAGATTGAACTTAACTTCACCAAATGTAATTTGAAACTAATAACTAGCAGACAACCTTCACATACACATTTGTATTACACTTAAACGGGAAATTCCCTTTTTCTGTTAAGCTTTCATATCATTGACGCAAATCGAAACACTGACGACGCAGCTTCGAAGCCATGCAACGCAAACTGAAACAAAAACGACGCAACTTCGAAATCACAGAAATTTTTAAAAGACGCAACTTCGAAACGACGCAAACTGAAGCGACGCAAGCCGGGGTATTAGTGTACATGTAGTCACTCATTCGTGTGACAACGAACGTCTTCTAGAAACCCCATCTAAATTTAGTAAAACAGTACTGGTAACAGACAAAAGTACATTCAAATAATTAACAAAATAATCATCAATCAATCAATCAAATAATAAAAATAGTTATAAAAATAAATAAAATAATATGCCAATAACAAATATTTGGTCGCTACAAAGTTCAATTTTTTCTTTATGAAATTTTCATTAATTTAATGAATTTTTTTTATGAAATTATGAAAAAATAAAAAAAATCTAATGAAAAAATTCATAACAACAATGAATTTTCATTCAGTTAATAAATGTTTTCATTAAATCAATGAATCCATTTTAATGAAATCGATTCATTAATGCTATGAACGAAAATTCGATCAGTGCAGTGTAATGAATTTTCATTCAGTTAATAAATGTTTTCATTAAATCAATAAATCCATTTTAATGAAATCGATTCATTAATGCTATGAACGAAAATTCTATCAGTGCAGTGTAGAAATGGTAATGACATATCATTATTTTTTGGACTACCAGTAACGACACCCCCTTACCTTTTGCATTATTTTAAAACATATAATAATGAGTTACTGATAATGAATTATTTTTATCATTATTTCAAATAGAAAATAATTTTCTAGATTTTTTTTAAATCTATTTTTAGACTCAATATTTTTAAACACTGGTAAGGATATATGTAACCACATATTTTTTGATTTTTTGTATGTTGGCGAGTAAGCTCACTTGTGTGCAGAGGTCAATTATGTTTTTATCTATTAAATATTACATGTCGATATAGCTCAGATGGTAATGCTACTGACTGGCAATCTGTAGACCCAGGTTCGATTCCCGCACCAGCAAATATTTAAAAAAAAAAAAATACAATAAAATATATTTTTTTTATATAATTTATTTTTTTGAAAATCTATTTTTAGACTCATTATTTTTGTCAGTACTGGTAAGGTCATAGGTAACCATATATTTTTTGATTTTTCGTATGCTGGTGTGTAACTAGGGTATTCAATTAATGGGTTTTTTATTTTAATCGATTAATTGTGCAAATAATTGTTCGGTTTTTTTTCTTAACCGATTAATCGAATAAAATTTTAAAATTAATCGATTAATCGAAAAAATTTGATGTAAAATAATATACATAAACTTTTTGTATTTTTAATAATTTTATTTAAAAAATGAGCAAAAATAATTTCAGTAACTCTTCTAAAATTCCTCTAAACACAAAAAGTGTAATAATTGAGATCGTATTTTGTCAAAATGTTTATTTTTTATATCCCCCTCCGTCACATATTAAAATTTTATCCAAATCGGAAGGAACCGCACCGCAGACGTTTCTGGTAAATTTACCATTTTAAGTTAAGCCTGAATTAGCCAGACCTAAACGTAGCTCTCTATAATATGCTTACTGAGTTAAAGGAGAGTAGAACAACTTGTATATAACTTTGTATCTTTTTCATATGCATTAAACACATAAAAAATGTAAACATAGGGAAAAATTCTTTTGAAAATTTATTTTCCCTCCAAGTGTACGGCGCTACATCCATTTATTTTATTTGCGAAAGGATATTAGGATATTATGAATACAGATTGCTCACTAAACAAGCTTTATTATTATTGAGCATTAATTATAATTAATAATTATAATTAATAATTATAATTAATAATTATAATGCTTATTAATTATAATAATTATTAAGGTTTTCGTTTAATATTAGTATTAAAAAAATTGTAAAAAAATAAATGAAAATTTGATACCACTACATTGCTAGATCTGTCGAAACAACAGAGAAGCAAACTGTGACAATTTTTTTTCTTTTATATTTAAGATGTTTATTAACGCTCCTAGAGTGAAACTAAACCGAACAAAAATAACACTCATTAAGCTTATAAATATTTCTAGAAATTCTTAAAAGTTGTCCCCTCATGATTTTCTTAGGCCAGAATGTAATCCGGGTTGGTACAAGCCTACACAAAATTATTTTTCACAATTTTTTAAACAAGTTTTGGGATTTTATTATATTTACTTTAATAAAATTATATATAATATTAAACATTTTTGTATTTTTTTTTGCCAATTAATCGATTAATAGCATTAAATTATTCGAATTTTTCGTTATTCGAAATTTGGCATTTTAAATTATTTGAACATTTTTTGAGCAAAATTGTTCGATTCATCGAATAAAGATTAATCGACTGAATACCCTATGTGTAACCATAACTCATTATTTTTCACGACATCGCCATATAAAGGTAATAAGAAATGTAATAACAAAAGTAACTAGCTACCATTACCAAATATGTACCCAGGTAGAAAAATACAAACGGCACAATGTCGGCCCGGTACTGGAGACGGTAGTACATGTACTGGTAATGCGTCGGATTTTCAACTTTCACTGTACTGGCATGTTGTCGAAATGATAACACCAATAAAGGCTCGGCCGTAGTTATTTTCCAACGTTGGCGCAGGCGTGGTATTTTACTTTTTTGGTATTATCCCAGTAATATAAATTAATGTAAATCACAGATTTTTAATGTATTCTTTCGAAACTTCACAAGAAAATAACGGCTTTGTCTCTCTTACATAAATAATTGTGTAATAGGTTCAAAAATACATAAAATTTATAAAATTGTTAATTTTAATAAATTAAAAAAGCTCGTTAATTTTCAGAAAACAGTACTGGCAAAGCACGATCTAAGTAGTACCGGCATTTCTTAAAAAAACAGTGTTCTCCCAATACAATTTTTTTTGTAACGTCGGCAATTTCTACCTGGGTAGTTACATAACCACATATCTAGTATTGATTTTCTACACTTTTTTGGTTTTGATTTTATTCTCGTTTATTTTTTGTAAAAAAAAATTGCGGTATGCATCGAAATAACGTTACCGAAATAATCCAAATACCGTTATCCTTAAAATACCGTTACCGAAATAACTAAAATACCGTTAACATTAAAATACCGATACCGAAATAAATGAAATAGCGTTACCCTTAAAATACCGGTAACGAAATAATCTAAAATAGCGCTACTCTTACCGACAACCGCATCGTTCGGTTACCATCCATGTTTTTGATTCATTTAGAAAAATGCAAAATTTTAATTTGCAATCAAATGCTGTAATATTAGCATAATACAAATGAAAGACTTTTAAAATGCATCTAATACAAATAAACAGTAGCTTTATTACAGCTTGTGTGCTTTTGTTTTGAATATGTTTTAGTTTCAAACTACACTGCACTAAGTGAATGATAATAAAATATCTTCATTCAATTAGTAAAATGTTGAATAAACATGCTATTTGAATGATATAAATCGAATTTTCATTCCATCCCAGCAAAACTTTCTATTACCTGGTATTAAGGTTTGTAAGAAGAAATTAAGGTACACAAAGAAAACAGTCTCAGTTGTGGCCACCGAATTTGTTGCCAATCGAATTCGTGCGGTTACGACAACTATCTTTATATTAAATTATATTTTTCGTCGTTAAAGCCAATATTCGGTTGTCTAATTCAATATTACGTTCCACATAAATATTATTATGTTCCACAAAATTTCATTGAAATTAAAAAAAACTTTTTTTGAATTTATTGGTATTGAACCCGGCCACTCAGGTTAATAGTTCACACGCTTACCCACTGCACCACAACTACTTTTAATTTTCTTAGCCATATCTACTGTTTATACATATGAATATTTTATTTTAATTTAAAAAAAAACATATAAATTTTTGTTTTTTCCGGGATTTGAACTCGGAAATCCGGCGTACTAGGCCAAGTCTCTACCGACTACACCACAAACACTTATTAACTTTAAAGTCTAATTTTGAATTTATATGTTTTGCTTGGAAAACAAATATAGTAAAAAATTCGTTTACCAATACCAAACAATAGTTGTGTGTGTTATCAATACAATCCACAATTCGGTTGGTTCTACAAAAACTCGACTTTAAGGTCATATTTGATTAGTATACCCGTATTTGTAGTTACCACTTTCGAATATTGAAATTTTTTTAATAAAGGTTATAGGTAACACCAATTTTCTTGTATATTCACTGAATAAATGTCTGCTTCTACTGCATAAAATTACTAAACTGATACTAATTTTAAAATTGATTGGAGATACCAATAATTTGTTAAAAGGATTGTTTTTTAGTTCATTTTCCATATTTTTAATACCTAGTAAAATATTTTTGGTGTAGTATTCAATTATAGACAACTCCAAATAAAATAACGTCCTGGCAAATTCATTTTAATGGTTTTGATCGAATTCCAACCAATCTTTTTCCTGGGTGTATGTAACCTCTTACTTTGCTATTCCAACAGCTATTATTTTAACAAGGGCATGTTATTGGAGGTATGTACTTTCCAAAAGAGGGCTAGGTAACAACATAAAAACATGTTACTTTAATGTTACATGTTAGGAGTTACGTAACCACTTACATAACCGATACTGAGCACAATACTACTTACATAACAGCTTAAAGTATGGCCAAAAAAATGTGTTACAAACAGGTCTGAAATAACACATTAAAAATATGCGCTTACTTACTGTATAAAAATATATACTTACTTCTTACAAAAAAAAAATAAAATAAGACGTTATCGTGTTGGTTTTTTATAAAAGCTAAAACGAAGCATATTCATATTTAATTAATATTTACTCAGATTAATATAAAGTTAACAAAAAACATAAAAGATATTTCAGTCAATATGTATAAAACATAAATTATTTGTATCGAATATTTTAAATAGAAAATAACACTCATCTATCGCATTACAAATAACTCCTTATTTGGAGGTATTTGAATACACCATCGGTAATAAGTGGCTATTTCTGTTAAGTGATCACGTATCACATTAAAAGTAACTCCTTATTTTACGGTTTTAAAATATCCCATCTGTAATAAGACGCTGCTATTATTTAGAACTCATGTTGTGTATTACAAGTAACTCTTTTCTTTGAGGTGTTTAAATATATCATTGGTAATAAGTTGCTATTACTACCCAGTAGTTATGCAGCACATTATACGTAAGACATTACATTTTAGTTATGAAATAATGCAATGGTAAGGGGTATGGTATAACCAGGTAATGTGTTCTGTAATACCAACATATTACCAAGGTTTTGCTGGGTTTTCAAGGGTCATTCTGTTGTTTTTGTACATTTACAGCCGAATGCATAAATTTTCTAAACAGTTTAAATTAACATTTTTAAGCTAATTTGGCAAAAAAAGTATACATAATTCGTTTAATAACGAACAATTTAACTACCTTTTGAAGTACGAACAAGCCTAAAATAAGCGTTTCATAAAGTTTGGAAAATAAAAATCTCTGTTGAAAACAAAAATATTGAGTTTTAATATACATATTTGAAGACTTTTTCAAGGGTCATCAACTCAAGAATATGAAAAATCTAACATTTTGTAGCCAACAAATTAAAAAAACCTGGAACAATTGAACCAATTAACCTTTTTTTATAAAATTTTCTCAAATTGGTGCACAAATAAAATAAAAAATAAATTAAACAAAAAAGTGATGCTGATATAAACAAAACATATTCGTCATTCGAATGCTATCATTATTCGTAGTATTAAACTGTTTTTAAAATATTATTTTACACTATTCCATAACCAAGATATGGGAAAATCTACGAAACTGGTCGATGTCAGATTTTAAAAATGAAAAATTTCAAATTAGTGGCACACATTTTTTTTATAGATTAACTTATTTAAAATACATTAAAAAGAAGTAATCTGTTCGCGTGAATAAATTTTTTTGAGTGCTGAAAAAGTTATAAACAAAAAACCGCACACATTTTCGCTAGTAAATATTTTTAAATTTTTGGATTTTTCGGGCATACAACCACTCATTTTCAAGTAACTTTTCCGCGCTGAGTCCGAATTTGGTTTTCAAATTTTTCCAGCACATCTGGTTTTTGAGCAAACTGAGGTCAAAGTTACCAAAAACCTTTTTTTTTTTTGGCTATTTTTGAGTTGTTTTTACACACTTTTACCTCGATTTCATGAAAAAATATGACACAAATTTTTCAATCATCACGCTCATTTTATTCGAAAATGCATAGTCGCGCTATATTTCCATTATTGATTGTAAGTAATGTTGGTTTTTTTATTTTTCCGTCCGTCCGTCGGTCTCTCCATGTATTCTTGTGCGCACGCTACAGGTCGCAAATATTAAGATTTTTTGATAAAATTTGCTAGACCGATTTATATCGGCCCAAGGACGAAGTCTATTGATTTTGGTTTAAATCGGTCTATGTATGGACTTGTACCCATATAAATTTCCCTCAAAACTGCAGCACAAAATTGAATGGCACATCCACGGTTTAAAGAATTTTGGGATCAAATATGTCTTGAATGCTACATATCTTCATGACTATTATTATCTGAAAGTACTAAATGGATCGGACGAATTTCGTATTCTCTACAACATATCTTTCTCCAAAATTTGCTAAAAGGTTAAATTCAAATTGAAGGCACATCCACAGTTTTAAGAATTATGCAGTGCAATCTATCTGGAATGGTAGATCTTATCATAGCTGTCATTATGTGAAAGTGCTAAACAGATCGGATTTTATTTTTAGGCTTTACATCAATTTTCGCTGTACAATACGCTAAAAATCCAACTTTAAATTGAATAGCACATCTACAGATAAAAGAATTAATTGCTGAAATCTGGCTTATATGATATATATCGCAATTAATATTGTTGTGTGTAAGTGCTAAAACGATCGGATTATCCGTTTGGTTTCTACATCACTTTTAGCTCCAAAAATCTATGAAAAGCTACAATATTTAACCTAAAATGGGTCTGGATACCAAACTAATAGTACAATCCATTTAGCACTTACACACAATAATAGTATCACCGATATATGTATATCGATCATGCAGGACTGAAACTAATTATTTCGCAAACTGCGGATGTGCCCTTCAAAAAATATCAAATTTCATGTTGTGCACGCATAGAGGTGAAGAGATTATTATTGTCATATTTTCTTTATTTTTGAAGGCACACTTATTAATTTGATCTCGGTTTTGTTGCTTACTTGTCAGTTATATGTCAGTATCAAAAAATTTTCAATTACATTGAGCCTGAAAGCGCAAAAATTAAAAATGTCTGAAATTACTCTTTATTCAAAAAACAGAGTTACAGATATTAAAGGACTACCATATCTTCCTAATTGAGGGCACCTATTTTCTTCAACAAGTGGCATATTTTCTAACATCATAATTATTATCCACCAAAGGTTTTGGGCGATTTCCTTTTATGCTGAAAAAGTTATAACCGAAAGAGTTGAAAAACTCTTGAAAGTTAGAAGCAAAATTAGGATAAATTAGGGTAGGTTTTAATTGAGTAGAGCACATAAGCAGTATAAATATTAAAATTTGAGATGTTCGCCTGATTAAAATCCTTGCCTCGAAAATGCTGATATGTACCATCAAAAATATTATATATTGTCATCACCCAGTCTCAGTTGTGGCCACCGAATTTGTTGCCAATCGAATTCGTGCGGTTACGACAACTATCTTTATATTAAATTATATTTTTCGTCGTGAAAGCCAATATTCGGTTGTCTTATTCAATATTATGTTCCACATAAATATTATTACTATCCACAAAATTTTATTGAAATTAAAAAAGTTTTTTTGAATTTTCTGGTATTGAACCCGGCCATTCAGGTTAATAGTTCACACTCTTACCCAATGCACCACAACTACTTTTAATTTTCTTAGCCATATTTACTGTTTATACATATTAATATTTTATTTTAATTAAACAAAAAAAACATAAATTTTTGTCTTGTCCGGGATTTGAACTTGGAAATCCGGCGTACTAGGCCAACTCTCTACCGACTACACCACAAACACTTATTAATTTTGAAGTCTAATTTTGAATTTATATGTTTTGCTTGGAAAACAAATATAGTGAAAATTTCGTTTACCAATACCAATCAATAGTTGTGTGTGTTATCAATACAATCCACAATTCGGTTGGTTCTACAGAAACTCGACTTTATGGTCATATTTGATTAGGATACCCGTATTTGTAGTTACCACTTTCGAATATTAAATTTTTTTAATAAAGGTTATAGGTAACACCAATTTTCTTGTATATGCACTAAATAAATGGCTGCTTCTACTGCATAGAATTACTAAACTGATACTAATTTAAAATTGATTGGAGATACCAATAATTTGTTAAAAGGATTGTTTTTTAATTCATTTTCCCTATTTATAATACCTAGTAAAATATTTTTGGTGTAGTATTCACTTATAGGCAACTGCAAATAAAATAACGTCCTGGCAAATTCATTTTAATGGTTTTGATCGAATTCCAACCAATCTTTTTCCTGGGTGATTAAATGGCTTAAATCCTAATTAGTATGGAATCGAACGGTTCCGTAGATTTGCCTATATGTAAAAAAATTGTTTTTGTCGTGGTTTGATTTGTTATAAATAATTTTTATTGATAAAGTCTTCAAAACAACATTGATTAAGGAGTCAATCGTTCACTAACTTTATGAATCCCTAACAATTTATTTGGAAGTGGAGACACATTAAATATGGGTGTTGCCAGAATAAAACGAGAAATTAACAAACTGTAATTTAACGATTATGCATAACATTTTTTAATAAGCGTTTAATAACGAAAGTGAATACTTTATCAATTGTATTGCTTAACGCAAAATTAAGAAAAATTTATGCATTTTAGCCTTAGATGATATTCGTTTCTGCATTGCCTTCTTGTTTTTTATGAGTTATGAAATAACTTTGCTGCTTTATTTTTAAATACTCGAACCTTGCACAATGAGAATGTTATACATTTTGTGATATGTGCTCTAATATATATATCGTAAATGTATGTATATGTGCACAACATGTAACATCATGTTGGTGTACAAGAATGTCATTATTTTAAACAACCAGAAAAAAAGAATTCCTACACTGATAGAATTTTGTGCATAGTATTAATGAATTGGTTCATTAATCCAATGATTTTTTTCATAGAAAAGTCCCCAAAGATCGCGTTCATTAAATCAATGAAACCTATTCATTAAATGAAAACTAATTGAAAAAAAATATATTTTTTTTGCGTTTTTTTTATTTATTGTTTATTTTTATTTTATTAATTTTTATTTGTACATATACATATTTCTTTTTTGTTTCTATAACGTTTTTGACATCTCCCTGAACTCGACTTGAACCCGCAATCGCCAGAATGTAAACATTACCGCGTTACCGATTGATCTAAATAGCCAAAACAAAATGATGTCATTACTTGGACCTTTATATTTAAATAATTTCATTTTGCAACCCTAGCGTTCATTACTGGAACATATATCTATTTTAGTAATTAGCAAATTCAAAACCCTTATAAAAATTATAGCAAATCTTACGGGTTAGTTGAAAATATATAATGAAAAAATTCATTAAATTAATGAATTTTTCATTAATTCAATGAAAATTTTTCATTAAATCAATGAATTCAGATTAATGAAATCGATTCATTAATAGTATGAACGAAAATTCTATCAGTGTACGAAACTGTGATATATAAACTGATAAACACAAATATGAAAAAATTCCAGTTATTTTGGAATGGGTTAAATTCATGCCAGCTTTTCAAAATTTTTGGATTTTCCATCTCCGATTTGTATAAAATTTGCCATTTCCCAGTAGCTCAATCTCTATACCTTCAGCTTATAATTGATTTTACCCACTGACCGTTTTTGAAAAAATTAAGATAGGAATGGTTAACATACAATCTAAATATCCTCTTTTTGATTCCAAAACCTGTTTCTGTCATATCTGAGATATCCAATATCGACTCTGTTGAACCTCCCAATTTGCATATGGGTCAAACCAGTAATAAGCCGTCCATATACAATAAGTAACATAAATAGAGTAACTGACTGACTGACCCACAGACTCAACATAGTCCACGCAAAGTCGCTGCAGCTTGAAAGTTAAAATTTGGAATTAGGGTTCTTCCTCCGTTGTAGGGAAAATTCCCTTTTTGTAGGGATTTCTAAATCTAATTTAAGGAATTTTTTAAAAACTAGCATTTTCATACAAAAAAAAGGACAAATTTCAAAAATTACTAATTTCAAATTTCTGTGAAAGCTAAAGATCATATTTAAAATTCATATTCTTTAAAATTCATATTCTAATTAATATAGGCACTTTTCATTAATGCGCTATAATAGAGATGTCATAAATAATTGCCCACTATTCGGAATTCAGCATTTTTAAATTTCAAATTTGTATTTTTTTGAACAAGGTGAAAAATTAATTTTATTAAATATTTTTCTGAACCAATTTTTTATGAAATTTCGATTTCTTCAATCTGAATAATTAATATTCAATGTTTGATACCGGGTGGGGTAAAATTCACCATGGGGTTTAAAAATTTAATAACTTTTTTGTTTATATATATTAGACTGTCCCTTAAAACAGCGATTTGTCGATTTTCGTTCATTACACCCCCAGTTTTATTGGAAATGGTTCCAAATGGAAGAAATCGATTTTTTTTTTTGAAAACGTTAACCCGTGCCGAAAGTTGGACGAAAATTGCCCATTTTGAAAAAAAAGTGTATTCCCTACTAAAAAAATTATGTGACTTTTGATATTATGTATAATTATATCCGAAAAATGAGAACATCCAATTTTATCAAATTAGATCGTAGTTATATATTAAGGATATAATTTCGTAAAATTTTATATAATTATATCTTGGTATATGTGTTTCAATATATAATTATACAAAATTTCATATGATAATATATGAATATATCAAAACTTTTTTACTTGGGTTACTATTAAAAATTCCCAAATTACGAAATTTCGAAAAAAAAAACTTTTAATATAGTCAAAATGATTCAGACACGGAATTTTGACTTCATCGGTAATCTTTAACCCACTTTAGCCTAGAATCCAAAATGACCCACGAATTTGATAAAAATGCAAAAACGTTATTTGTACCACATAAGAGTTGATATTAAAGAAATAAAAATAAATTGGAAAAATGATAATTCGAGTTTGTGTTTGGAGCGACTGCATTCCAGGACATTTTACAAAAATTGCTCATTTTGTCGAAAATTAAACAAAATTTTAATGTTTTCATAAAATTTTACAAAATTTTCGGAAAAATATCACTTAAATTTGGTTAGACTATAATTATCTTTATATTTGTTTAAAAATGAAACTTAATATTAATTATGACTACGAGATTGTAAAGCCATTAAATTGATAAAAAAAATCTCAACTGGATAAAAAAAAATTATTTTATGTAACGTGATCCATATGGGGTTAATTTTTACACTTTTGGCCAAAAACGCCCCACTAGGAAATTTACAGAATAACACCTTTCATAATTTTCAGAAAAATATCACTTTGAATGAATAAAAAAATTTTTTTTCCACTTGATAAAAATTATTATTTTGAGTAACTTGATCCATATAGGGTTAATGTTCTCACTTTTCACAAAAAAATACCCACTAGGAAATTTATAGAATAACATTTATCAGATTTTTATTAAATTGGGATATGTGATAGAGGGTACAAAATAGAGTTTGCTGTTCGGTTTTATTCGAAACCGAAACCGCGGTTTTTCAAGCCTTAAAACCGAAACCGAAAACCGACAAAAATAAGTCGGTTTTCAATAAATACATTAACCACTTAAAATAATTAATTGCATTGCATCCCAGTGTACAATTAGAATCCGAAAAGACTTATAACAGCCCTAAGACCTTATGAAATCATAGCTACATGACGGTGTATTTCTTCACCGATGAAGACTCTTTCCTAGCGCATTTTTATGATTCACAAAATACTCGGAATTATGAGCATTATTGGAAAATTTTGAATTTTCTGAGCCATTATGTGTCATTTATGATTAATTTTGAGACATTTATGAGCAATGAAAACATTTTTTAAAAATTTTGAATACACCCAAAGTTTGAGCACCCTGAAATTGATCATATTTTAGAGCCTTTTGCGAGTCATAATTTCTGAGCTCTCAGAAAAACGTTAACTGGGATATTATTGAATTTCGAAAATGGCTCAGCTCCTATTTTACAAAATTTCTTATTTAATTGTAATGAACATTTTCTCCATTAAGTATTACTTTAAAGAATTTTTATTTACTACGGATAACATAAACTGAGTCTTATAATTTAAGAAAAAATACACCAAAAAGTAAAGTGGTTTAAGAGATGTTGAGTTTTATATATTCAGTTCAGCTTTCCACCGCGTATTTTTCAAAAAGTCATATTTCGTAGTCCGCGAAATTTTTAAAAATTTACCTTTAAATTGTTTTAACCAAATTGCTAAAATTTAAACTTAAATACAGCTCTAGATGCATACAAAAGAATAGAAAATTTTTATTTATAACGAGCTTCTCACTCGAAACGGCGCTATTGCCTTTATTCGAGTGAGATATTCAATCGAATTTTAATAATTATTTTGAACGAGTTAAAATACGTATTTAATTTTTATACATATTTAATTATTTTAAAACAATTCTGTTAATGTCACATGAAAACCGAAAAATAACCGAAACCGCGGTTTTCACAATTTTTAAAAACCGAAACCGCGGTTTTCAAATTTTTCGGTTTTTAGCAAACTCTAGTACAAAACTAACGAACAAGTGCAATTCTCTATAGCCCTAATCTTATTTTTAAGGGTTACAAAGGTGGGGTCAAAAGTGTCCGTATGTTAATAGTAATTTTAGTTTTGTAATCGTGTTAGATTCTAATTAAAAGCTTTTGTTTTTTATAAATTTATTGCTTTCTATTTGGAAAGACGTTATTCTGAAAATTTCCAAGTGGGCTTTTTTGCCAAGTTACACAAAATAATAATTTTTATTTTTTTTGATCCAGTTGAAGTGATATTTTTCCGAAAATTATGAAAGATGTTATTCTGTAAATTTCCTAGTGGGGCGTTTTTTACCAAAAGTATAAAAATTAACCCCATCTGGATCTAGTTACATAAAATAATTATTTTTATTCAATTGATATCTTTTTTATCAATATAATGGTTTGACAATCTCGTAGTCATAATTAATATTAAATTTCATGTATCTTTTCTGACCGCAGCCCACTAAGGGTTAAATATTTTTTAAACAAATGTGAATATAATTATAGTCTAAGCAAATTTAAGTGTTGTTTTTCCGAAAACTGTGTAAAATTTGATGAAAACATTCCTATTTTGTTTAATTTTTCACAAAATGAGCAATTTTTGTATAATGTCCTGGAAAGCAGTCGCTCCAAACACAAACTCGAATTATCATTTTTCCAATTTATTTTTTTTTCTTTAATATCAACTATTATGTGGTACAAATAGAAATCGGCATCTCCAAATTAGGCATTTTAAAAAATCTTTAAAATTAATTAAAAAAGCACGTTTTTGCATTTTTATCAAATTCGTGGGTCGTTTTGGTGGGTTAATGATATCCAATGAAGTCAAAATTCCATGTCTGAATCATTTTGACTATACAATTTCCGTCAAACTTTCGGCAGGGGTTAACGTTTTCCAAAAAAAAAAGAAATCTATTTCTTCCATTTGGGACCATTTCCAATAAAACTGGGGGGTGTAATAACAAATCTATTTTTAAGGTACACTCTAATATATATATATTTTTTTCAGATTATATAAATAACACAACTAAACGTGAATATAGAACCAAAATAATAGAATTTTATTATTTAAATCAGCGATCAATTATTTTAAACCCCATGCTGACTTTTGGCCCACCAGGTGCAATTTGGCAGAAAAAAATTCAAGACATCTATCACGGTTGATCTAGAATTAGCTATTGACAAAAAAATGCTCCACAGAAAGTAAGTACAGGGGTTGAATACACTAATTTATGATTAAAAACAAAAGCATTTTTCTGTAGACGATCTTAAAAGTTATGACCATTTTAAGTTTTTTGTTTAAAAAAATTGGGGGCCATTGGGAAACTCTTGAAAAAAACAACTGCTAAAAGAAATATTTGACAAAATATACAAACGCAAAGTAAAGTATATTAGTTTCCCTTCAAAAAAAATTATTCTTAAAAAAATCGCACGACGAAATCAAAAGTTATGGCAATTTTAAGTTTTTTATTTAAACAAATTTGGCACCCCTGGAGAAATCGAAAAATGACAACTGAAAAAAAAATACTGCACTAAAAGTAGGCATAGGGCTTAAAAGCAAAATATTTTCAATTAAATAAACACAATTTAAAATTTTTGTTAGACCGAAAATATGCTTTAGTGATGAAAACTGCATGAAATTGTCTTCGTAATTTACTGTTTCCAATTATTCGACATAGGCGTTTAACCGGTTAATGCATTATTCGAAAAATCACTAAAACTGATTAACCGGTTATTCGGGTCGGTTATTCGAGAAAATTGGCGATTAATCGTTTAAAACAAAATTAATGTTTTTCCTTAACTTTTTATCAACAAAAACACTAACAGCTTCCCGTTTTTGTTAAATATGAACATGACATATAAACACGAAGTATTAAAAAAATTTTAATTAAAAAAGCACATCTACACTAGAGAGAAAATGCTAAAGATAAAACAAAAATCACCTCTAATTAGCTCTATTTTGACTGAATTTAGCTATTTTGGAGTGTTTTTGGTCCATCTATAGCAGTTTTCTCTCGAATGGATACGCTATCACACATATTCACCAAGTTTTTTTCACAATCGGAAAAATTCGAAAAAATCGAATAAAATTTCGTTGAAATAAAATGGAAATGCTCAATAATAACCCAGCAAAAAAAAGAGATGTGAAGCAGTAAAAAAAATCACTAAAATTGATGATCTAGATGTACTTTTTTTTTAACATAACCACTAATGAATTTAACATTGGGTTGTCCTAGGAGAGTTCTCTCTGTAATTTCATCAGCGACGGACGTGTTTTTTTTTGTATTCGGTTACCATGACAAAAATTTGTGGCAATTGTAAAGCTGCAATTACAGCTTCATCTAATTACGTTACCTGTGCTTCATTGTGTGGGCGCGTTTTTCATACACACTGTGTTAATTTATTAGAAGATCATATAAAATTATTAATAAATAATCCTAATTTTCTTTGGCGATGTGATTCGTGCATTATTATTTCAAATGATTCAATAAATAAATTTGAAACACTCTCTATCCAAATGAGAGCCATGCAAGAAAAAATGTCTATAATTGAGCGTAAACTCTTTGATATTAGCAACACAAATTCATCAAGTGTTAAACCTTCCAAAATTCAAAACAATAAGAAAAAAGTGAAATCAACTGTTAAAAATCCCCCTCTTACTGCTCCATCTATAGTCAGCACAGTTGAAGAGAGTGACCAATTTGAAGATGCTCTTAACGACAACAACAACAATGATGGTGATATAAACGATTGGGTTACTGTAAGAGAAAATAAAAATAAGAAAAAGAAAAAAACACAACAGAATAAGAAAAGAATTGTAGGTGTTAATTCTGATTGCAATGCTTTTGAAGTTGTACACAGTATGAAATACATACATGTGTCAAAATTTAATGTAAACACGGAACCAGAGACTATTAATAAATTTGTTTCTGATAAATTACAAGTTAATGCAAATATTATAACTTGCATTAGATTGGTAAAAAAAGATGCAGACTTATAAAAGCAGCATTTTGTTAATTTTAAACTTGGAGTTCCAGAAACTTTATATGCAAAAGTTTTTGACAAGGATTTTTGGCCATTATCTATTAAACTAACAAGTTTTGTTCATAAACCAAAAAAACTTACGAGACTTGGACGGCGGAGGTCAAACGGATCAAGCAGCTGCAATAGTGCCCGTATAAATGTTTTAAAGTCACTAAATTTTCTTAAAGTTTATTATCACAACACTGGTGGTTTACGTACAAAAACTAATGAAGTTTTTCTAGCAGGATCTTCTCATGATTTTGATGTTATTGCAATGGCGGAAACTTGGTTGACGTCATTTTATCTATCAAGCGAATTATTGGACTCCTATTATGAAATTTATAGAAGAGATCGAGTTCTTTCGGATGGTGCTAGTCGAGGAGGTGGTCTTTTGATGGCAGTCCGCTCGGATTTTGCGAGCAAAGAAATTGAGCTTCCTAATAAATCTCATGATTTAGAGCAAATGTGTGTTATTGTCACGTTGCCAGGTATTTCACAGTTCAGTAAACGTGAAATAGTTTTTATCTTATGTTATATTCCACCTAAAAGTTCCTATGATATATACCACCTTCACTTATTAAATATTGAGTTTTTACTTTCTAATCTCAATGATGATCAGACTCCTTGTGTTTGGGAGATTTTAATTTACCCAGGATCTCAGCACAGCGGATCAAATGTTGATGCCTTTTAATATTACGGACGTTATTGAAAGCCACTTTTGTGATACCTTATATTCACATGGACTTTCTCAAATAAATTTTATAAAGAACGATATAAATCATATATTGGATTTAATTTTTGGTGATGGTTATGCGAAATGTGATGTTAGCAAATACGATATACCGTTTACAGTTGAATCGGTACATCATAAGGTGTTGCAGATTAACTTCAATTTTTATTGACTATGAATGATGACGTAATGGAGTTATACTTCGACTTTAAATCGGCAAATTATGTTGCTATAAATACTTTTTTTAATTCTGTATCCTGGTCTCAAATATTGGATGGTCGGAATTTAACAGAGATGTATGAGGTTTTCAAGAAAGTCCTAAACGAATGTTTTTATTTGTATGTTCCGGTTATGAGGAAAAGGCGAAATATGAAGTTGCCGTGGTATAACAGCAGACTACTTCATTTAAGAAATTTAAGAAACAAAGCTCGTAAAAAATTTAAATCAACAAACTTACCTGGAGATAAGGATAACTTTGTTCGCTTAGACGTGAATTTGATTTTTTGTCAAACTTTTTGTACACACAGAAAACAGTCTCAGTTGTGGCCACCGAATTTGTTGCCAATCGAATTCGTGCGGTTGCGACAACTATCTTTATATTAAATTATATTTTTCGTCGTGAAAGCCAATATTCGGTTGTCTTATTCAATATTATGTTCCACATAAATATTATTATGTTCCACAAATTTTTATTGAAATTAAAAAACTTTTTTTGAATTTTCTGGTATTGAACCCGGCCATTCAGGTTAATAGTTCACACTCTTACCCACTGCACCACAACTACTTTTAATTTTCTTAGCCATATTTACTGTTTATATATATGAATATTTTATTTTAATTTAAAAAAAAAAAAACATATAAACTTTTGTCTTGTCCGGGATTTGAACTCGGAAATCCGGCGTACTAGGCCAACTCTCTACCGACTACAACACAAACAATTATTAATTTTGAAGTTTAAATTTGAATTTATATGTTTTGCTTGGAAAAGAAATATAGTAAAAAATTCGTTTACCAATACCAATCAATAGTTGTGTGTGTTATCAATACAATCCACAATTCGGTTGGTTCTACAGAAACTCGCCTTTATGGTCATATTTGATTAGGATACCCGTATTTGTAGTTACCACTTTCGAATATTGAAATTTTTTTAATAAAGGTTATCGGTAACACCAATTTTCTTTTATATACACTAAATAAATGGCTGCTTCTACTGCATAGAATTACTAAACTGATACTAATTTTAAAATTGATTGGAGATACCAATAAATTGTTAAAAGGATTGTTTTTTAATTCATTTTCCCTATTTTTAATACCTAGTAAAATATTTCTGGAGTAGTATTCACTTATAGGCAACTGCAAATAAAATAACGTCCTGGTAAATTCATTTTAATGGTTTTGATCGAATTCCAACCAATCTTTATCCTGGGTGTATAAAAGATATGTTGCTAATATGGAATCCCGCATTATGGACAACCCAAAAAACTTTTGTGTATTTTTTAATAGCAAGAGGAAAATCAACGGCATACCTCGAACTATGTGTTTTGGTGATACAATAGCTAGTGGAGAAGAAGAAGTTGCAAATTTATTTGAATCATTTTTTTTCATCCGTTTATGAGGAAGTTCGCCCATCTAATATTTCTAATGTTTATCTAACTAACGTAAAGGATATGGGCAATATAGGAAATATCCAGCTGGAGAAAATTTATATTTTTGAATCGCTTATTCATCTGGACACTAACAAAAGTGCAGGATTTGATCTCATGCCACCAATTTTATTGAAGAACTGTGCGTATTCCCTTTGCATACCCTTGACAGCAATATTTAATCGATCGCTTACAGAAGGCAATTTTTTAAAGGAGTGGAAATCTGCTTTTGTCAAATCTGGCCGTAGGGACATGGTTTCTAACTATCGCCCTATAGTAAAATTGTCTATTATACCAAAAATTTTTGATGAGATCATAAACCGAAAGTTATTTTGGGAGATTAAGAATTATATTATTGTTTGCCAACACGGTTTTTTTAGAGGTAGATCTACTTGTACAAATCTAAAACTTTTCACTCATTTCTGTATGAATTCTAATGAGAATGGTCTTAAAGTCGATACCTTTATGCCGATTTCGGAAAGGCATTCGATAAACTTCAACATTCGATATTGATACAGAAGCTTCATAGAATGGGTTTTCATTCTAAATTAGTGGATAGCTTCTTACCTTTCGGAAAGAACTCTTTATGTGAAAATTGGGGCTGTTTTGTCCGATTTATGTGAACTCTGGTATCCCACAGGGTAGCCACCTGGGTCCATTACTTTTTCTTTTGTTTATAAATGACATCATTGACATTTTTAGAACCTGTGAGTGTTTACTCTATGCTGATGATTTGAAACTTTTTCAGAATATTTCATCAGTTGCTGACTGTTATAACTTTCAGCAGGACATTTTTCTCTCATGACTTGGTGCCAAAATCTTTACCTTAATTTTTCCAAATGAAAAATTATAACATTTTCTCATAAACACTTTCATATTATTTATGACTATATGGATGAAAATAACTCCTGTTTTCTGCGTCATAACTTAGTTAAAGACTTAGGCGTCTTTTTTGATGACAAATTATCATTTAAATACCACATTAATTAAGTTATTTCTAAATCCAATTCTCAATTTGGTTTTCTTAAAAGAAATTCGAAAATGTTTTCTAACTTAAAGACTCTTAATGTTCTTTATGGATCCTTAGTCAGGCCTCATCTTCAGTATTTAAGTGTTATTTGGGATCCTTTTTATGAAAATTATTTAAATCGGATTGAAAATATCCAGAAACGTTTTACCAGATTTGCTCTTAGGGGGCACTTTTCTTTTGATAATATGCCAACATACGTTGACCGATGTCAAAGACTCGGCCTACAGATGTTAACGGACCGAAGAAGAATCCATGGCATCATGTTTGTAAAGGATATACTAGACAACAAAATATATTGTTCTCCTTTATTATCGGCATTGCAATTCCACGCTCCTGCTAGAGTGTTAAGGGAAAATCATCTATTTTCGGTTCCTTTCCATAAATGAGCCTATACATAGATGTATTCTCTTATATAATTCGGTGTCAAACCGAATTGATACAGATGTTGGCAGAGCACCATTTAAGAGGCTAATATCCATCCTGTTGGACGAATAAGGGATGTAGTCTTATATTCTATTTTATCTCTATTCTATTGTAAATTGTAAATTTTATATTAATGTAAATTGTAAATTGTTTTATATATTATTTTAAAACTATGTAATTTGAATGTAATCTGTAAGGGTTAAGTCCGGTAGATGAAATAAATTGAAATTGAAGGAGTACTTCCACTGCAACATTTCTTCAGAACTTTTTGAACGAGTTCGAAGGAAGCTCTTTTTCACGTATTAAAAGTTTAAAAAAATTCTTCGCAAAAAATTTTTTTTTTATTTTAGGTACAAGTTTTTTTTGTTGCCGCCACCGGGTATCGAACTTGTGACCTCCTGATTGCTAGTCTAGCTCTCTACCGCTGAGCTATTCTTTGATATAAAAGTTGACTTGCATAAAAGCACCAATTTGTCATTGCGAGATATTGTGCTTTATTTTCTTCAATAAAAATACTTTTTAAACAAGTGCAAAAGGTGCACTACAATTCCGTATTGTTTTCAGTTCTTTTCCATCATTTTTATTTTAAATATTTTTCAAAATTAAAAAATATTAAATTTGAACAAATTAATTACCCAGTGTAGAAACGGTAATGACATATCATTATTTTTTGAACTACCAGTAATGGCACCCACTTACCTTCTGCATTATTTTAAAACATATAATAATGAGTTACTGATAATGACTTATTTTTATCATTATTTCAAATAGTAAATAATTTTCTAGACTTTTTTGAAATCAATTTTTGAACTTAATATTTTTTAAACACTGGTAAGACTATATGTAACCACATATTTTTTGAGATTTTGCAGGTCAATTATGTTTTTATCTATTAAGTATTACATGTCGATATAGCTCAGATGGTAGAGCTATTGACTGGCAATCTGTAGACCCGGGTTCGATTCCCGCACCAGCAAATTTTATTTTAAAAAAATACAATAAAAAATATTTTTTTTATATAATTTATTTTTTTGAAAATCTATTTTTAGACTCATTGTTTTTGTCAGTACTGGTAAGCACATAGGTAACGATATTTTTTTTGATTTTTCTTATGTTGGTGTGTAACCATAACTCATTATTTTTCGCGACATCGCCATATAAAGGTAATAAGAAATGTAATAACAAAAGTAACTAGTTACCATTACCAATTATGTAGTTACATAACCACAAATCCGGCAATGATTTTCTACACTGGGTATAAATATTAAAAAAAAAATAAAATACAAAATACAATAGTAATAATAAAAATGTTTAAGGTAGGTGAAGCGCATTATTTTTACACACAAGAATTTAATTTTAATATCGATTTTTTAATACTTTAAATTTTCTTGTGAAAACCGCTTCCGTCTTTAAACATTTGTGTACCGAGTTTCGGCAAAATACTGAAAACTGCTTTTAGCCAAATATATCCTTGTGAAATGTTTCCATATCATTTAATATCATCAAACAGCTTCACTATTTAAATTTTTTGTCACTAAAAAACTTTAGCTTTAAAATTTACCTTTGACAAAACTTTGATTAACAAAAAATTGTTTTCTTTTTTTCTTCCTTTGCAGAAATTGGACAATCACTCTTGTGTTTCCATTTAGCGGTTTCAAAAACAAGGAACAAGATTTTCATACAAACAAGAAATTAAATAACAAACTTTTTTTAAAAAACAAAACACAAACTTTTAAGAAAAACAAGTAACTTGATAAAAAAAAACTTAAACATCAACAAAACTAAAGAGATACATGATAAACACTGCAGATTGGAGAAAACGTTACAAACAAAAAAAAAAAAGAGAAATAAAAGGAAATGAAAGAATAAATGACAAGGCTAGATGTACAGAAATATGATATTACTGCTAGAAAAAAGTATGATAAATGACAAGCTACTACAACATAAAACAAAAAATACCAATACTCATTTATACACTAACGGGCATGCCGAAGAAAAACTATGAAACTAGAGCAATGTCATATGTAAAGTTGTAAAATAAAACAAAGAAACTACAAAATAGGATATAAGTTAAAATTTAAGGTTACCAGATTGATTGATTAATATATAAAAAAAAAATCGAAATACATAAACCGAAAATAATAAATGGATTATAATATAGTATTAAAAACAAAAAAATTAACTAAATATCCCAACTCGAAGTTGCGAGAAAGAATTCTTGAAAGAAAGTTGTTTGGGAGACTAAGTTTTACGAAAACTTTATTTGATAAAAGAATGGTGGGAGCTTAAACCGGTCTTAAGCTTCCTTTTCACAATTGATATAAAGCAATTATTGAAAAAAAGCTTGTATTTTTAGAAGAGAACATAAGAGTACAAACATTTAAAGTACAGAGTTACCAAAAAGAAAACCTAAGAGAAAATATCACAAATTTCATTATTTTAAGTTAAGTTATATTAAAAATTTTATATGGATTCATTACATGAACACAAGTTGAATAAAAGCTTAAAGTTTTCTTCTTTACACGCTTCTAGTGTGTTTTATACAACAACAACTAATTATACTTCAAATTTTAGTTTTAACTATTACCATCACAAAAAAACACCTCAGCTAATACAAAGGATCTCAGAGAATTTTAAATATTGTATGTTTACTATTGTTCGTTTACTATTTTATATATCTTTGATATTAAGCTTGATAGATGGTTTCATATTGGGCACGGCACTGGTTAAAGCTGAAGATAAATCAGCACAAGACTATTTAAATATAACAACATCCTTGAGTTCTAAACTGCCAATAGAAGCTTTGATTTTGGAAGCTAGCGCCAAGTTAGATATACAAAATATAACAAATAACCAATTCATACAGCTAAATGATGGATTTAGCACCAACAAGAACGACAGCAATACCACCACATATAGTAGCCTCAATGGCCAGAACAACAGTATTAACAGTATGTTTAACACAGCCACCTCAACATTTTCAGAATACAGCAATACAATCAATACAATCACATCTACCTTATCATCTGCGTTGTCAGCCTATTATAACAATGACACATCCTCATCACCATCAGATACATTTTTCCCATCAGCCTCACCCTCCACATCATCCTCAACAATTGTCGAATTTAGTATGCCTGCTTTTCACACTGTTCTTGTTTGTATTATTTTACTTTTTGTCATCGTGGGTACCATTGTTGGTAATGTTTTGGTCTGTATTGCCGTATGTATGGTACGTAAGCTACGTCGTCCATGTAATTATCTTCTTGTCTCATTGGCTCTGTCAGATCTGTGTGTGGCCGTTTTGGTTATGCCGATGGCTTTGCTGTATGAGGTTCTGGAAAAATGGAATTTCGGCCCAGTTTTATGTGACATTTGGGTATCATTTGATGTTTTATGTTGTACAGCATCCATTTTAAATTTATGTGCCATATCAGTAGATCGTTATTTGGCCATTACGAAACCTCTGGAGTATGGTGTCAAGCGTACACCGCGTCGTATGATGTTGTGTGTGGCATTAGTATGGTTGGCAGCAGCTTGTATATCATTGCCACCACTATTAATTTTAGGCAATGAACATGTAGATGAAAATGGTGATCCAATGTGTTCAGTATGTCAGAATTTTGCATATCAAATTTATGCAACTTTAGGTTCCTTTTACATCCCTCTGGCCGTAATGCTCTTTGTCTATTATCAAATATTCAGAGCAGCTAGGCGTATAGTTTTGGAGGAGAAAAGAGCTCAAACTCATTTACAGCATGCTCTTAACGGTACAGGCTCACCACCGGGTCATACCGATCTGGGTGGTAATGGTCAACATCGTCATAGGAGCTATGGAAACACCTCTCTCAATTACTCCACCTGTGGCGGTCTTTCTACCAGCCAGGGTGACGGCAGGGGTGGTGGTTCTGGTTCAAGTGGTCTCTTGGGTTCTCCACATCACAAAAAACTACGCTTTCAATTGGCCAAAGAGAAAAAGGCCTCCACCACTCTGGGTATAATAATGTCTGCCTTTACTATATGTTGGCTTCCATTTTTCATTTTAGCACTTATACGTCCTTTTGTAGAATCAGAGACAATTCATGTACCACAATCTTTATCTTCATTGTTCTTGTGGCTAGGTTATGCCAACTCATTGCTCAATCCTATTATATATGCCACTCTAAATCGTGACTTCCGTAAACCTTTTCAGGAAATTCTCTACTTTCGTTGTTCTAGTCTTAATACCATGATGCGTGAAAATTACTATCAAGATCAATATGGTGAGCCGCCGTCACAGCGTGTAATGTTAGGCGACGAAAGGCATGGTGCTCGAGAAAGTTTTCTCTGAAATTAGGCATTTTAAAGGAGGTGGTGTGAGTGGAAATGAAAGTAGTCCTGGAGTTTACACAAAATAAACTCTAACAATTCCTAGAAAAGCAGTAAACACAAAAAAATCCAAAGATGTAAGAGAGGTTATATTTACTACTTCTTCTCTTATTGTACTATGAGTGATGATTTAAAAATTTTTTTTTTGTTAAGAAAATTTTAGTTTTAAGTTAATACACATTACAAAAAAGCTAAATAATTTAAATAAATATGTAGTGAATAGTAAATCCTATAAAATATAAGTCTTAAATATACTCTCAATGTAAATTTAAATAAATAAAAAGCAGTAGTGTTAAAGAGCAGAAAAGTAAAATAAATTCATTAGCAAATGTAGTCGAAACTAATAGGAATTTATATTAAACATACACTCTAATTAAATTCTGTTGAAATTTACCCAACTTATAGTAGGAAACTGAACTCCTACTATAAATTGGGTAAATTTACTCTATGTGCGTAATTGAAAAAAATACGCACATTGTGTTTAAGTTGGTGCACAAATAATTTGTAATTTTACATTGAAAGTGCGTAAAAATTAAATGAAATTTTGAAATTAGTGTGTTAATTTACTAAATTTGTGTGTAAAAAATCACGTTTCACATGTAAATGTACGCATAAAATGCTTAAAAATCCACAAAAAATGCTCAAAAATCCACAGAAAGTGCGTAAAAATAAAATATAATGCGTACATTTACAACAGGTGTGCTAACTTTAAGCACCACCCAAAAATTTTTTTAAATAAAATAACAAATTAATTTTTAGTATGTATTTTATTAATAATAATATCCGAGTCATTCTCTCATAATCGTTTATGTCCAAATTAGTCCTTTTGGGATCTTAAGGCATTTGTATAAAATTCATATAAAAATTTGTTATAACTATTGAATGGGTGCGACGACTCCTGCTCAACAAAATGCCTTCTTTGAAAGGGGGACAGTAACCGTCAGCAATAATGGGAGCAAACGCCTTAAGAGAGATATGGCCTACGCAGGAACAACTGAGTGCAATGACTCCTGCTCAACAAAGTCAGTATTCATTGAGTACTGCCTAACTTGCAAAGAAAGCATTTTGTTGCGCAGAAGTCATTGCACTCAGTTGTTCCTGCGTAGGCCATATCTCTCTTAAGGCGTTTTCTCCCGTTATTGTTGACGGTTACTGCCTCCCTTTCAAAGAAGGCATTTTGTTGAGCAGGAGTCATCGCACCCAGTTGTTTTACCTAGGCCGTATCTCTCTTACGGCGTTTTCCTCCCGTTATTGTTGACGGTTGTTGGTTGACTGCCTCCCTTGCAAAGAAGGCATTTTGTTGAGCAGGAGTTATTGCACCCAGTAGTTCCTGCGTAGGCCGTGTCTCTCCTACGGCGTTTTCCATTTTGAAATGAGGTTTAGACTACCAAAAACAATTTCATGCTTATGTTGCTATTTCCAGATTCTAATGTGTTTATGGAAATGTTGTAATTCACAAAAAATAATCCGTTTTCGCTTTTTCTTTTTATTATTTATAATTTTTTTTCAATTTTTTCCAATTTGAAATGTCAGAATTTATTACTATTATTGGATAGTATATTTACCAACTTTGTGCGTAAAAATTTTATTTAACAAAACGATAGTAATTTTAGGCACAATGTGTTTATTTATAAGCACATAATGTCTAAAAATACTTTGTGTGTGTATTATTGCGTATGAAAGTGTGTACAAAAAAAGTTTACGCATTTTTTGTTTATATTTACCGAATTTTCGTAAAATTAAACAAAATTTTACCCATTTTATAGTAGTAAATTTACAAACATATTTTAGAGTGTACAACATAAAAAAATCAAATCTTAACGGCCGTTATATAGTAAAAACTTATGCAAAATCTTTGGAAAAATCTTATGCATCTTAGATACTAATTCTAAGACGACTAAACTTAATTGTTTAAAATGTTCTTTTAAGTGATCTAAATAGTACACGTAACTTCCGAAAAATTAACTTAAGTGTTCACTGCGCATAAAACTGAACCTTAATCTGTTAGATATTTTAAAAATTTTCTTTTTAAGAATTTTTTTATAGTGACCAACTATCTATCCAACTATTTTAAATATTTTTTTTGCAGAAAATGTTTCATTTGGCAGAAAATATTTCCTAAAAATTTAAAATCAACTTCAATTATAAAATAAAACGGCTACCTATTAAATACACTCTGACACTCATATTCAGTAAATTAAAATATTATAGATCTGGAAATTTTTAATATTTTTATGAAAAAATTTAAGAAACGTATCAGAGGAGGAAATGTTATGAACATTCAATCATATTGGGACTATAATACCCAAATTATAGATCAAAGTTCGGTGACTAGTTGAAAAAGAGAGTCGCGGAAATAAAATTTGCAAAAAGGAAAATTCTTACATCAGTATATTTGTTTGCAGAATGAAAATCGCTGATTAAGTTTTTTACTTAAATTTTTGTACCTTAAAATAATTTTTTGGCGTTCCGCGATTATTTTGTAATTTTTTAAGTTCAGTTTTTTCAATTTATAATCTAGAGACTACAAAACCCAATTCATGGGACAAAGTTCGTTGGCTAGTTGGAAAAAAAATCCTGAAATAAAGTCGCGGAAAAAAATTTGCGAAAAGAAAAATTCTTACATCAGTATATTTGTTTGCACAATGAAAATCGCTGACTAAGTTTTTTACTTAAATTTTTGTAGCTTAAAATATTTTTTCGCGTTCCGCGATTATTTTGTAATTTTTTAAGTTCAGTTTTTTAAATTTATAATCTAGGGACTACAATACCCAATTCATAAAACAAAGTTCGGTGGCTAGTTGCAAAAAATATCGCAAAATATAGTCACGGAGAAAAATTTGCATATAATATTTGTTTGCAGAACGAAAATCGCTGATTAAGTTTTTTAATTCATTTTTTGTGCCATAAAGCCTTTTTTTGCGTTCCGCCATTATTTTGCAATTTTTTAAGTGTGTTTTTTTTTAAATCATAATCTGGGGACTATAATACCCAATTCTTACAACAAAGTTTGGAGGCTAGTTGTAGAAAAAAAATTCAAAAAAAAAAATTCCAAAGAGGAACATTTTTGCACCATTATATTTGTTTGAAGATTGTAAATCGCTGATTAGGTTTTTTAATCAATATTTTGTATTATAAAGCAATTTTTCTCGTTCCGCCGTTATTTTGTAATATTTTAAATGTGTTTTTTTTAAATCATAATCTTCCCGGTGAAAAATGTCCATATATGAACATTTATGGTTCAACCATATATGTATGGATCCGAAAAATGAGGTAACACCTAAGTATATGTTCATATATGGACATATATAAACATATACATTTATTAAATACATGCGAATACATGCGAACGTTGCTGTCTTTTAATACAAATTTATGTATGACATTCAAATTAGGCGCTACATATGTTCCTTTTTTTATTCATGGCATTAAATATAATTCCATATTTATCCAAATATGAGTTCCTTTTACATATATGGAAAAATGTATTCTTCGAAATATCTTCATATACAAGTCCCTTTTGCATAAATATATACTTTCATATTTGTCCATATATGAGTGCCATTTCCATATATGAAATACCAGATGCTTCAATATATGTCTGTATATGAAATTTTTTACATATATGGAATCACATATACTTCCATATATGTTCATATAAAATCCATATATGTTCATAAAAAATCCATATTTGTTCATATGTGTCCATACATAAACCATATATGAACATGTTTGAGCGTATATGAACATTTTAACCGGGTTGGGACTATAATACCAATTTCATACACCAAAGTTTGGTGTTTAGTTTGCAGAATGTAAATCGCGGATTAAGTTTTTTAATGCATATTTTCAGATACTCAAAATAGGTCAGGTCCAGTAGAGTTGCCAATTGATTTCATATTTATAAAACAACCAATATGAAGCAATCTATCCATCCCCTTTTTTTATAAACAAAGGCTTTTTTGCCCAATTGTAATTAGTTTTTAAGGCATTAGTGCGATTTCATTAGCATTAGTATTACAAATCCTAATGCCAGAAAATTTCAGTAGAAGTATATGGTAATGAAATTTTTTTTGGCATTAGCATTATTTAGTCAGCTAATGCTAATGAAATTTCAATGCCAATGAAAAAATCCCAAGTATGGAAATGAATAATTATTTTTCCTTTCTGCCCTAACATAATTCCACTATTTTGGATTTTTAGTGATTTTATGAAACAGGAAAAAAACTACCTAAAACCTAAAACAAATTCACAAATAAATACAATTGGCCTTTTTTTAATCATTGGATTTATTTTTGGATTTATTTTATTTTGTTAAAAGATCCACATTTTGTTATTTAATTTTCAAAATTTAATATTTTTAGCAAAATCCAATACTTATGCGCTAATATAATGTGAAAGAAATTTATTAAATTTTGTAAAAATGTGAGCACAGGAATGGAATTAAGATAAATCCAAACGGATTTATAAAATAAATAAATCCGTTTCGGATTTAGTTTAATTTAATTCCAGAAATTGCATTCCCGCAAAATTTTAAATTTTTCTTTCACTTTATAGTAGCGAATAAGTGTTAGACTTGAATAAAAATATAAAATTTTTAAAATTCATTAAGAAAATGTAGATTTTTAAGCAAAATAAAATAAATCCAAAAATAAATCCAGTTATTAAAAAACAGGCCTAATGTTTTTATGTTTTTAAGTGGTTGTTCCTGAGTCTTTTCGATATCCTCCGTGTTATTAAAAATGTCACAATTTGTTTTGTATTTTTTTTACAAGACATAAACAGAAAACTATAGTACTTAGCAAGTACCATAGTACTTAGCAAGTACCAAAAGTACTTAGCAAGTACCATAGTACTTGTTAAGTACCTGTAGTACTTAGCAAGTACCTACAGTAATTAACAAGTACCATAGTACTTAGCAAGTACCAAATGCACTTAGCAAGTACCAAGTGTACTTAGCAAGTAGCTAGTACATGTTAAGGTATTGGTACTTAAGTATCAAGTACTTCCCTGGTAATTGGTACTGATTACAAAGTACATTTGAAACTTGGTACTTGTTCTTAAAAAATTTCAAGAACAAGTACCATGGTACTTGTACTTAATATACTTGTGCCCATCTATATGCTTATAAACTTTACATAAACATTATAAAATTTTTAATTTTTAAAAAATTTTGTTGAACGTGTTCCATTTGTAGAATTTATAATCCATAAATATTGAAGCAATAAATTAATACAAAAAAATTAAAACAGCCCGGTGAAAATGTTCATATACGCTCAAACATGTTCATATATGGTTTATGTATGGACACATATCAACAAATATGGATTTTTTATGAACATATATGGATTTTATATGAACATATATGGAAGTATATGTAATTCCATATATGAAAAAAATTTCATATACAGACATATATGGAAGCATCTGTTATTTCATATATGGAAATGGCACTCATATATGGACAAATATGAAAGTATATGTTATTCAATTTATGCAAAAGGGACTTCCCCACAAACAATTCGTTCCGTTTACGCACCGTTTTCGGTCCGTCATAAACGGAATCCAACTCCGTTTTCGTACCGTTTTCTGTTTGAAGTCCGTCAGTGACGGACCGTTTACGGACCGTTATGTCATCTAAAAAACGGACAAGTCCGTTGAAAGTCCGTCAATGCCGGACCGTTTCCGGGCCGTTATGTGGTGTAAATAACGGATTGATTCTGAATTTTGATTTTTAGAATTTACCCTTTTTTTATTAATTATGAGCAGTATTTTTTTATAGATTTATTAATAATTACATTGATTATATAAATTTGCATTATATTTACATCAGTTTACTCTCCATCCAGTTCATCAATTCACAACAGTGGCCTATAATAAAATGCAATATCTATATTAAAAGAAACAATAAATTAGTTAAGGTTTAAGCGATTGTTTTCACGATGGAGTTTTGCACAAAATGCAAGTTCGCACACTTTGCTGCCAACAACTAAATGTGTCACTAAATATTTATTTCTTTATTGCATTTGCTGACAAAAACAACATATTAAATTTCATTTAACTTACCGTCTAATGTATGTATCTGGTTTGAATTTCCTTGTTTTAGATCGGATTCATTCTTTCCGACTAATTTTATGTTTCAGTAATATTTTTTTACCAACTGAATCACTTTTATTTTAAAAACAAGGTAACACCAGTCAAGTCCGTATTTAACGGTACGGAAACGGATACACCAAAACGGAGCTAAAACGGATTATGTTTGAAAATCCGTTTATACGGTCTGTTAATGTTCCGTATATGTACAAGCTTTGACGGATACGTACATTACGGACCGTTAATGTGCCGTAAAAGCCGGATTCATGATTCCGTACATGCCGGAGATTTCGTAAAAATGTTTCTTGGGTTGTATATGAACATATTTCGAAGAATACATTTTTCCATATGTGACAGCGCATAGAGAAAGGGACCTAAGGGTAAAAAATTTTTTTTTTTTTTTTGATGTGGACAACATCTGAGCATCGAATGAGACCGATCCCATGCCCTCCTGAAAAAGGGACCCTTTCTATTTTGCGCGTCACATATATGTAAAAGGAACTCATATTTGGATAAATATGGAATTATATTTAATGCCATGAATAAAAAAAGGAACATATGTAGCGCCTAATTTGAATGTCATACATAAATTTATATCTATCGTACAACCTTATAATAAAGGACAGCAACGTTCGCATGTATTCGCATATATTTAATAAATGTATATGTTCATATATGTCCATATATGAACATATACTTAGGTGTTACCTCATTTTTCTGATCCATACATATATGGTTGAACCATAAATGTTCATATATGGACATTTTTCACCGGGAGTGTAAATAAATTACGGTAATTACAACAGTATTAAAAATTAATAAAAGTGATTGAACGGTTGGCGAAAAATTTCGTTGGAACTACAAATCCACTTTTTATGTGCAAGTGCCAACTCACACATATTGAACTTTCCTGTATTAATTCCTCGCCTTGGCCTAAGCGAATGAGAACCTATTTATGTGAGGTGAATTTGTAGGGGTATATACATATTTAAGATAAAGGCGAGAAACGGTGAAAGTTGCAATATGAATTAGGGATAACAAACTCGTACACTCATAAAAAAAGCCCGTACAAATAGTTAAAAATTCTGCTAAAATAACAGGAAATAGTACCCGAAAAATATAGTATCTGCTAAATTTAGTTGAACTAAATTTTAGGTAAAAAAGTTAGTTCAAATACAATAATTTATAAGAAATGTTGTTTAATGGAAATGAAAATTACTCAGTTGAAATCAACACATGTTTTGTGCTAAATTTTAGTTCCCCTACGGGTTATGAGGGGTCAATTGCCCTCCAGGGACCTATCCCGTGACCGGTCAACCGAAGTCATGTTACTAAATTAGTACAAATATGAACAAAAGAGAATGAATTAATTTTCTAAGTATTTTCCGATCCGTTCTTTCACTCTTGCTTTTAAAAAACTTGACCGATACCGAAATAAAAAACGTTATTCGCGGCATATTTTTAAAAATATTTTTTTATTTATTTTACTCTTTTATTTATTTTGAACTTTATTTTTTTACGATTTGCTTATTTTAGCTCTTATTTTAAATTTCTATCATTTTTTGCTAAGAAATTTTAAGTTCTGTATTTTCAAAGTTTTTTAATTCTAAAGATGTTTTAGTTTTAACAATTGGTATTTCATTTAATTTTCTATTTAACTTAAGGGGAATTTTTAAAATTTTTATTTATATTATCAGAGTTTTTAAGGTAATTTTCTAATTTTTAATTGATTTTTTAATTTAATTATGGCCAACGCAAAAAACGAGCCAACTCCCTACGGGGAAAGGGACCGATCCAAAGTGACACGCAGGATAGGTCCCAAGGGGGCAGTGACCGGTCCTTGATCGGCCTTTTTGTTTGAAAGAGACACATCACTTTAACATGGCCTTGTCATTGGAAATGAGACCAATTGCCACAGTTTAGACACCTTGTGACAGTAAGGTGGTGCGTCTAAAAATAGCCTTTCAAATAAACTAATAAAAAATTAAGAATTAAAAAAAATCTACTTCGCGTCAGAGTAGGGCTCGATAACACAACCTGCTGCTTGTTAGGCAAACGCTCTACCGTCTGAGCTAATGTTGCTTATGCGTGATGGCTGGCTGATGGTGAAGTTATGTATTTTTCGTTTCTGTTCAAATAAAAAAGAAAAAGAAAAAACAAACACTACAAGCAAATAAAAAAAAATGGAAAAGAAAAAAATAGAAAATAAAACAACACTAACACACACACAAATATAGTGGAAGTGCCTTGAATACGCCCCCGATTGACCGGTCATAGGATATGTCCTTTAATGGCAAGTTGACTCGTATTTTGCGTTGGCCATAATTAAATTAAAAAATCAATTAAAAATTAGAAAATTACCTCAAAAACTCTGATAATATAATTAACTAGCGGGCGCAGCCCGCTACGTTGTTAGCGTGCCTTAAAGGTTAAGGGGGGGCTGCGCACTCCCCCCGGGGGGCTGCGCCCCCCACAATTTTTATTAAATTCGTTTTTTTTTAGTTTTTTTATTTAAAGCCTTCACCCAGCCACCACAAATAAATAATTCTGCACAACAATGGGTTTAAAATAAATAAATATTTGATCACTTTTTCTCATGAAAGTGGATTGTTAGTAATGAATCCATAATAAATTGCAATATACGTGTGTATGTTAAGATAATTTGGTAAAGTGCGAACTTAGGTAGATAGACCCGTAAGTAGTTTTGTTCATTTGTGTTTTGAATGAAAATAAATAACGTAAAGCAGGGTTGGAAAGCATTTTATAATATTAAAAATAGCGGTCAAAGCCCGCTACGTTGTTAGCGTGTCTTAAAGTTTTTTTTTTTAATTCCAGTTTATGTAAAGGTAGACCTGGCAATTCAAGTAAATTCACAAATTCAGTTGGAAAATTTACTGCGTCGGTTTCTTCCACCGGTGCTTCGTTACATGAAGTTTAAATATCGGAATATATAAGTTCCATTCCTTTTCTAAGGTTTTTTCTCTTTTAGAAAATTGGTTTAACTTTTTGGAGAGTAAGTTTCAATGCTACATAAGTTTCATATTCCGTGAATAGTGTTTGAACAGGTAATTCCCCCTTCCAATCCATTTGCATTGTCTATAATTTCAATTCCACTCGTTCAACGTTTATATCCATTTCATTCCACTTGTGTAGTGTTTCAATTCCACTCGTTTCCTATTTAGTTTCTTAATTTTAGTGTTTCATATACACTTGTTCTTTAAGTTTTAGGTTTCTAGCTAAAGACACAGACGTTAAGGGGGGGGGGCAATTTTCCCCTTTTGAGCCACCATTTTTACCACGTTCCTGTCCAAAGTCCTAGAAATGCCTTGTCGATAAGTTAGCCCATACTCCAAGGAAAACATATTATATATTACAGGTTTCTAGCCGAAGGATTCGGTTAGGCCATCAAGGGGGAGAATTATTCCGTTTTTACCCGTCCCGGTAGGAATTTCCAAAAATTCCGTCTTAGAGGACGTCTGCGTTGGAGGAGGAACCTACTACATACATAATTTTAGGTCTCTATATCCAGCAGTTTGGCCAGGCCGTCAAGGGGGAAGTTTTTTCCCTTTTTACCCCTCCCGGTATGAATTTACAAAAATACCATCTTAGGGGACGTCAACGTTGGAGAAGGAACCCAAATACCGAATTTAAGCTCCCTTGTTCCAGCAGTTTGGCCAGGCCGTTAAGGGGGAGACTTTTCCTGTTTTTGACCCTACCTGTAGAAATTTCCAAAAATCTCATCTTAGCGGATGTCTACAATAGAGGAGGAACTTTAATACCAAATTTCAACTTCCTACCTCCAGCGGTTTGGGCAGGCCTTTAAGCGGCACTTTTCGCTTCATTAATCCCCATTTTTGCAATGTCCCTGTCCAAAAAGCACCTTCCCGGTCCAAATAGCCCATACTCCAAGTAACATATGTTTTACATTTCAGGTTTCTAGCCAACTTTTACTATTTGTGCCCCTCTCGGTAGGAATTTCCGAAAATCCATCGACAGGGAATTTCAGCTTCCTAGTTCCAGCAGTTTGAGCAGGCTGTCAAGGGGGACACTTTTTCTTTTTTTGTCCCTCCCGGTTGGAATTAGGCTGGAAGAAGAACCTAAGTACCGAATTTCAGCTTCCTAGTTGCAGCAGTTTGGACAGGTCGTTAAGGGGCAACTTTCCCTTTTTGAGCCCCCATTTTATAACGACCCTGTCCAAAATTCAAAAAAGTATCTTTCTAATAAGTTAGCCCTTACTCCAGGGACCCACATTTTAATCTTCAGGTTTCTAGCCGAAGGGGTTTTTACCGGCCCCCAAGGTGAGGCTTTTCTTCTTTTTGCCCCTCCCTTTAGGAATTTACAAAAATTCCATCTTCGCGGCTATCTGCGATGGATGAGGAACATTCATACCAAATTTCAACTGCATTGCCTAAGCGGTTTGGGCAGGCCGTTATTGGGGACATTTTTCCCTTTTAACCACCATATTTACTATGTTGCTGTTCCAAAATAGAAAAATTACGTTGCCGGTGAGTTAGTCCTACTCCAAGGAATACATATTTAAAATTTTAGGTTGGCCAAAAGGGATTGGGCAAGCCGTCAGGAGGAGACTTTTACTTTATTTCCCCTCCCGATAGGAATTTCAAAAATTCCGTCTAAGCGGACGCCTACACAGAAGGAGGAACTTCACATACCGAGTTTCCTTTTGGGATATCCTGTAGGGAATTCCAAAAATACAAACTTAGTCGATGTCTACTACAGTGGAGGAACCTTTATACCAAATTTCAACTTCTTACCTCCGGTGGTTTGGGCAGGCACTTTTCCAATTTGTGAGACTGTTTATGGGGATACTTTTCCCCTTTTTGCCCGTTCCGGTAGGAATTTCCAAAAATCCCGTCTTAGCGCACCGCACGTCTATGCCGAATATCAAGAAACCTTGTTTTAGTGGAGATATCCGTGGGGGAGGGAAAAAAGTAGTTTTTTTGAAATTATATATTATTTTAAATGGTACTTTTTGGAAAAACGAAATTTTTTGGAAAAAGATACTTTGTTTTTACAAAGTACTTTATTTGTACTTTTTTTGGAAAAGGTATTTTTTTTAATAAGGTGTTTTTTTTGGAAAAATGTATGTTTTTTGGAAAAAGGTACTTTTTTGGAAAAGGTACTTCTTTTGGAAAAGGAACATTTTTTTAGAAAAAGGTCCTTTTTTTATGAAAAGGTACTTTTTTTTTGGAAAAGGTACTTTTTTTGAAAAAGGTATTTTTTTGAAAAAATGTATGTTTTTTGGGAAAAGGAAAATTTTTTTTAGAAAAAGGTACTTTTTTTGGGAAAAGGTACTTTTTCTTGGAAAAGGTACTTTTTTTTGTAAAAGGTATTTTTTTTGGAAAAATGTATGTTTTTTGGGAAAAGGTACTTTTTTTGGAAAAGGTACTTTTTTTTTTGGAAAAGGTTAATTTTTTAGAAAAAGGTACATTTTTTGGAAAAAGGTACTTTTTTTGGAAAAATTTACTTTTTTTTGGAAAAAGGTACTTTTTTGGAAAAAGGAATTTTTTTTGGAAAAGGTACTTTTTTTGGAAAAAGGTACTTTTTTTGGAAAAAGGTACTTATTTTGGAAAAAGGTACTTTTTTTGGAAAAAGGTACTTTTTTTGGAAAAAGGTACTTTTTTCGGGAAAAGGTACTTTGTTGGAAAAAGCTATTTGGGAAAAGGTACTTTTTTTTGGAAAAGGTACTTTTTTTGAAAAATGTATTTTTTTGAAAAAATGTATGTTTTTTGGGAAAAGGAACATTTTTTTAGAAAAAGGTACTTTTTTTGGGAAAAGGTACTTTTTTTGGAAAAGGTACTTTTTTTTGAAAAAGGTACTTTTTTGGAAAAAGGTACTTTTTTTGGAAAAAGGTACTTTTTTTTGAAAAAGGTACTTTTTTGGAAAAAGGTACTTTTTTTGGAAAAAGGTACTTTTTTTGGAAAAAGGTACTTTTTTGGGAAAAGGTACTTTTTTTTGGAAATGGTACATTTTTTTAGAAAAAGGTACATTTTTTTAGAAAAAGGTACATTTTTTGGAAAAAGGTACTTTTTTAAAAAAGGTACTTTTTTATGGAAAAAGGTACTTTTTTTGGAAAAAGGTACTTTTTTGGAAAAAGGAATTTTTTTTGGAAAAAGGTACTTTTTTTGGAAAAAGGTACTTTTTTGTTGAAAAAGGTACTTTTTTGGAAAAAGGTACTTTTTTCGGGAAAAGGTACTTTTTTTGGAAAAAGGTACTTTTTTGGAAAAAGGTACTTTTTTTGAAAAAAGGTACTTTTTTTGGAAAAAGGTACTTTTTTGGAAAAAGGTACTTTTTTTGGAAAAAGATACTTTTTTTGGAAAAAGGTACTTTTTTTGGAAGAAGATACTTTTTTTGGAAAAAGGTACTTTTTTTGGAAAAAGGTACTTTTTTTTGGAAAAAGGTACTTTTTTTGGAAAAAGGTACTTTTTTTGGAAAAAGGTACTTTTTTTGGAAAAAGGTACTTTTTTTTTGAAAAAGGTACTTTTTTGGGAAAAAGGTACTTTTTTGGGAAAAGGTACTTTTTTTGGGAAAAGGTTCTTTTTTGGAAAAAGGTACTTTTTTTGTCCCCTTTTTGCCCCTCCTGATAAGAATTTCCAAAAATGCCGTCTCAACGGACGTCTACACCGGTCGAGGAACCTACATACCAAATTTCAACTTCATAGCTCCAGCAGTTTGAGCAGGCCGTCAAGGGGGAGACTTTTTCCCCTTTTTGCCCGTCCCTGTAAAAATTTCCAAAACTCCCGTCTTGGTGGATGTCTACGATAGTGGTGGAACCTTTATACCAAATTTCAACTTCCTACCTCCAGCGGTTTGGGCAGGCCGTCAAGGCGGGCCTATTTCCCCTTTTTAACCCCCATTGTTACAACGTCCCTGTCCAAAATTCCAGAAAGTACTTTCCAGAAAAGTTAGCCCATACTCCAAGGAACACATATCTTAAATTTCAGCTTTCTAGCCAAAGGGGTTTTGGCAGGCCGCCAAGGGGGAGACTTTTCCCCTTTTTGCCCGTTCCGGTAGGAATTTCCAAAAATCCCGTCTTAGCGGACGTCTACGCCGAAAGAGGAACCTACATACCAAATTTCAACTTCCTCGCTTCAGCGGTTTGGGCTGGGCGATGTTGAGTCAGTCAGTCAGTCAGTCACATTATTCTTTTACATATAGAGATAATTTTAAAATTTCCCCTAAGTTAAAAAGAAAAGTTAAATGAAATACTAATTGTTAAAAATAAAACAGCTTTAACATTAAAAAACGTTGAAATTACAAAACTTAAAATTTTTTACCAAAAAATTATAGAAATATAAAATAAGAGCTAAAATAAGCAAATCGTAGAAAAATAAAGTTAAAAATAAATAAAAAAAAGAGTAAAATAAATAAAAAAATATTTTTAAAAATATGCCGCGAATTTTGTTTTTTATTACGGTATCAGTCAAGTTTTTTAAAAGCAACAGTGAAAGTAACGGATCAGAAAATACTTAGAAAATTAATTCATTCTCTTTGGTTCATATTTATACACTCATAGAAATAAATCTGTAAAAATAACATAAAAAGTTACTAAAAATTAGTTAAAAATTATGCTGCAGAAAAAACTGCTAAGATTAGCAGATTTTCTTTACTAGTAAAATGAGAACAGCAAAATTAAAAATTTTAAATTTACAGAATTTTAGTTATATTTAGGCTAACTTTTAGTTAATTGAAAATAGCAAATTGCACTGTAAAATCTGCAGAAAATTTTGCTAAATATTTGTACACTAAAAATAGCAAAAATAAACTACTAAATCTACAAAATTTTTGCTATTTCTAAATTTAGTTGAATGCAAATAGCAGTATATTCTGCTAAAATCAGCAAAAATATTTGCTAAAAAATTGTAATTTGCTGTTTTCAAAAGGCTCGATTTTTATTTGCATTAAAAACAAAAATCGAAAAAAAACTTTGAAAATTTTAAATTTTTTGGTGATTTTTTAGGCTACTAATTATTTAGCAAATTTTTTTTGCTGATTTTAGCAGGTTAAAATATAACTAAAATTTGTATATTTAACAGTTTTATTTTTGCTGTTCCTATATTACTAATATATAGCAAAAATAATCTGCTAATTTAGCAGTTTTTTTCTGCAGCATCATTCTTAACTAATTTTTAGTAGTTTTAACTAAATTTTTTATGGACTTTTTTCTATTAGTGTACAAATTTAGTAATATGCCTCCGGTGGACCGGTCACGGGATAGGTCCTTGGAGGGCAATTGACTCCTCATTCCCCGTAGGGCTGCGATTAAAGGACCTATCCCATGACCGGTCAATCGGGGGCATATTCAAGGCACTTCCACTATGTTTGTGTGTGTGTTAATGGTGTTTTCTTTTATATTTTTTTATTTTCCCTTTGTTTTTTTATTTGCTTGTAGTGTTTGTTTTTTCTTTTTTATTTGAACAGAAACGAAAAATATATAACTTTACCATCAGCGAGGTATCATGCACAAGCAACATTAGCTCAGACGGTAGAGCGTTTGCCTTACAAGCAGAAGGTTGTGTTATCGAGACCTACTTTAAGGCGAAGTAGATTTTTTTAATTCTTAATTTTTTATTAGTTTATTTGAAAAGCTATTTTTAGACACACCACCTTATGTGTCACAAGGTGTCTAAACCGTGGCAATTGGTCATTTCCAATGACAACGCCATATTAAAGTGATATGTTTTTTCAAATAAAAAGACCGATCAACGACCGGTCTCCGCCCCCTTGGGACCTATCCTACGTGTCATCTGGGACCGGTCCCTTTCCCCGTAGGGTGGTTATAAACAGGTAAAAAATTCAGTTAACATTCAAAAATTTAGAAGAAATTTCGATTAATAGAAATGAAAGTGGGTCAGTTAAAATCTGCAAAACATGCTGCTAAAATTACAATCACTTTTTCTTATTAATTGAATAAAAACAAATTAATGTAAATATTGTTAATTGTATATTCGAATAAATCTCACAATCCAAAAACACTATTTGCACTAAATATTACTTTTATTTTCTTGCCAGTATATGTGTGTCAGTGCAAGTTATATTGTTTGTTTCCTTTTTATCGGCTTCCGCAAGTGCCATTAATAATAAAAAAATAACCAAAAGTTTAAATAAAAATTATAGAATGCAAATGTGTATGAAATTGGTTTGAAAAATTTAAAATGGGAATTTATAACCTTTGGACAACTTTATAAATAATGTTTGCTTAATCTCGTTTAAGAAATCATTTAAATTGGCAATAAATTAAAAATAAATGAGACGGATAAACTAAAGACCCAAACTTGGTTTGTATTGGGTGAATAGCTTAAAACTGCGTGTTTTTTTTTTGTTGCAAATTTTGGGCTTTTATTGTGAAACATTGGTACAATATAAATTTATTGAAAGTATTGGCCTTTTGACCTATAACCTCTTTCCATATTTCTGGCAACATATGGAGGCCGCACCAAAAGAACTGCACATTTTTTGAAGCCCGGAATGAATCCAGCCGATCGATCGAAACAAATGGTAGTCGGACGGGGCAAGGTATGAATTATAAGGCGGATGAGGCAAAATTTCCCAACCACTATTTTCTAAACACATGTGGTCTTGCAACATGTGGCCGAGCGTTGTTATGTTGGAATATTACGGTTTCATGTCTGGTCGCATATTCCGGACGTTTTTCGGCCATGCTCGCTTCAAACGCTTCTGGCCCGATTTCAATCGAATAATGCCTCTAGTTCATCATCTTCGATATTTTTTAGCTGACCTGGACGGTCTTCATCTTCCGTGTCAAAATCGCAACTTCTGAACGGCAAAAATCATCTCTCGCACGTTGAAATCTATCCAACATATGCAGGGAAATCTTCGGTGAGCAATCGAGGTAATTCAGCTGCACTTTTCTTCAAATTGAGGAAGTAAAGCAAAACTTCCCTCAAATTAAGCATTGTTGGCTCAAAATTCGACATTTACGAAGCAAAAAAAATCTTTGTTGTTTATACTATTTTGTCCAATGACTAAGTGAGCATAAATGACAGATTTTTACCCTCATGTGCAAAAGATTCGCCATCTGTTGTGAATCCCGAAGTTTTAAGTTATACACCCAATAACCATTTAAAATATAAGGAAATTGAATGGAATATTAGTATAAATATTAGCGTAATATTAGCGGAGTTGGAACACAAAACAAATGGTTGGCACTTTGGAATGTTACACAAAAAGTTTAGGTTTCAATCCCCAGCCAAGTAAACATCAATTTATAAAAATAACATTTATGAGTTTTCTATCCCTCATACATATCGCAGCATCCTCCTCCGGTGTTCCCATAGCTCTTTACCCCAAATAAGTAAACTAATATAACAAGGCTATGAACCAGCGGCCCTATGCTCCTTGCAGGAGTAAAAGGAACAAATATATATATATGAACCAGAAAGCTTCAAAAAAGTTTGTCAACTCTATCAGATGTCGCTCAACAACTGTTCTTAAATTCAATTGAGCAATTAAATACTCACAATATATTTTCCAAAACCGATTGAAGATTATTTAAAAAGTAATATTTAGTTAATGTTTGTCCCCAATTTGTTTCCAATTGAAAAAATTTCTATTAAGAGCTGAGTTAATACTGGTCCTAGGTTATTTTGTTTATTATTATTGCATTTAGTCGTCTAATGGCCACAATGTCTGACAATACAAGTCGCACATTTTGCATCGAAAATCCGTCTGGTCCGGATAGGAGAATTGGCAAATTCGAGACAAAACTGGTTAGGGTTTAACAAGTTCAGATATTTTGCATTCGGCTAGCCCGGAATGCTAAAAATTAAGCAATAAAAATTATAAATTTTACTAAGCCGAATTTCCCAGCAAAAACAGACATTACCGAGCAATTAAGCTAGTAAGTAGCACACAAAGGGTTTCACTACTTACCAGGCTATTTACTCGCAACATTACTTTTGTTCGCGATGTCCGAAAATTCATGGGTGGTTATTACCTTCTAGATTACAAAAAAAGTACGAATAACGAGTTACCCATAGTGAAAGAATAAGTAGTTACTCACAAAGAAAGAATAAATGGTTACTCAGAAGTTAGAAAATACATTGTAAAATAGTCATATTGGCAAAAAATAGGAAAATTTCCTATTTAGGATAAAACAAATTTATAAATAAAATATTAATATAAAAAAGACTAAATCAGTACTTATTTAATCAATTACCAGTAAGTCATTACTTTGCAAGAATATATAAGTACTTCTATAACATATTATCGTTAAGTCATTATTTTGTATTTTAAAGTAATGCAAAAGGTAATGACCTATCATTACTTGGTAATCCGTATGATAATGACCTGTCATTACCATGTTTTTGCTGGGTTATGACAAAATCTTTACTTGTGCTTTCTGCAGTACATCACACACTAAAGCCCAGGCAAGTCGTATTTTGGTCGTGAAGGAACCCTACGGGGAATGACGAGTCAATTGCCCTCCAAGGACTTATCCCGTGACCGGTCAACCGAAGGCATATTACTAAATTAGTACAAATATGAACCAAAGAGAATGAATTAATTTTCTTAGTATTTTCTGATTCGTTACTTTCACTGTTGCTTTTAAAAAACTTGACCGATACCGAAATAAAAAACAAAATTCGCGGCATATTTTTTAAAATATTTTTTTTATTTATTTTACTCTTTTATTTATTTTGAACTTTATTTTTTTACGATTGGCTTATTTTAGTTCTTATTTTAAATTTTTATAATTTTTTGCTAAAAAATTTTAAGTTTTGTATTTTCAACGTTTTTTAATGTTAAAGCTGTTTTAATTTTAACAATTGGTATTTCATTTAATTTTCTTTTTAACTTAGGGGCAATTTTTTAAATTTTTATTTTTATTATCAGAGTTTTTGAGGTAATTTTCTAATTTTTAATTGATTTTTTAATTTAATTATGGCCAACGCAAAAAACGAGTCAACTGCCATTAAAGGCCTATCCCGTGACCGGTCAATCGGGGGCATACTGAAGGCACTTCCACTATATTTGGGTGTGTTAGTGTTGTTTTCTTTTCTATTTTTTTCTTTTCAATTTTTTTTTATTTGCTTGTAGTGTTTGTTTTTTCTTTTTCTTTTTTATTTGAACAGAAACGAAAAATATACAACTTTACCATCAGCCAGCCATCACGCATAAGCAACATTAGCTCAGATGGTAGAGCGTTTGCCTTACAAGCAGGAGGTCGTGTTATCGAGCCCTACTCCAACGCGAAGTAGATTATTTTTCATTCTTAATTTTTTATTAGTTTATTTGAAAAGCTATTTTTAGACACACCACCTTACTGTCACAAGGTGTCTAAACTATGGCAATTGGTCATTTCCAATGACAACGCCATGTTAAAGTGATATGTCTCTTTCAAACAAAAAGGCCGATCAACGACCTGTCTCCGCCCCCTTGGGACCTATCCTGCGTGTCACTTGGGACCGGTCCCTTTCCCCGTAGGGAAGAGACTGTATACACACACAGAAAATAAATTGGTTGGAATTCTGTCGGAACCAACGAAATTTTTTCGTTATTCAATAATTTTAATTGGGGTTAATTATAATTTATCATCAGAAAAGTTAAATTTAATTCTGAACAGAAAATATATACGATTAACCAAAACACAGTCACGTTATCCAAAATATTGGTTTTTTGGTTTTTCTAATAAATATTGAAAAAATACTAACTTCTACATTACCTTCACAACCAACAATTTATCGAAGATTTAGTCATTTGAATAAAATATCGGCAGCAAAAATCTACACCTTTTGCAACTGTAATTCAGAAAATATCAATTGAAATTCAGAATTTCCATTTGAAATTCAGAAAATATCAATTGAAATTCAGAATTTCCATTTGAAATTCAGAAAACATCAATTGAAATTCAGAATTTCCATTTGAAATTCAGAAAACATCAATTGAAATTCAGATTTTCCATTTGTAATTCAGAAAATATCAATTGAAATTCAGAAAATATCATTTGAAATTCAGAAAATATCAATTGAAATTCAGAAAATATCATTTGAAATTCAGAAAATATCATTTGAAATGCAGAAAAAATCAATTATTATTCAGAAAACATCAATTGAAATTCAGAAAATATCAATTGAAATTCAGAAAATATCAATTGAAATTCAGAAATCGTCATTTGAAATTCAGAAAATATCAATTGAAATTCAGAAACCGTCATTTGAAATTCAGAAAATATCAATTGAAATTCAGAAAATATCATTTGAAATTCAGAAAATGTCAATTGAAATTCAGAAAATATCATTTGAAATTCAGAAAATATCATTTGAAATTCAGAAAATGTCAATTGAAATTCAGAAAATATCAATTGATATTCAGAAAACATCAATTGAAATTCAGAAAATATCAATTAAAATTCTATTGATATTTTCTGAATTTCAAATGACGATTTCTGAATTTCAATTGATATTTTCTGAATTTCAATTGATGTTTTCTGAATTTCAATTGATATTTTCTGAATTTCAAATGATATTTTCTGAATTTCAAATGATGATTTCTGAATTTCAATTGACATTTTCTGAATTTCAAATGATATTTTCTGAATTTTAATTGATATTTTCTGAATTTCAAATGACGGTTTCTGAATTTCAATTGATATTTTCTGAATTTCAAATGACGATTTCTGAATTTCAATTGATATTTTCTGAATTTCAATTGATATTTTCTGAATTTCAATTGATGTTTTCTGAATAATAATTGATATTTTCTGAATTTCAAATGATATTTTCTGAATTTCAAATGATATTTTCTGAATTTCAATTGATATTTTCTGAATTTCAAATGATATTTTCTGAATTTCAATTGATATTTTCTGAATTTCAAATGGAAAATCTGAATTTCAATTGATGTTTTCTGAATTTCAAATGGAAATTCTGAATTTCAATTGATGTTTTCTGAATTTCAAATGGAAATTCTGAATTTCAATTGATATTTTCTGAATTTCAATTGATATTTTCTGAATTACAATTGCAAAAGGTGTAGTATCAGTTGTGTTTCAATAAAATCGATCACTCTATCCAAGGTATTAGTTTTTCCAACAAATTTTAAATTTGTTTTGTCAACTTTAGTGGGATCAACCGTTACTGGTAATAGGAACAGAAATTTTATTTGGCATAGTAAAATTTTGGAATGTATCATAGCTATTCTGCGTATTTAAATTAAAAATTAGACAAGAACAAAATATAAGTGTCTGTGGTGCAGGAAATAACATTTTAGTTTCTTTTTTTATTATTTTTAAATAATGTTTTTATTGATTCAAATTGAAAGACACAATTGATTTCCTCTTGTTGATATAACTTTATTCATAAACAAAATATTTAAATTTTCAACCAGAAAAAATTCAAATTTTAAATTAGACTAAAAAAATTTAAATCGAGTTTGGCCTAGAGGAAAAGCAATGGGCTGACAAACGAAAGGCCGCCGGTTCTATTCCAGTTCGCGACATTTTTTTTTTTTTTGATAATTTTTTTATTGATTAAAATTAGAATTGATTTTCAGACACAATTGGTTTTCTGTTGTTGATATAATTTGATTAATAAACAAAGTATTCAAATTTCCTATATAAAGAAATTCAAATTTGAAATTTTACTAGAAAAATTTAAATGGAGTTTAGCCTAGAGCAAAAGCAATGGGCTAACAAGCGGAAGGTCGCCGGTTCTATCCCAGTTCGCGATATAAAAACTTTTTAATTTTTAAATAAATTATGTGGAACGTATTGTTCTATTTATAGAATTTATAATCCAGAAACATTAACGTAATCAATTAATACAACAAAAATTCAAAAATTGTAAATAAATTTCGGTAATTACAATAGTAATAAAAATTAATAAAAGTGATTGTACCTGGAACTACAAAAATTCGGTTGGCAAAAAATTCGGTTGGAACTACGAATCTGTTTTCTGTATGTACGATCCATTTAACACTTACACACAATAATAATATCACCGATATATACCGATCAAGCAGGACTGCAACTAATTATTTCTCAAACCGCGGATCTGCCCTTCAAAAAATATCAAATTTCAAGTTGTTCACGCATAGAGGTGAAGAGATTATTATTGTCATATTTGCTTTATTTTTGAAGGCACACTTATTAATTTGATCTCAGTTTTTTTGCTCAGTATCAAAAAATTTTCAATTACATTGAGGCTGAAAGCGCAAAAATTAAAAATGTCTGAAATTACTCTTTATTCAAAAAACAGAGTTACAGATTTTAAAGAAATACCATTTGTTCTTAATTGCGGGCACCTATTTTTTTCGACAAGTGGGAGATTTTCTAACACAAATATTATCCACCAAAGGTTTTGGGCGGTGTCCTTTTATGCTGTAAAAGTTATAACCAAAAGAGTTGAAAAACTCTTGCGGTGGGTCTCATACTGTTGGTTTAACTTAACTAAAAACAAAATAAAATGTCAAAAAAATATACACAAAACAACAACAAATTTTTGGGTTAACTATTAACCTAAGTTTAAACCTGCAGTATGAGACCCACCGTTGAAAGTTACAAGCAAAATTAGGGTAAATTAGGTTAGTTTTTAATTGAGTAGAGCACATTAGCAGTATAAATATTAAAATTTGAGATGTTTGCCTGATTGGAATCGTTGGCTCGAAAATACTGATACCATCAAAAACATTATATGTTGTTATTAAAATGGTTTAAATCCTGAGTAATATGGAATCGCCCGGTTCCGTAGATTTGCCCATATATAGGGGATTAAAAAGCATTTAATTAAAGGTACATATTAGAGTTGTTAATGAAACCTTAATTAACTCACGTGAACGTGAGTGAGTGTGAGTAGATAAAACTCGGCCATAATTGAGTGTGTGTGAGTCAAATTTTTGCGTGAGCGAGTGTGCGTGAGTCGAATTTTACGGATTTGTTCTCGGCTTTTGATAAATATTTCATTAAATAATTTCGCCGATATTATATAAAAATAAATGGTAAAATTACATATTCATGGCAATTTTTAATTTATCATTCACAATTTTCATTAATTTTAGCATTTTATTTTTTCTGGAAAGATATTATTTCGTGAATTTTCGTAGTTCACTTTAATCACGCGTGATCACTCGTGAGTGTGAGTAAAATCCGAATTTAATCACGTGAGTAAGTTGTCCGCAAATAGAATTTTTATCTCGTGAGCGTGAGTGGACGTGAGTCAAAATTCACTCACGTGCCCATCTCTTATACATATCATTTAAGTACCCCTAATTCTTATTAGTTTTTCTGAGAAAATTAAAAAATTATTTTTTTTTTGACATTTACAAAAAAAAATCAAAATATTTAAAAACTGAAATTCAAAAATCGACTGTAACAGATTTATGCAGAATTTTGTAAAGTCAAATACATAAAAAAGAAAATTTAAGAATTGTGGCCTGAAATGATATTTGCTAAAAAAAAGGGTTACACTGTACGCCATTTCGAACTTTTAAAATATAATCTAAAACTCGGATGAAAATTCATTACATTCGCCATACTGGGTGCACCATTTTTAAATTTGAACTTCTAAGTTCACTTTTGAAATCACCGAACCTGAAAACCCCTGGTTTACAACTTCAGCCAGCTGCGACTATGGGAAAGACTTTGGCCACCAAAAACAAGTTCTGACTAACGTTGGCAGCTTTAGTTCTTGTTCCAAAATTGGACTTAGTAACCTTTAAACCAAATCCACACAAAGTTTCTGTCGGATCCGTTGGAAACAAATTTTATGCAGCCAAATTTCGTTAGCCATTTTCAATATTATACTTTTGACCTAATTTTTAAAGATACCCTACAGGAAATTTTAACAAACTGTCACCGAACTGGCCCCTTTATATGAAATAGACTGGTCACTTTTACATGGCGTTGTCATAGGAGGGGGAAATTCACCCCTTGTGACATGTCACAAGACAAATCCTAGGACAGGTTACTGAACTCTCATAAAAACCAAAGTTCAGGGACCTGTCCTAGGATTTGTCTTGTGACATGTCACAAGGGGTCAATTTCCCCCTCCTATGACAACGACATGTAAAAGTGACCAGTCTATTTCATATAAAGGCGCCAGTTTGGTGACAGTTTGTTAAAATTTCCCGCATGGTACTAACTCCGAAAACTTCCTAGTGCACAATTTCAGCCAGTTGAGACTGTGGCAAAGACTTTTCACAAAAAAATACAAGACCTGACGCTGTGTGCATCGGTCATAACATTAATATTTTTAACTCTTAAAATATTTTCTTAGAAAATTAATACAGATAGCTTTCTTTGCAAGGATATGGGTAAGTTTTATAAACGATTAAGACATCGTGTTTCTTAAGTTAAAAATTCAAAGAAAATTTCAAACGCTAGTATAAAACTAAAAGCAATATTCAAAGATGAAAACCTTCATTGCGCCAAACTACACTCAGAGGAAGATGCTTTTTTAAGAGAAGCAACACCCATTATATTCCCCCTATTAATTTACGCGTTACTTTCTTTGGAAAGTGAATTTGGGAAAGATGAAAAGTGGTAAAGGTAAAGGGCTTCAAATATGGCAACACTGTAATTGCGCTAGTTGTTGAATCTTAAGCGGAGAATACATTAAGCAACATTGAGTAGGAAACAAAAAATGGCCAAAAAATTTGCAATCACGAATTGCACGAAGTCAACATGAACATTAACATACACAAATCAACATTCGTAAAAAAATTGCCATTTTTTCACGAATTTTTAGTACGAACAGTTTTTGCGCTCCATCCAGCATAGAGTTGGCGAGGCTTTTTAGCTCAAAGCCCTGTTATGTTATTTTACTTCAGTGGGGTTAAGTGATATGAGAACACCGAAGGAGGACGTTGTTAGAAAAAACTCATGCATATTATTTTTCAAAATTAATTATGCCGTCGCAGGGGATCGAATCCGCAACCTTATTTGTAACAGCCCAAAACGCTAACCATTACACTACAACGCCCACAAATTAAATGGATTCATTGAAATATAAAAAACATTTCCTTAAAATTTGGAAAAAAAAAGTTTTATGGTATTGAAAAATGTCATAAAAATGGTTTATTCGAAAAATTACCAATTATTCGAAATCTGAAGGTCATCATTCTCCTTACAAATTTGGTTGTACCTTGAACAAAGTAGTTTTACGTTATAATGATACTAAAGTGTATTTAAAGGAAAGAGTTCTCATCCCAAGAATATTTGTTAAATGGTACCCAATTATTTGTATTCGTGAAGAATAAGAAAAACAAAATAAAAAGTAAACAGTGTATTTTTTTTACGATTCAATAATCGTAAAAAGGTAACAAAAATAACTTTAGTAATGAAATAAATTATTAATTAATTTTAATTAATTTTTTTCCTTTTAACTTTTACTTTTTGGTTGTAAAACAGTTTTATTAACTTTTTTATTTTCTTGACTTCATTTCATCTCGTTCGCTGTTAAATTTCTTCATTTTCTTTGGGTTTTTCCTCTGATTCTCGTGTGAATTTGATTGGATTATAAAGCATTTTTAAATCAAGTTAATTGATACCCACTAGGGATGCCAAAAGGGAAATCCCGAATCTCGAAATCCCGGGATTTCCGGGATTGGCAAAATCCCGAATCCCGGGATTATTTCTCAAAAATCCCGGGATTTTCTTATTTTTTAATATTAATATAAACGCAAATAAACAAAGTGAGCAATTTTAGATTACCTACGTTTTTTCTTGAATTTTCTCATAAAAAATTATAAATTAAGTAGATTATTCGAATAAACTATGAAAAATTTTAAATTTTGGTAAACAATATTAAGTTTTTGAGTAATACATGCGAAAAATCAAGTTTGTTTGTTATTTTACCGATTTATTCTTCCGAGCGAAATTCGATTTCTGAAACTGGGACTGTAAGTTTAGCTTGGGACTGTAAGTTTGAATTCTTCCATGAAAACATTTGATGACGATAACCAACAAAAATTGCTTTCCCATTTCCAATATGATAACGTCAATAGACAAAAGGACAGGCAGTTCAGAAAGCGCCGGAAAAGTACTGGAGAAACAAAATTTTTAACTTTGGCAAAACGCTGCCAAAACCAATAAATAGGTGGTTTGGAATTATATTTTCCAAAATAAAATTTAAAAAAAGTCCATATGTATCTTTTTTTGCCCTGCCGTGATGTTTTGTAAAACAAATACTGGCAAAACGATTTTTGCAAACGCTGGCAAAGCGTCCCAAATGAGTGTTCTGCCAGTCATTTATTTTTAACATCGCGGTTACCCAGTGGTGTGCAAGTACTTGATTTTTTGTACCACTGTCAATTTCTGACGGAGATGTTTCAATATTCATAAAATGTACCACATTATTAATTAACAATTATTAATTAATTATAAAACGCTTTATTCTATAAAAAAATTAGTTACATAACATAAAAATTTTTACAAATAAAGGAAAATTTAAATCCCGAAATCCCGGGATCCCGAAAAATTCCGTAGTTTTGAAAATCCCGAATCCCGGGATTTCCAAATATCAATCCCGATTGGCATCCCTAATACCCACTGATGATACATGAAAAAATGAGAATAAAATGGTTTTATATCAGGAATACATTTTTGGCATTCAATTAAAACGTAAATATTAAAATATAAAATGAGCAAGACCCAATATTATATTGGAAAACAATCTTAGAAGTTGATTCAAGATACAATCAAGAACTGTTTCAAGAAACAGTCGCAATATGGTTTTAAGAAAACGATACACAAACTAGTGAAAATATCGTCTTTTATCGGGTTTTGAAAATAATTTTTTAATTCAAATAGAATAATAATATTTAAGGATACAATTGTTATCGTTATTACTGCTTACTAAACATTTCTATATCAAATGTCAAATTTATGTACATGTATGTGTTGAGTATTTTTTTTTATAATATTGTATTAGTTTTGAAAAGTAAAGATTTCCACGCGGTTTGTTAAAGTCGATTGCCATATAAAAGAAATTACATTAGAGGCCATTTTGATAGTTTAATTTGAGGCCACAGTAAAATAAAAACTTTGCTCTTGGTTACCATACCAAAAAGAATTTTAACATAAGAGAATTTAATAAAGTAAAATTTAAAATAAAGACTCTGTGTTTATAATCTATAGTGGAACCTTGAGCTGGGGCAGACTCCCCGATAACAAGTAGTTTTGATTTAACAGCCTCTTCTTAAGTGCAAATTTGCTATAACTGCATAATATTTTGGTTTCGTTTCTATTTTACAAAATTATGTACGCAATTGTCTTCTTTAAGTGCGCTCTTTGTACCTGCGCATGTAAGATAACTGCCTCATATTTTTGGCAGTTTTACATTATTTTCATAAAAAAGATCACCGTTAGCTGCCTCTTGTGTTTTGCTTTGTTTTTCAATTCTAGGAAAAGAATACACATAAAATAAATGTGTTGTCAACTTTTTTTGTGACAAAAATATCCTACTTTTGTCGTTTTTTAACCATAAAAATCGCAAGATCTGGTGCAAAGCACAAAGTGGTCATCATTAGCTTCATTTTATTGGTATACCTGGGCATTAAGGCAGGTAAACAATTTGGCTTAGCTGCGTTTTTGGCTTACCTGCACAAAAATTTTTGCAAAAGTTGGTTGTGCAGTTAAGTCAAAATTACTGTATTTAGCAAAATATTTACGAATTCGTGAAATACTCTTCTTTGTAAGTCGTTCGTCAAAACTTAATTAGCTATGGGCAATCCTACCAACGGGAAAGAAATTGCTGAGTTGTTTCCAAAATATAAAAAGAAACCAATGTGCAATTCAACAACAATTGTACAATTTTAATTACGGTAGCAAATCTATTTATTATTTAAAGATTATTAGTTTTCATTTTCAGGAAATGAATGACATTTTAATTGATCAGTTATAAGGAATGCAAATTATAATACAATGCAGATTAAAAATTCGAAAGTATGGTTGCAGCAAGTAATTTATTTTGATATCTTTCAAATATTGTTTGTCAAGTTTGTTTAGTAATTTTTAGTACAATTTTATATTATTTATTAAAAATTTTGATATACCAATGAATAAATTTCACTACAAAATTATAAAGCTATTTCATGAAATTAATGAAATTCTTAATTCACTTAATGAAGAAAACTTCATTAGTTCAGTGTTACCATTAACAGGTAATGGGTAATTTATATAAACCATTATTTCGAAGGGATTTTCTACACTTTGGCATTTATTTGTAAATATAACTTGAACTATTTAATATAGTATTTTAACGTAAAATAATACTACACTGAGAGGATTAATTGCGTGCTCTCTATGAATTTTTACATTAATTCAATGAAGTTCCACTACAAATCGTCCACTGAAACTTTTCATTAAATTAACGCAGATTTTCAGATAATTTTATGAAAAATTTCATATCTATTAAAAATTTAATTCACCCATAAACATTATTTATTAAAAATAGATTCATAAATATGATGAAACCATACCTCAGTGTGGCAACATTTGCGAAAAGGTGACACGGAGGAAATAAGAAGACAAACAAAAAAATCTAAAGTAGAATGTTTGTATATTTCTGTTTGATCACTTCTGAAAGTATTCATATAGAGACTATCTGACAATAAAAATATAAACAGTAATACAATTTAATGGAAAATCACTGATGAAGCCTGTCCATAGAAAAAGGCAGAAACTGGATCTAGTCTGATTTGCAAATTTAATGTGTTTATAACTTTTGAAGCAAATGTTTATTCTTCTTCTTAACCTCAAACCTACTAAATATAAAAGATGGAGCTTTTTTATTGTATAAAATTAAAGAATTTTTCATTCACTTTGCGAAAAAACCTTAATGGAAATTTTCATTAAAAATCCTACAAGAAAATTCGCTCTATATAGAACACTCAGTGAAGATATTCATCAATCCAATGAAATTATACCTTAAATATTTGTAAAAAGATTAAATAAATATCAAAAGCATAATAATTACATTATGGTACGGATATTAATTAATTTCTATAAGAAAATGTCATCCTCAATAAAAGGCTGAGTCATTTAAAACCATATGCGAAATTGAGTTGTAGTTTAGAAAAAGTTTAGCTATTTTGCAACCAGCAATATCTTATGAAAACACATGTCAACTAAGTTATTATTGTGTGTTAAGAAAATTAATTTTATAAATTTTGCCCTGTTTTATGGATTACGGAAATAGTCCTATAAAACATTTAGACTGAGGAAAAACTACCTAAATTTTGACTCTTGCCTGCTTTTGCTTGTTAAAAAGTATATAAAAAAACATGTAAAATTTAATTTTGTACGAAAACTAGGAAGTTTTGCTCAGTCTATATTCGATATAAGCGAAAGTGAAGTAACGAAAACTTTGTTCTTGTTTTCCATATATTTTTGAAAAAAGTAATTGTGGTTTATCTATCCTTTAGATTATTTTCGTATCAGATAAGCAGTGCTTAAATTTTAAAACATGACATAGGAACTAATTTTAAGTCAATCATTATTTTGTTTTATTATAAATACTATTATTTTTTGGAAAAAAAACTCCTTTGTTAGGTTTGTAATTTTTTATGTAATAGATAAATAATTTTAAAAAAATTCTCATTTAAGTTATTGAAACAGTCACGTCTCTCTGTGATAAAAATATGAAAATTAATATTAATTTTTACATAACTGAAAAGAGATATACTATATATGTATATATATATAATTAACGAAAAAGAAATTAAACACAAATATAAACGTAATTGTAAAATATGTTAAAGATCTTTGTATTGTTAAATAAGAAAGTCCTACTAAAAGTTTCCAAAAACCTACTAAATATAAATTCAAACCACAGAAAATCTTAAAAAACACATAAAATATTAAATTGAATACACAGAAATTCATTGTCGAATTCAAACTAATAAATTAGATTTTATTTTAGTTAAATTATATTTATACTAGATTGCAAATTTCTCTTTTAGTAAAAAAAAATTCTATTGAAAATTGAAAACATAAAAACGTAAATTATTTAGCAACGTTTATATTTTATTGAAATTAGAAAATACCCAGCAAAACTTTGGTAATATGTGGATAGTACAATGCATATTACCTGGTAATACATAAAATATACCATCTTGCTAAAGCGTGGTTTACATTATACTATAAGTCATAGGATCTGTCAAAAAAGTGAGTCCGATAGTTAAAATCCCATAGTGAAAAATTTGATTAAAATTTTGACAGTGAGATAGCTTTTGAAATATTTCATAAAATTATCAGAATCCGATGGTAACAGCTGTTTTCACTTGATTGCATTTGATGGTGTTAACAAATATAAAATTTCTTTTGACAATCACATAACTTCGTAGGATTTTTAATTTTATTTGTCAGATCTAGAATCCGATACAAAATCAGACAATGTAAATCCCGCTTAAACAATTGGTTTTTTCATACGATTTTATAAATTTAATATTTTGTTAAAAATTTGTGAATTTCAAATTAATATTCGGTTTAAAAAATTAAAATTTAAATAAAATATTTATGAATACTCCTTACCTGTAAGTTACGAATAACATGTTACTAGGTAAGGTGTTACATCGATGGGCATGCCCTTGTTGAAATAATAGGTTTTGTAATAGAAAAGTAAGGGGTTATCTACCTTTATTTCTTCTTACTAACCTCATTACCAGGTAACGGAAGGTTTTGCTGGGTAGCCCTCCTGGTTTCTGGAATTCATCAATTCGATATAAAACAAAATCCTCACTAAATAGTAAATTTGATACTGAAATAAACGAAAAAAGCATATATGTGACCTTCTCCGATAAAAGGGACCTAGTGTGTAAAAAACGGGAACTTGGGAAAATCGTTAAAAATGAGAAAAACATTAAAATTTGAAACTTTAAATGCGTTCTTCTCAAAACTTCATTTTCACACACTAGGTCCCTTTTCTCGGACAATGTCACATATACACATATATCCATAAATTACTGAGTAGTTGTGCATGAATGAAATAAACTAAAAAAAGAAAAGCTAAAAAAATAGAATCACTTGTAACAAAATATTCACAAAACTAAATACAAAACTCACTTCTTCCTGTAATAGAAAATAAATAATACAAATATTTATAATATATGGAAATAAATCTACTCCTTATGATGATGTTTATTTTTAGGTTTAAAATAAAAAAATGATACTATTGAATTGTAATTAAGAAAAAATATTGTGAAAAATTATAGCTATTACAAAACAATAAATGGTATTAAAAAAATTAGAATTAATACTTAAATGTTTTTTAAAAATAAGTTTGGAGGTAAGTCTGCAACAATAAAACTAAATTCGGTTTTACCGAATATTCTTTTAATTCGCCGCGTGACCCGGAACGTTCGATAGTTACGTAGTTCGCGCATGATCGTGGGTATTTAGACAATACTCAAGTCATTCATTGTTAGTACGGATAAACAGATCGCGCGTCAAGATTTTCACTATTATTCGTGAGAATAAATGCGAAACAAATATTTTAAAATAATCACATAACGTGTCACTGACTTTCTTACAAAATGAAACAGAAAAGGTGATAGACTTTACAAAGCAAAGTAATCTCATTACAAAATACAGTAAAAAGCCTTAGTTCACAATTATCTCACACAGCAAAAACTTCGTAGTTCCAACCGAATTTTTCGCCAACCGAATTTTTGTATCACTTTAATTTATTTATAATACCGTTGTATTTACCGAAAATTATTTAAAATGTTTTAATTTTTGTTGTGTTAATAGATTACTTTAATATTTGTGGATTATAAATTATATAAATAGAATAACACGTTCCACAAAATTTATTTAAAAATTAAAATTTTTATGTCGCTAACTGGGATAGAACCGGCGCACTATGCTTCGTCCCATGGACAAAAATAAAAAAAAAACGTTATCTCAAATTATGATTAAAGAAGGATTTTTTTAAACATATGAAATTAACTCAAACAAATGTGAAAAAAAAATATTTGGTGTGGTTGCTTTTTCCGCTGAGAGGGCGCTAAGCTCAGAGAATTTTATGCAAAAATGACTTAACAGAAAAATGGGTTTTAATTGTTTCACGAAAATAATTCTCAAAAATACATTTTTTTAAAAACTTGTTCGAAGATTTTTTTTATTACCTCAATATATTTGTAGTTAAATTAAAATATTGATTTTAGGATAAGTTTACAAAACAATTCTTTTTTATTGCTCCGAAAAACACATTGTTTTTGTTGAAAATCCAAAAATTACTTAAGTTTGATGGAGTATAAAAAAAAAATTATGTAAAATTAGATTTTTTTTTCTTTTTTTTGTAAGTTTATACTGTTGCATAATAGATTATTAAAAAATTAGTTGCTATTTTTTACCTAAACTAATGCCTAAATTCATGATTTTTACACAAATTTCACGCATTTAAGAGTGTTTAGTATTCAAACCATGTGAACCTTCCATTTTAGGTATAGGATGTGTTGAGCGGACTTTTGTAAAACACTACGAGAAACATTTTTGTGGAACATTCTAACCCTCTAACTCTTCAAAAAGGGACAAAAAAGACCCCTAAGTTAAAGAGTTAGAGGATTAAAATGTTCCACAAAAATGTTCCTCGTAGTGTTCTACATAAGTTCGCTGAACACATCCTCCTACAATGGAAGATTCCCATGGTTTCTCCCTAAAATCAAGGTTTGTGGGACATTTGAGCGCCAATTCTGAATAAGTACGAAATTAACCCTTAAACACATTTTAGTTTTTACTTATTACTGACTTTTAAGTTAAATTTTCAATGCTGATGTCTTCAGAGACTTATAGTAGAATTTCATGACAAATATTTTTGCGGAACATTTTAACCCTCTACCTCTTCAACTTACGGGTCGTTTTTGTCCCTATTTAAAAAGGGTCCAAAAAAGTCCCTTTAATTGAAGAGATAGAAGGTTAAAATGTTCCACAAAAATATTCCTGGTAGTGTTTGACATAAGTTCGCTGAACATACCGTATGCCTAAAATGGAGGATTCGAATGGTTTCCTATATTAATCTTATTTAATTTTTTGTTTTTATAAAAATTATTTTAAGCGTTTAAAACCCATTTTATGTGAAAGCCATTTTTTTTTTATTAATGAATCGATTTTACCCAAATTTGGCACAAATATGGCTTAACCTTATATCAAGGCACGTGCTAAATTTCATCGCAATCGGATAATTTTGCAGGTTTTATAAAATAAAGGATATATGGCAGAACTAAGAGTCCTTGCTTCGATTTTGATAAAAATTGATACAAACGTTTCCAGTTTTATGTGCATCTCAATTGATATTTTTTGTAATTTTACGTCCATTTATGTAGGTTATATAATATTTTTAAATTTCAGGACCTATGGGAGGTGGGCGTGTGCATGGCCTGATATTTCCAAAAATTAAAATTTTTCTTAACTAAGGGGTTCTATGCCAGTATACCAAATTTCAAAACTCTGCCTCCACTCCTTCTATTTTTGTCCAATCGTTATATGGGATCAAAGCACTGTGCACAAAGACTTTCAAGTTGGTTGTATTAACTTTTGTCATGCTTTTACTAAGTATCTGTTAAGGGCCCACTATCGTGATATACTTCAAATGATGCGTATTTTCGACAAGTATCAAAAAATGTGTTAATTTCTTTTAATTAAATGAAGGGTCGCAAATTTATTTGCCAAAAAACTTCACAAATTAAAATTTTCAAAACATATAAGAGATTAATCACAACTGGGTCGATTGTCGACCGACGACAGCAAAAGTCGTCACGATTAATTTAAATTCAGCGATAATCGACCGTCGACATTTGTTGACGTTTAGAAACAAAAGAAAGCAAAACAAGAATATTGTTGTATTTGTTTCACCACAATTCTTCACCAATTCAATTGGTCTTTCACTAATTCTTGTTTCTTTATATTTTATTGTATTTAATTTTGTTTTTCTGCCGTAAATTATGTATTTTAAATTTCAATTATATTTCTTCTGTCAAAGAAATGGATTTTTTGTAAACAAAGTACGAATCTATTACGAATTTCTAACAACTCTGTTCTAATGGCAATCTTTAATTAGTTAAAAATATGGCAACAATTTGACAAATATTTTAAGTGTGTATTAGTGTGTCGTCACGAAAATAGAATAGATTCTACTCCGACGACAAATCGCCGGACTACATGACGACATTTTGCTTCCCATACAAAATATATGAAAAAGCAACTCTCGTTGTCGTTGTCAACCAGTGTTGCCATTTTAGCATATTTTCTGCTAGATTTAGCAGATTGAGTTGGGCTATTGCATATTTTTTTTGTAAAAATATGCTAACTGCTTTTTAGCATATTCTGTTTGACAAAAGCAGATTTTTTAGCATATTTTGTTTTATTTAATAAAAGCATATTTTTAGCATATTTTTTAACAAAATAATTTTTTCTGTAACAATATTTATAACAATAAAAATTAGCGTTTTTTTAATCACCTGGATTTAGAATTTTTCATACAAAAAGGGGATTTATTAAATCCAAAAATGCTGGATTTAACAAATCCACAATAAAAGCACAAATATATGAAACAGCCTATTAATTTAATGTCAGAAAAAAATACGAATGAAAATTAAAAGAAAAACAAAAAAATTGAAAAACTAACAAATACTTAAAAGGTTTTTATTAAATTTTTTTATGAAATATGTTTAGAAAAAAAACTACACCTCTCCAAATACATATTTTTCATCTTGGACATGATACCCCACACATTACTAATTCACAATAGCTGAAACAAATAATATATGTTCTAAATCATTAAAAACCATAACTATGGCGAAGCCTAGTGATTAGCGTTTTTGCCTGACAGACATAAGATTCGCTGATCAATTCGTGTCTGCTTCCATTGTTTTGTTTTTGATTTTTGTAATTTATATTAAACATCTATTTATAGAAATGTTGATGTTCAGTAAGCAGTATTTAATAACAACAAGTTTTGTGAAAAATAGACTTGTATAACAGCTACCACAATAAATGTGTACATACGTTAAGCATTAAAAATCATAGCGATGTCGTAGTGTAATGGTTAGGGTGTTTGCCTGACAACCGTGAGGTACGCTGATCAATTCGTGTCAGCTCCTATTAGTTTTTAAATTTTTATACTTTTTTAAATTTATATTAAACATCTATTTATAGAACAGTTGACAAACTACTTACAGGTAACATCAGTGTAATGACTTTCCTCCAATGACATCACCATGTTAAAATAAGTAGTTTAGTAATTAAAAGGTAACTAGTGAACAATTAAGATTTCAATGCCTAAAACTCATTACATGGTAATGAAAGTTTTTGCTGGGTAAGAAATAATTGATAAATTAAAAAATACCAGCAATGTTAAAAGTTTTTAGGAATTGCTCACATATTTTTTTTTAAAGTATGGTATTTGGAAGACTTCGAATAACTGGACTAGATATTTATTTCTTAAATATATATAAAAATTAAATTTATTATTAAATAAATTACAGATTTAATAAAAAATACTATTGTCAATAACAAATAGCATTTTTATGTTCAAAACAAATAGTTTATTGAACCCGGAAAACGTTGTAATACTAACAACTTTGTCTCTTTGAACCTTGAACCTGAGAGTTTTGGCAAATTTTTCGTTAATTTTATTTTGTTGTAAAACTTTTTAAACGCTTACTATAATTTCTGAATATGTTATAGCTTTTTTATTACGTTTTAAATGAAATTCTTGGTACACTACAAGAGATCAACGATGCATAAATTTTGGGGTCCGGACCTTTTCGGTTTCCGAAATATGATGTTACGAAAATTGGAAAAAACGGCAAAATTTGACTAAAGTATGATTTCAAAATTGACAATAACTTAAAAACTATTCAAGGTATAAAATTCGTTGACTAAAATATGATTTCAAAATCGACAATAACTTAAAAATTATTCAAGGTATAAAATTCGTTTTGGTATTATTTAGTAGGTAAGAATGTACCCTTTAAAGTGGTTTGCATATCGTTTTTTTCATGGAAGGGTCAAAGGTTATTTCTTGGGGTCTTGAGTTGAAATTCCCATTGCTCGAAATGCGCACTTTTTAAAATTCTTAAAAAAATATATTTAAGGTGCTCAAACTTCTTATTAAAATCTTATTTTTAAACTATTTTACTCTATTTTTGACACTTTGTACCATTTTAAATACATTCATATTTCCGTATATACTAATTTTATATTTCAAGTCAATAGTTCAACTGAAAATTGAACTATCGTATATACTAATTTTATATTTCAAGTCAATAGTTCAAGTGAAAATTTATATATTAATAATAACTTTTTTTTATCAATATATATTTTTCGTGCGTTACTCGTTCATTATTTTTAAAATTTATCAATGAACAATACTCATAGAATTAGTTCCAGAGATAATGTTGCGAATATGGTCAAAGTCCTTGCCAATCAGAGGAAAGGTGTTAAAATATGTCATATAAATGCTCAAAGCTTGAGGAAAAAGATTGACGAATTTAGATTGATCTTTGAAAACTCAGGTATTGATTTCATATGTGTATCGGAAACATGGTTTGATTCCGAAATTACAGACTTTTCTGTTTCATTAAATGGATACAATTTAAGTAGAGTCGATAGAGATGTTGCTATGTATATCAAAAAGGGTATTTCTTTTAGTATCAAATGTACGTCTAAAGAAAATTGTGATTTTGAGGACATCAATAATACAGATCCTTTAAATTTAGAAGAGTATCTCTTTATCGAGGTAAACAATGAAGGTAGGAAATTACTTGTAGGGAGTGTTTATAGGCCTAATAAAAACCTTTGTACTAGGCGGTTTATTCAAATTTTGGAAACGCAAACGGCATTGTACGATGATGTAATAGTAGCAGGAGATTTCAATTCAAACCTTTTAGTTGATAGTTTTTATGATGACTGTACCTAGCTTGGTTTAATATCACCTAATATCTTAAATCCTACACATTTCATTGCAACTACCCTACGGGAAATTTTAACAAACTGTCACCGAACTGGCCCCTTTATATGAAATAGACTGGTCACTTTTACATGGCGTTGTCATAGGAGGGGGAAATTGACCCCTTGTGACATGTCACAAGACAAATCCCAGGACAGGTCCCTGAACTTTGTTTTTTATGAGAGTTCAGTAACCTGTCCTAGGATTTGTCTTGTGACATGTCACAAGGCGTCAATTTCCCCCTCCTATGACAACGCCATGTAAAAGTGACCAGTCTCTTTCATATAAAGGGGCCAGTTCGGTGACAGTTTGTTAAAATTTCCCGTAGGGTAATAATACGCTTTTAGATTTGTTTCTCGTGAGCAATGAAATTAATATACTACTCTATGATCAATTGTCTGCGTCATGTTTCTCCAAGCATGATCTCATTTTCATGAATTACTATTTCCAACTTGTAATACCAGTTGAGAGAATTACTTTTCGAGATTTCAAAAATATTAATTTTAGAATTCTTGAGGAAGAATTTTGAAAAATCGATTGGAATGTTTTGTATTCTTTGTATTCTGTAGATGATCAACTTTCTTTTTTGGAGCAAAATCTAAATTATCTGTTTGATCTAACTGTACCAATAAAGACAAAAATTATTAGTAATAAACAAAAACCCTGGTTTTCATCTGAAATTAAAACTTATATCAATCAAAGAGATTTTGCGTATGTTCGTTGGAAAAGATTTAAGACTACAACGCTTCATGAGGATTATCTGACTGCTAAAAGATAAATAAAATTATTAAAAAGGCTAAATCTGTTTTTTACGCTGAAAGGTTTTCTTCCGCCATTGACTCCAAAAGAACATGGCAAACGATACGCGAAGTTGGTATCGGTAAATCTACGAATCAAGAACCATGTTCGATTGATGCCGATACAATCAATGAAAAGTTTTTAAATGTCCCTATGGTTCAAGAGATCAAAATTATTATATCAATAATAATTCGAATAACGATTCTGAATCCTTTTTTTTTCTTTTGCTGCAGTAGATCAATGTGACGTTTTATCCAGTATATTGTCTATAAAATGCAACTCTATAGGAGTGGACGGAATTAATCCAAAGTTTCTAAAGAATCTATTACCTCAACTACTTCCAATGATAACATTTTTATTTAACAAAATATTAACTTCAAGTTACTTTCCCTCGAATTGGAAAATAGCTAACATCGTTCCAATACCCAAAGCTGGTTCTGATTATAGACCAATAGCGATTCTTCCATTTCTCTCTAAAGTATTTGAACGTATTATGCATAACCAAATGACTTGTTTCTTGGATAACAATAACTTGTTAGCACATCGTCAATCTGGGTTTAGAAAGAAACACAGCTGTATAACGGCCTTAGTTGATGTTACAGAGGAGATTAGGGAGAAACTTGATGATGCCAAGACTACATTTTTAATACTTTTAGATCATTCAAAAGCGTTTGATACCGTGGATCATAACATTCTTTGTTACAAACTTAATCATTTTTTTAATTTCTCTTCGACCGCTACTCAGTTATTGTCAACATACTTACGTAACAGATATCAGTATGTTGAAACTGGAATCCGGAAATCCAAGGCACTACCTGTGGTAAGAGGAGTACCTCAGGGGTCCATTGTTGGACACTATTATTCTCACTGTACTCTAATGACCTCCCAGGCATTTTAACAAAATGGTAATGTAAGAATGTACGCGGATGACGTTCAACTTTATACCAGTTGTATTAATGCCTTAATTGACCAGTGTATTATCTCTATTAATCAGCAACTCGATCGTATTTATACATGGGCAACGGCAAACGGTTTAGGAATAAATCCGAAAAAATCTAAATGCATTGTAATTCAAAAGCGACTTGCCAAACTAAATATTATACCCAATATATTTATAAATAATCAACAAATTGAAATAGTAAAATCTGCTAAGAATCTCTGAATTTTTTTTAATGACACTCTTTCGTGGTTGACCACATTAACTATGCTTGTGGTCGCACATTCTCTATGATTAGAACTCTTTGGCGGACCCAGCAGTGTACACCTATGAGAATAAGAATACTACTTGCCAAAACCTATCTGATGCCCGTTTTACTGTATGGTTGTGAGCTATTTGCTAAATGTGATACAACTAGTAAAAGGAAATTGAACGTTGCATTTAACAACATAATCCGATACGTGTATGGACTTGATAGGCGTTCTAGTGTATCATTGTTTTCATCTCAGCTATATGGGCTTTCTTTGGATAATCTACTAAACATAAGAGTTTTAGTTTTCTTACATATAATAATATACACCTATAAACCTGATCATCTGTACAGCAGACTTTGTATTTCAGATATAAGCAGGGGAAAACGAATTAGATCATTTGGATACAAAAGTTTACTTTCGGAGTGGCATTTCTACATATTCGCAGTAATTCTCTGGAATTATATACCCCATAGCACGCAACTTTTAAGTAACGTACGAAAATTCAAAGAAAATATTTTTAAACTGTTTTCGGCATAACAATTTGAAAAAATAATTATTTGATATGATATGACTTAATTATTTAAATTGATTTTTTTTTATATTTATTGTTTAAATTTAATTGTTTAATTGTTTGTTGTATTTTGTATTTTATATAAAAATTTTAATTAGTTATTAACTTATTAATTGATTAATGATTTCATAAATTTAATTTAAAAGTCTTATTTATTTACTGCAAAATAAGACTTTTAGTCTTGTGTATGGAGCAATTTTACAAAATAAATAAATAAATAAATAAAATATTACATCTCGATTCGTCTCTGAGTTATAGCCAAAACCGTGTCCCTAAGTATCATTTGTTGCCCTAGTGTATGTACCTTAGGGTGTACCTTATTTTTCATATGCCGTATAAATGTGCCATTGGGTATAAAAATACCATGCAGAAAATTAAGGTGACCGGAGAACACGTGCCGCATCAGCCCTGAAGTTTGAAACACTATTTACAAGGCGAAAAAATCACTTTTTTGGATTGCTTTCAAAATACTGGCTCTTTAGTAACCGTAAATTTTTGGAAAATGTAAATAGAATCATAATCTAGACTGAATTACCTTTCTGGTAATGTATAAAATTTCAAAATCGGTTGGAAAATATTTTAGTAATTGCAATTTCCTCAGACCATTGTAGGGTTAAAATGAGATAAATTATGAAAATCGTAAAAAATAAAATATCTTTTCAACAAATTTACCATGTTGTACTCTAGTTTCATTTCTAAGATCCACAAATATTCAGATATTAATGTTTGTCTCTCTTGGGTTATGATATTATAGAGAGAAATTATGCTACTCTTAACTCTCTCGAAAAAAATCGAACTCGGGCCAACTCGATATACAACATTTTTCTCTTAAAATTAAGTTGAGTTGCTACATTTTTATGTTGAGTTGCAACATTTTGTGTATTTAGTTATTTATTAGTTATTGTTTTGTAGTTATTTACAAAAAAGTATAAATTTACCGGTTTTTGTTAAAATTTGCCTGGTTTGGGTTTAATTATGCCGAGTTTTTATTATAAGTGTGCCAATAAGGCATAGGACGAATATATTTATTTCCAACATAATCAAGGCAAAACATTATCCACAGATATTTCCATATAAATTTGACATGGATAACTATGGGTAAGCATTAAACTTACACTCTAAAAAATGCTTGTAAATTTACTACTATAAAATGGGTAAAATTTTGTTTAATTTTACGAAAATTCGGTAAATATAAACAAAAAATGCGTAAACTTTTTTCATACACACTTCCATACACAATAATACACACACAAAGTATTTTTAGACTTATGTGTTTATAAATAAACACATTGTGCCTAAAATTACTGTTGTTTTGTTAAATAAAATTTTTACGCACAAAGTTGTTAAATATACTATCCTATAATAGTAATAAATACTCTGACATTTCAAATTGGAAAAAATTTAAAAAAAAATTATAAATAATAAAAAGAAAAAGCGAAAACGGATTATTTTTTGTGAATTACAACATTTTCACAAACACATTAGAGTCTGGAAATAGCAACATAAGCATGAAATTGTTTTTGGTAATTATTGTTAACCCATGTGGTAGTCTAAACCTCATTTCAAAATTGAAAACGCCGTAAGAGAGATACGGCCTACGCAGGAACAACTGGGTGCATTGTCTCCTGCTCAACAAAATGCCTTCTTTGCAAGGGAGGCAGTCAACCAAAAACCGTCAACAATAACGGGAGAAAACGCCGAAAGAGAGATACGGCCTAGGCAAAACAACTGGGTGCAATGACTCCTGCTCAACAAAGTGAGTATTCATTAAGTACTGCCTAACTTGCAAAGAAAACATTTTGCTGAGCAGGAGTCATTGCACTCAGTTGTTCCTTCGTAGGCCATATCTCTCTTAAGACGTTTTCTCCCGTTATTGTTGACGGTTACTGCCTCCCTTTCAAAGAAGGCATTTTGTTGAGCAGGAGTCATTGCACCCATTCAATAGTTATAACAAAATTTTATATGAATTTTTACAAATGCCTTAAGATCCCAAAACGACTAATTGGGACATAAACGATTATGAGAGAGGGACTCGGATATTATTATTAATAAAATACGTACCAAAAATTAATTTGTTATTTTATTTAAAAAAAATGTTTGGGTGGTGCTTGAAGTTAGCACAACTGTTGTAAATGTACACATTTTATTGGATTTTTACGCACTTTCTGTGGATTTTTGCGCATTTTTTTGTGGATTTTTACGCATTTTATGCGTACATTTACACGTGAAACGTGCTTTTTTACACACAAATTTAGTAAATTAACACACAAATTTAGTAAATTAACACACTAATTTCAAAATTTCATTTAATTTTTACGCACTTTCAATGTAAAATTACAAATTATTTGTGCACCAACTTAAACACAATGTGCGTATTTTTTTTCAATTACGCACATAGAGTAAATATACCTAATTTATAGTAGGAGTTCAGTTTCCTACTATAAGTTGGGTAAATTTCAACAGAATTTAATTAGAGTGTAGTTTATTTTAAAATAAGTTAATAGTTAAAGAAAAGTAAATTTTTGCTAAAGTGCAGTTTACGGGCATAACTCAGATGAGTTCAAAAATTTTATCGTAGGTAGATATTTTTATTGTGAGTTCAAAAATATAAATATTTTTTGTCGGAAACGATTACTTTCGAGTGGGCGGGGCTTTAAAGTTGAAATTGGAATAAGTCTGAAGATACTTATCCGATCACGACAAAACGCACACAACATAAGCCAACCTTGATAGTTTGCCGCGCAAACACAGCTAATATATTAATAAGGATGGATGCGAACTGGCTAAATAAAATCTAAACTAAATTCGAGTTTTCAAATTTATATGAAATTTGAAAAAAATTAAAAAAAAAATTTTAAAGAAATTTTAAACCCTTTTGTCAAATTGTATTTAGTTTAGAATTTATTTAACCATCTCGCACAGGCCCTAATTACAAATTATATTTTTGAATACACAATCTACTGAAATAACACCTTTTCAAAAAAAAACTTAAAATTGAGCCGTAATGGGTTAATTAACATAAAAATCGTTAATGTCACATGAAAGATATTTTAACTACCTTTCCAATAGTATATGTACTGTCCAAAAATTACGCAGTTATAAGCAAGTCCAACTTCAAATTTTGAACCGAAATAACTTCCGAGATAGGCCCAACCGACAAAAAAGCAAAGTTGTTTTGCAAGCCCAATTAAAAGTTTTACCTGTGGTAAAAATTTTGTTCCGATCGGACCATTTTCTTTTTTTTTTTTGGAGATTTTTGCATTTCCATCTGAACCTGGCATTTTTAACACAAAAAATGGGTAAAATTTATATGGCAGCACATATTTCTGACATTTCTGCACATTAAACCAATTTCTGTACTTTCAAACCAAATTTGTGCAATTTCAGACCAAAAATTCCCTTAAATAAGGGAATGTTTACTCTTTGGTTGTAAATCGAGTTGGGGACAGCTTGTGAACAAAAAAAAGAGTACCAGTTGAGTACGTAAGAGTAGTATGGAATGAGTATGGTTATGTCATGTTGTGCCAACACAATCATACTGTCATAGCATGTCATTGCAACTTAGCTAACCTGTTGTACGTTGTTGTGTTCAATACCATGCCTTTAATGTTTTTTCTGCAGCATGTTTTTAATACTGTTTAATCCTGCCTTGTATGAAAATATTTATTATTCTTTATTATTTTCTAAATAAAGATACCAAGTATTCATTTTGAAATCGAAGTGTGCGGTTTGTTATTGAAAACGCTAAAAGCAGAAAAATCAAAAAACAATCAAAAGCAAATTTAACGAGTAAAAAGGTTAAAGTCGGGCATGCCGACTATAGAATACCCTACACCAGTCTGGGTAAAAGCCAACTAATGTCACCAAAATCAATAGGCTGCGTTATTGGGCCAATATAGGTCTGTGTACCAAATTTCATCAAAATATCTTAATATTTGCGACCTGCAGCGTATAAACAGTATAATTTTGGTAGGACCCTTATATGGGCACTAGGTCTAAACATGGACCGATGTTCATCAAATTCAATAGGCTTCGTCCGTGGGCCAAAATAGGTCTGTGTACCAAATTTCGTCAAAATATCTTAATATTTACGACGTGCATCGTATAAACAATATAATTTTGGGGGGACCCTTATATGGGCACTAGGTCTAAACATAGACCGATGTTCACCAAAATCAATAGGCTTCGTCCTTCGGCTGCCATAAGTCGGTGTACCAAATTTCATCAAAATATCTTAATATTTGCGACCTGCAGCGTATAAACAATATAATTTTGGTAGGACCCTTATATGGGCACTAGGTCTAAACATGGACCGATGTTCACCAAAATCAATAGGCTTTGTCCTTGGGCCAACGTAGGTCTGTGTACCAAATTTTATCAAAATATCTTAATATTTGCGACCTGCAGCGTATAAACCATATAATTTTAGTAGGACCCTTATATGGGCACTAGGTCTAAACATGGACCGATGTTCACCAAAATCAATAGGCTGCGTTACTGGGCCAATGTAGGTCTGTATACCAAATTTTATCAAAATATCTTAATATTTACGACCTGCAGCGTATAAACAGTATAATTTTGGTAGGACCCTTATATGGGCACTAGGTCTAAACATGGACCGATGTTCACCAAAATCAATAGGCTGCGTTATTGGGCCAATATAGGTCTGTGTACCAAATTTCATCAAAATATCTTAATATTTACGACCTGCAGCGTATAAACAGTATAATTTTGGTAGGACCCTTATATGGGCACTAGGTCTAAACATGGACCGATGTTCAAAAAAATCAAACTTGTTCGTCCTTGGGCCAACATAGGTCTATGTACCAAATTTCATCGAAATATCTTAATAGGTGCGACCTGTAGAATGCGTACAAGATTGCATGGACAGACAGACAGACGGACGGACGGACAGACGGACATCGTTAAATCGAAATAAAAAAAAATTCTGAACCGATCGGTATACTATAAGGTGGGTCTACGACCAATATTTTTTGGTGTTACAAACATCAGCACAAACTTATAATACCCTGACCACATAGTGGTGTAGGGTATAAAAAAGATTGAATAAAAACATAAAAGAAAAGGAGAACAACTATTAGTTATAAAATAAATTAAGTGACTGTTGGCAATCAAATCTATCCGATCTATTTATTTTATTATTCTGTGGGGTGAGATCAAATAAAAGGAAAATCTTGCCGCCATTTGTAAAATGTAAAGGTGGCGTCATGTCGTCACAAAAACCTGTTTCGTCGAAAGACGATGAAGAGGATGATTCTTATGGCAAGGTTTTTATATCAAGCCAAGGAAAAATTGTTAAGGCGCATAAACAAGGTAAGAAAGAATGGAAAAATCAGATAAAGAGGATGGCTTTAGATAAAACCAATGAAAAAAATCCGTCCAAGAAATTAGATGACATAATGCTAGCTGCCAGTTGTAATGAGAAAAATTCAACTGACAATGAAATAGACATGACTGAGTATGTAGATAAGACTGATGCAAAGGCTGAAATTATAAAAAAATCACAACCAGTTGGTACGAAAATCGAGGGTAATAGTATGATTAAAGGCAAAGGTGGAAATTATAGTACAAATTTACAGGATACAAATTTACAGGACCAAGTCCTGTATCCTGTTAATCATGTGAGCGATGTAATCGTCTTAATTGATACGTCTCAAGCGGGAATGACAAATAACAATAGAGTGAAAAATTGCCTTTACTAATGGGAGAAAATTCGCGACCTAAAGATGCCTGGCATTAAGTCGATTAAGGCTATAGGAATATCTCTGTATAAGGTGGCTTTTGACTGTGTAGCGAATGCTAATATCTGTATAAAAAATGTCGAATTGAAGGACAGGTAAATGAGACCATTTGTGCCACGCACATATCTTGAAACATTTGGTGTTATACGAGATGTGCCCACATACTTGACGGATGAGGCTATCAAAGATAGCATCAGATCGTCGGTGGGTATCATCTCTGTTAAGAGATTTATAAAACGTATTGTGAAGGATAAAGTTGAGTAGTTTACACCTACGTACGCTGTGAAAATTGGTTTCGCTGGAACTGAAGTACCAGAGGAAGTAGTTATGAACTATACGGTTCTCAAATTTGACCATTATTATCCACCAGTTAGACAATGCCACAACTGTGGACGCATCCGCCATACTCAACTCGGCTGTCGATCTGACAAACGTTGTTTAAAATGCGGAAAGAAAGGAGGGTGCGAACCCAGCTGTAATATAATTAAATGTATTCTATGTAATGGAGATGACCATCAATCCCAACAAAAGGGAAAATGTCCCCAATGGGCCCGAGAGGAGGAGATCAAGAAAATAATGAATATTAAGAAACTGTCAAGAAGAGAAGTTTTAGAGTCCTACGGCAAACTGATTCAGCGATCTGGATGATTATGAGGAAAACTTCCCCAAATTAAATCAATCTAAGCCACAATTTAAAAATAAGGATAGTGAGGTGAATAGAATGCTAACACCAAGACCGTACAACAGAGTTGTGAAATAGGTCAGTAAAGCTGGTCAAAAAATAACTCCCAGAAAACATTTTGATCCACCAGATTTGTGGGAGGCGGAATGTCGGGGTGATGTTTTTAACCGTCCCGACGTTCACAAGGTAAGCCTTCTTGAAAACACCACATCGGAACTTTTGAAATTTATCAAAGATGTTTTTAATAAGGAAAATAATACACATGGCTTAAATGCCATTGCCCACTTTGGGGAAAGATTTGATAGAATTTACAAAGGTTTTGACTGTGACATAATTACACAGTCAATGTTAAATTTTGATAATGAAGCTGCTGCAATACAACTGTCAGTCGTTTAAGGCTAATCGCAACAGTTTGGAATTTTTTGTTAACAATCGTAACATAGATATCGCTTGTTTAAGCGAAATCTATGCACATGATATTCAACAACAACCACATAAACTATTATATTTTAATATTGTCGAGAAAATCGACAGAGTACATGGATATGGAGGAGTGGCCATCGCCCTAAGAAGGTCCATTCGCTTCAAGAGAATAAAATTTAGTACAACTTTTGATATTATTATTGTCAAAACTTTGAATCTAACCACGAATTTTACTATATGCTCTGTATACTTTGAGCATTCAAGAAACATTGCTGAATTTGAACTTGAAATGCAGAAGTTAATTGATTTTCTGCAGACCCATGATAATGTTATAATATCAGGAGATTTTAATGCACGAGCTAGGAAGTGGGGCGATTATTCTGATTCGCCAAGGGGTCTGAAATTGGTGGGACTTATGGATGACTCAGACTTCCTTTGTTTGAATGATTCGAGTGCAACGTTCATGCGGGAACTAGATGGAGGTCGGGGTACGGTTTTGGATTTAACATTTGTTAACACCAGACTGGTTGCAAGCCGGAAAGTGATTCCTGTGCTACTTGGTGGTAGCCACCATTATCCGATTGAAGTAAATTTTGCTGATGTTGGTCAAAGGGCAGTCAAGTTTCTGGCAAAGTATAAATTGATAGCTCCATTAGGTGACGTAAATTTTGATGCGAATATTCAGAGCATAGAATCTACCTTTGCTGATGAAATTAAACACGCTACATATGAGATAAAGGAGAACAGAATTCCAAAGGCATGGTGGCATGATGGTCTCAATAAATTATTTAGGTGGCAAATTGCCACTCGAAGAAAATGTGATAAGTATGCAAAGAAAAAAAGCTATGAAGATCAGATAAGTAAATTAAATGAGCTACCCAACACAAGGCAGGCATGGCGTTTTGTCAGCAATGTTAAGGGTAGTACCACACGTGGTAATCGCTCGGAATGGAACGAGGACAATAATGGTTTATATTTGCAATTTTTAAAGGAACAAGTACCAACTGTAACATCCTTTTCAACAGAAACAGATCGATCAAATATAGTTAATGATAATGAAAATGGCTCTGAATACACTCTGGAAAATACATGCTCCCGAACGCAACGTCAGATGGTGATACACGAGTGTGAGGTCAACTTTGCTTTCACATATGATGAATTTGAGAAAATTCTTAGGAACAAGGTCAGGCCATCTGCGGGAGGAGTGGATAAAATTACATATGAGATGATTCGAACTCTTCCAGAACTGGCAAGAAGTTCACTGCTAACTGCGTTAAATGATGCCTTTTTGGATTGCAATTTACAGGAGTCTTGGAGGGTAATAAGGATTGTGCCAATACCAAAAAGAAATAACGGCCTCTCTGACTACAGGAATTTTCGTCCTATTTCATTAATTTCTGTATTGCTGAAGCTGATAAATTTAATGATAAAGGATCGCATCACGAAATTCGTTGATCAAAATAATATACTTCCCGACAGGAGTTTCGCCTATAGGAAGGGCAAATCATCCTCCTCATGCTTGAATGAACTATTGCATAATGTAGCATTGCTTAAAAATGATAGTTTCAAGGTAATAATATTGGTACTTGACATCAACAACGCCTATAATTGCGTCAATAATTTACAACTTGAAGGTATTTTGGCCAATCTCAGAATCCCAAATAAGTATGTACATTAAATGCATAAAAAATTTTCTGTCTAGTCGAACACTAAAACTTGGTAGTGAAACAATCGTGGTCGATAACGGACTACCACAAGGAAGCTGTTTGTCACCTTTATTATTTAATTTATACACAAAGGCACAAAGATGAGAATACTATGGTCTATCAATTCGCGGATGATTTCACACTGCTCTCATACAACAAAAATTTCGACATTGCTATTGATAATTTGGAGAGGAAAGTCCTCAACTTCATGACGAAATGTCAATCTTTGAATCTGTCCTTTAATCTTGAGAAAACAAGTACAATGTATCTGGTAAAAGGTAGCAACAAAAAAGTGACTATCAAAATCAACAACACTGAAATTTAACAAGTATATAAGTTGAAATTACTTGGAATGACCATAAATTCGTCTCTCACTGTAGGAGAACACTATGACCGGGTACTAGCCGAGGCGAAAAGTGGATCCGGGTTAATAGGTAAATTGACTTCAATCAAAGGTGGCTTATCACCTAGAATAGCAGTAAGTCTTTATAAAAGTTTTGTTCGCTCTAAAATTGAATATGCTCGTACTACGGCAGCACATACCCCAAATTCCATTAATCGGAAAATTACAACGTATCAAAATAAAATCTTGCGCAGATGTCTAGGTCTCAAGAGGTCAACTCCCATACAAATATTATATGTTCTGGCAAATGAACTGCCCCCTAGTGAACGCAGTAAATATCTTACAGCAAGGGAATTAATGAAATTAAAGAAGGAAAACAATCCTGTGTATCGTTTGGTTGCAGATGGTCCTAGAATCAAATCCAGTTATAGTGCAGTCTACAACGATTTCAAGGAAACTTTTGATAGAGTTAATCTACAATGTTCTTTCTCTAGACATAGAAGATTTGTATCTCGCATCAATATACTCCCTGATAAAAAGGGCAATGTGTCAATTGAGCATATAAGGGCCTTGGTATATAATGAGGTCAATGAATACAGGAAGGACGGGTATATAATATTTGCCACAGATGCCTCTCTAACTGATAGTGTCACTGGTTGTGGTGTTTTTAATGTAAGCCTAGATAAAAAGTCCTACTTCAGAATAAATCACAAAGCCTCTAGCCTTTTTGGAGAATTGTGGGCTATTATGAAGGCAGTGGATGAAGCTATACTAAATGAAGTGGTCAGACTGGCTATTTTCACAGATAGCATGATGGCCTGTAAAGCCTTAATTGCCGAGAATACTGATAATTACTGTGTGGCATATATCCACAACAAACTAGCTGAATCAAGAATAGAAAGATGTCAAATTATTTGGATACCGAGTCATGTTGGCATCAAATTTAATGAGACGGTTGATGAAATGGCCAAGCAGGCGACGGTTATTGGTACAGTATTGGACGTTGATCTAACCCCCAACGAAGCACTTCTTAAAATACGTAATACTCTTAGACAAGATTGGAATCGCATGTATATGAACAACTCAAATCAGACAGGAAAACAGTTTGCCGAAATTTTTCCATCTATACCAGATAAACCGTGGTATGTCAAAAGTGGCATGGAACCAAAGGACATCAAGACAATCAATAGATTGCTGTCTGGACATGTTTACGACAACAAATATGCAAATGGAACTGATGTTAACAGTGCTTATGTGTGTGATATCTGCAGTGTCGAGAAAACAACAAATCACTTAATTTTTGAATGCCCTAAATTTGGCTCTGTCAGAGCGGAGCATTCCTTGTTTGATCAATATGATAACTTACAGAATCTGCTGAAAACTAGGAACGTCAAAATCTACAAACTGCTTGTACAATTTATGAAGGCAGCCGAAATAGAACTTTGAATTTATTTAGTATTGTGGGATAACATGGCATTATGAGTGAAATACTCGCCAACAAAGGAGAGAACCAAAAAAAAAAAAAAATAAAGATACATATTATGTATGTCATATTGCATAAATAAATTAAATGCACTTTTCGAACCTTTTCTAATTAAATTTATACTTCCAAAAAAAAAAAAATAGTTTACTGTACTAAAAATTACTGTAGGTACTACTCGTATTACTGAATTTTTTTTTTTAATTTGGTTTCATTCACTATTGATATTGTTGCGAAATTATTGTAAGTTTCATAGTTAAAGCCCAGTATTTTGTTCAAAAGAACGAAAAAATTTCGCTCTAGGTTTGGAGTTCAGAAACTATAATAAAAACATTAAAATGCACAAATTTTTTATGGTCTATAAAAAGTTACAATCAAAATTAATCCAAATGTTACTTTTTCGCTACATTTTCAAATGATGCTGTCTATTAAATTGTTGCGAAAAAAATTCCACCGCAATTTCGCAACAATTCTACACAAGTGAAAAATCATTTTTTTATATGGAGTTTGACAGCTTTTTTCGCAAAAGTACGAACAAAATACCGGGCTCTATACAATATGTCCAGAGAAGACAGAAAAAAGCTAAATCCGAGAAGTTTAAAGCAAAAAAATATTGTAAAAAAAGCAAGAAAAAAGCAAAAGTACAGAAACTTGGAAAAACAACAGTTTAAAAGAAATAAAAATTCAAAGTTAAGAGAAAAACTATTTTTTTGTGAACAAAAAAAGTATTTTTGGACAAAAAGTCTTAAAAAAAAGCAATTCAAAGCTCAAAAATCTTAAGAAAAGGCTATTTTAAAGCTAAAAAAACAGAAAATTCAAAAAAGTAAAAAGAAGCAAATATGAGTAAAACCAGGCACTATCCACGGCTCTCATCTGAAAAACTGAACTGGTTTTAAGAGAGTTTCAGTGTAAAATAACAAAAAACGTGAAAAAGTGATATTTTTAATTAATTATTTTTATTGTTTTTAAGCAATTTTAATTAAATTGTAAAGTGCACTTGTGTTGTTTGATATGTTCTCTGCATTAGTATTGTATAATTAGCACAAAATTTTGATTATTAATATTAAAAAATACGCGTTAAAAAAACACTAAAAACTGTTTCTTTTAAAACCAGTTTGCATATAAAATTAAAGAGACTATTTAACAGCAGTTGAGGCTGGTGGTTTGTCTTTAGTCTATATAGTCGTTGGTAAAACAAGCAATAAAAAGCAAAAAAAGCAATTTTGTCTTCTCTGAATATGAGAAATATATAAATTTTTAATTTTTTTCTTTCCAAATTGGCTTTGATATTTACCATCGGACATTGTGTTATATTAAAATTTTTTTTAAAACCTAAAAAAATGTTGAAATTTTGATTTTGAGCGACTATAGTTACAAAAGTTACTGAGATATTGATACACACTTAAGTTTGAAAAATAGTGCATGGAACAGGGATGATAAATGGATTTTTAAAATAGTACCAACTAGCTTAAAAAATAGTACTTTTTTGACCAGTATAGTACTAAAAAATTTTCTCACTTAATTTTTTTTTTCCTTTTTTTGATCAGTATAAATTAACAAATAAAAACTGAATAAAAGGAAAAAAAATTAAGAGTTCTATTATATCTAACTCATACACCAATACAAAAAGTAAAAATTTTACTTAAGCCTTATAAAGATCCCAATAAGCATTTGGAAGATATGTCATCCAGAAGATATTGCGGCAATATCATTAATTTTTCGTTTTGAATACAAAACAATGCTTTTAACAAATTATTGGTATCTCCAACAAATTTTAAAATTAGTATCAGTTTAATAATTCTATGCAGTAGAAGCAGCCATTTATTTAGTGAATATACAAGAAAATTGGTGTTATCTATAACCGTTACTTAAAAAATTTCAATATTGGAAAGTGGTAACTACAAATACGGGTATCCTAATCAAATACGACCTTAAAGTCGAGTTTCTGTAGAACCCACCGAATTGTGGATTGTATTGATAACACACACACAACTATTGATTGGTATTGGTAAACGAATTTTATGCTGTATTTGTTTTCCAAATAAAACACATAAATTCAAAATGAGACATTAAAATTAATAAGTGTTTGTGGTGTAGTGGGTGAGGAGTTGGCCTAGTACGCCGGATTTCCGGGTTCGAATCCCGGAAAAGACAAAAATTTAGATGTTTTTTTAATTAAAATAAAATATTTATACACCCAGAAAACAGATTCGTTATGATAACCGAATTTGTTGCCAATCGAATTAAGGCGGTTACGGCAACTATCTTTAAATTTAGTCCCATATCGATTAGGATAACTTTATTTTTGGGGTATATAAGCGTATAATGTTAGTTGTGAAAACCAAATTATGGAGAAAATAATTCAGTAGCTACAATTGAATTTATAAATTTTCTACACCATTTTGAATTAATAAATTTACTCCTATATATTTTTTATTTTTTTCATTAATATCAAATTCGAGTATTTAAAAGTTTTAAGCACAATAATATGGGTATTTACAGAATGCATTAAAATAAATATAAAAAGTCATTAATAAATACAATTCAAATATAAAGAAACATAAAGATTATTATTATATATAATGAAACCTCTTATTGTTCTAAAAGAAATATGTGATTCAAGTAAATTCGAGCCTGAGAGCTTTCATTTAAGAAAAATATATTTTCCTTAACGTTCCAATTACTTTAGGAAACTTAATTTCTGTACAAACAAAATTCATATTGTGCCACACCAGATTCAGTTTCTTCTAAATCCTGTTCTGAAATGTGTTTCTCTAAAGAAGCCCAAGAAGGTTCGATATTACTAGATTTTTTTAAATTGTAAATTAATTATGATTGAAATATATAATTAAATTGTTCCTTTGGGTTCCTTGAGTTTTGCATCACCAATTACGATAAAATCACATCGTGTGATTGTTTTACCTATTCCATCTTGATTTTTTCTTAGCTTTAGTAAACATATGCAATTTTGTTCCACTTTTTTGCTGCATTTTTCTCTACGCATATTTATTTTTTATATTTTTCCAAAAACAAAAATTATTTTTATTAATTTGAAAATAATTAGACACAAATTGTAAATAACCAAATATTGGTAGTTATGAATGTCTCCCAATACATTTAACAGTTGTATCAACTGAAAGGCTATTTTAAGTTGAAAGTTGGGTAGGATAACTAACGTAATAGTTTGTAGAACAAATACGTTAATTACGTTGACCAGTAGTTGTGTTAACCATATAATAATCTTTAAATTAGTTTCTATAGCAAATTATTTGTTACATACACGGTAAAATTCATCGTGATGAGTTTAAATTTTGTACAATACAGAAATATTTGTTCTGATTGCATAATTTATTCACATACAACAAAAAGAGGCATTTAATAACTAAAATACCGTAATATCGACTGAATTCCAACTGATCTTTTCTCTGTGTGTATGTATAAACTGTAAATATAGCTAAGAAAATTAAAAGTAGTTATGGTGCAGTGGGTAAGAGTGTGAACTGTTAACCTGAATGGCCGGGTTCAATACCAGAAAATTCAAAAAAAGTTTTTTAATTTCAATAAAATTTTGTGGAACATAATAATAATTATGTGGAACATAATATTGTATTAGATAACCGAAAGACGAAAAATTTCATTTAATATAAAGATAGTTGTCGTAACCGCACGAATTCGATTGGCAACAAATTCTGTGGCCACAACTGAGACTATTTTCTGGGTGTAAGCACTTATATCAACGCATTTGTTTAAACCTGTAATTTTTTTCCTGAGTACTTACATGTATTAATTTACAAAAAAAAACATACATATGACAATGTTTTTGGCTATAACTCAGACAGGAATCGAGATACCACCCTATATTTTTTGACAAATATAGAAGGGGGTTTAATAATAATTAAAAATTTATATATTTTTTTAAGAATTTTAAAAAATACGCATTTCAAAATATGGGTATTTGAACTCAACACCCTAAGAAATGACTTTTGACCCTCTCAAAAAAAAATTGATATGCATAATAAATATAGGGCACATTCTTACCTAATAAATAATACCAAAATAAATTTTAGATCTTAAATACAGTATAACTCGTTTAATACGAACTCGGATAATACGAATTCTCGGTTAATACGAACCAATTTAGAAGTCCCGAGGTTTTTTTTTAATTTAATTTAATTTAATTTAATTTAATTTCTTTATTTATAACAATAACCTAGCCTAAAGGCCATAATCGGTTACAAATTTCTACTAAAAGTAACAAAACAATCCATAAAATTTGTTTAAAATAAAAAAATAAACATTATATGAATAATTAGATAACAATGCAAATATAAAATTATTAAATGTAAAATTATTAAATGCATATAAAGATTAAAAATAAAAGTTATAAAAAAATTTGCGATAACAGTTTTTACAATCCCTAAATTCGAAATAAAAAAAAATGACATATGTAAGTTTTAATTCGAAAAATAATGCCTGAAAAATTAAGTATTAAGTGAAATTACTTCAAAAAGTTTCTTCCTGAACGTATCAATAGACAAGTTAGAAGTCTTTAAGTTAGGTGGTAATTCGTTGTATTTTCGAGCAACCCTCACAAAAAAAGATCGACTTAACAACGGTGTAAGCTTCGGAATAACTAATTGTCTATTCCTATTATATCTACACCCAGAAAACAGTCTCAGTTGTGGCCTCCGAATTTGTTGCCAATCGAATTCGTGCGGTTACGACAACTATCTTTAAATTAAATTATATTTTTCGTCGTGAAAGCCAATATTTGGTTGTCTTATTCAATATTATGTTCCACATAAATATTATTATGTTCCACAAAATTTTATTGAAATTAAAAAACTTTTTTTGAATTTTCTGGTATTGAACCCGGCCATTGAGGTTAATAGTTCACACTCTTACCCACTGCACCACAACTACCTTTAATTTTCTTAACCATATTTACTGTTTATACATATGAATATTTTATTTTAATTAAAAAAAACATAAATTTTGGTCTTGTCCGGGATTTGAACTCGGAAATCCGGCGTACTAGGCCAACTCTCTACCGACTACACCACAAACACTTATAAATTTTGAGATCTAATTTTGAATTTATATGTTTTGTTTGGAAAACAAATACAGTAGACGCTCGCAAATTGGAACTTTAAGTAATTAGAACGTCCAGAAATTAGAATCAATGTTTGCAATACATTAAACGCTCTGAAATTCGAATTTAAAATTCTAATTTCTGAGCGTTTTTTTTTTGGTTATTTGAATACACAGCAAAACCCCAATTTATTTTTATTCTGTTTGAATAAAGTAAAACTAAAAAGGGGAATCACCAAATTATATATGTTTTTCCCTATTTTTTTTTTTTGTCGCGTTTATGTACATTTTTGGCTAGTTTATTTGTGAAATTTGATACCGTGTACATATTATTTGGCAGTCTATATTAAATAGTGAAAGTGTATCATTTAAAATGTTAAATAAACGTAAAAAAAAACACTTTATCATTGGAAACGAAACGAAAGAAAACGTCCAGAAATTAGAATAATTCAGAAATTAGAATTGCCTCAAAAACAAAGCGGTTCTAATTTGCGAACGTCTACTGTATAGTAAAAAATTCGTTTACCAATACCAATCAATAGTTGTGTGTGTTATCAATACAATCCACAATTCGGTTGGTTCTACAGAAACTCGACTTTATGGTCATATTTGATTAGGATACCCGTATTTGTAGTTACCACTTTCGAATATTGAAATTTTTTTAATAAAGGTTATAGGTAACACCAATTTTCTTGTATATACACTAAATAAATGGCTGCTTCTACTGCATAGAATTACTAAACTGAAACTAATTTTAAAATTCATTGGAGATACCAATAATTTGTTAAAAGGATTGTTTTTTAATTCATTTTCCCTATTTTTAATACCTAGTAAAATATTTTTGGTGTAGTATTCAGTTATAGGCAACTGCAAATAAAATAACGTCCTGGCAAATTCATTTTAATGGTTTTGATCGAATTCCAACCAATCTTTTTCCTGGGTGTACCAAATTCAAATAAATCAACCAAGAACAACGGCATTTGAAATTAAACACTTCATAAAAATGCATAATATTTCTAATAAGAACCAGGTTATCAAATAAACATCCTAAAAATTTTAAAACATACACACAGAAAACAGATTCGTAGTTCCAACCGAATTTTTCGCCAACCGAATTTTTGTAGTTCCAGGTACAATCACTTTTATTTATTTTTAATACCATTGTAACTACCGAAATTTATTTACAATTTTTGAATTTTTGTTGTGTTAATAGATTACTTTAATGTTTGTGGATTATAAATTCTATAAATAGAAAAACACGTTCCACAAAATTTATTTAAAAATTAAATTCTTTTTTATCGCTAATTGGGATCGAACCCCCGACCCTCTGCTTGTCAGCACATTGCTTTCCCTATAAGCTAATCTCTATTTAAATTTTTTTACTCAAATTTGAAATTTGAATTTCTTCAGGTTTGAATATTTTGTCTATAATTAAAATTATATCAACAACAGAAAATCAGTTGTGTCTTTTAATTTGAATAAAAAAAAAATTTAAAAAAATTTATATCGCGAACTGGGATTGAACCAGCGACCTTCCGTTTGTCAGCCCATTGCATTTCCTCTAGGCTATACTCGATATACATTTTTTTTTGTCAAATTACAAATTTGAATTTCTTCAGGTTGAAAATTTGAATATTTCGTTTTTGAATAAAATTATTTTCACAACAGAAAACCAATTGTGTCATTTAATTTGAATCAATAAAAAAATTATTAAAAACAAAAAAGTAATGCATTGGTTGAGGTTTGAACTCAAATCTCTAAGGCTACAAGGCTGTGTCTCTACCTCCTGCGCCACAGATACTTACGTTTAGTTGTAGTCTAACTTAGAATTTAAACACGCATATGCATGAAACGAAAAAATATGATAGATTCCAAAATTTTATTATTATAAATAAAATTTCTGTTCCTTGTCTCAATATATTATTACAATTACCAAAATAATGGAAGTTAATGGTTAAAGCCTATGGTTAAAGCTACCAGAGTTAAAAAAATTTTTAAATTAATTGGAAAAACTAATACTTTGGATAGAGCGATCGATTTTATTGAAACACAACTGATACAAAATTGTTGCTGCCGATATTTTATTCAAATGACTAAATCTTCGATAAATTGGTGGTTGTTGGTATTGAAGGTAATGTGGAAGTTAGTAATTTTTCAATATTGGTTAGAAAAGCCAATATATTGGATAATGTGACAGTGTTTTGGTTCATCATATATATTTTTTGTTCACAAATAAATATAACTTTCCTGATGATGAATTTTAAATAACTGCAATTAAAATTATTGAATGATGAATTTATTTCGTTGGTTCCGATAGAATTCCAACCAATTTATTTTCTGTGTGTAAGACGAAATGTGATGACGCAATCTAAGAGAGTATAAATATCTAATAACACGATTGATAGCTAACTTTATCTTCTAAATTACATAACCCAAAGCCCCAGAATAGACTTCCAAGCCATATAAAAAAATTGGCATAATTAACGCATGGATAACCTTAAGCTTAACATTAAATGCAAGCATAACATCTAAGCTGTATAATTTCCTCAGAGTAAAATTTACCTTAGAAACAACATTATTAACATGATCCTCAAAACTGAGCTTGGAATCCAGAATCACACCAAGACATTTAGTTTTATCTACAAATTCAACTACATTACCATCTAAATTAATGGAAAAGTTATTAATACCACTATTACCAAACAACATTCCCTTAGATTTTTCAGAATTAACATGCAGATAATTTGAATACATCCAATTACCTAATAAACCTACAGTATAATCTATCATACTCTGCATAACATCAGGGAATTCCTTATCCCATTTAAACAAAATCCGAACGTCATCTGCAAACGCAAATGGAGGGCACATATTATTTGACAAAATATCAAAAAGATCATTTATGAACATAATAAACAATAAAGGCCCAAGTACAGACCCCTGGGGTACACCACTGAAAACAGGAAGAATCCCAGAACAAGAACCATTACTGGACACATATTGCTTTCTATCTGAAAGATAAGATGAGATTAATTTGCACGCAGAGAGAAATTAATCTCGTCGCGGATGGCTAACCCTATCAAAGGCTTTTGCTAAATCCAAAGACAATAAAACGCAAAAACCTTTGTCAGCAATTTTCCGTCTAATATTATCAATTAGACCAATAAGCAACGATGTAGTACTACGGTTACATCTAAACCCAGATTGACAATCATGGAGCAAACGATTATTATTAACATGCAACATCAATTGATCCTTCATAAGGTATTCAACCATTTTCGATAGAATTGGTAAAATAGCAATCGGCCTCAAGTTATCAGTACTACTAACCCCATTATTCTTCTTTATAGGAACAATTTTAGCAACTTTCCATAGTAATGGAAAAGCAGACGTGGTTAATATAGTGTTAAACAGATGTAAAATGTAATTTCCAATTATAGGAATCAACAATTTAAGAAACTTAAGAGCAAAGCCATCATAACCAATAGCTTTTGACTTAATATTGTTAAAAGCTAAGATCATTTCATAACTATCTACTGAACGAAAAGAAAAACCATCATCATTCATTCGAGGAATATCCTCAACACTGTTACTATTTAAAATTTGATTAGAAGAAAATAAATTGTTCAAATAATTAGGATCAATTACTTCAAAGTCATCAGCATTACCAACAACACCTTTTCTATTTAAAATAGACCAAATCTCCTTGTTAGTCTTGTCCTGAAAAATCGATCCGTGAGCCTCCTGATTACATTTTTTGCACGATTTCTGCACCTACAAAAACCCCTCCAGTTTCCATCACTTCTATCTCTTAAATAAGTGCGATACGCCAATGGCAACGTTTCAATATAAAAAAATCGGTTAACACGAACTTGCATAAGACGAATACTCGGTTAAAACGAACTGTTTGTGATGGTCCCACAAACAAATTTCTATATAATTTTCCACTTTTAATACAAACTTTAAAAAATTTTACAATTTTTTATATATTTTTTTGGATTCAGGTAAATTTTAAACCGAACACACATACATTTTTTCTTAAATACACAGAAAAAAAATATTCATACATGGAATGAATTTATTCATAAACTCTATGAATTTAACATGATTATTTTTTCCCAAAACTTGTTCATACAATGTATGAATTTCTTCATACATAGTATGAAAAAATTTATGGTGAATTTTTGGTAAATTGTTTGAAATATTTTAATAATTGTAAGATATTATGAAAAAATACATGTAATATAAAGAAAAACAGATTAATTTTTATTAAATAGATAAAAATGGACAATACATAACACGAAATGCATTTAAATTTGCATACGAGTATTTTTATTAGTATTTAAATTTTTCAAACATCCATTGGATTCTGCATAAACACAGCAATTTAAAGTTGTCATTAGAAGATGAAAAAGGGATGTTTCGATTTCTGGAAAGATCCATTGAAAAAATTTAATTTAAACTGCAGTCTGAAATGACAATAAAATATAAGAGAATTTACATACATATTTTAGCAAAAAAAATGCACATACCTTTTATATTCCAATTCTTCTAATTAACGATTACATGCAGACAGAATATACAAAATTATTCCTTTTTTTACAAAAAGAAAACTAAAATATTTGTTGACAATTTTTATTTTCTTTTTTGTTTTCAAACTAACTTGATATTTTTGAAATTTGAATATTAAGAAAACATTTATAAATTGTATGAATTTGTTCATGCATATTATGAATCGAAGTTAAGGAAAGCAATTCTTACTATTTATGAACAAAATTGGTTCTGTGTATATTTCAAACAATACATTTTGGAAACCAAATTAAAAAATTGTAAAATTTTTAAAGTTGTTTCAAGGAAATTTAAATATTTTGTGGATAATTAGAACATTTTAAATAAATTTTACCACGGTTAATACGAATCTCGCTTACAACGAACAGAGATGAGAGTAATTAATTACTTTGTAATGACCATTGCGCGTTTTCATTACAATTGAATCTATAAAATGAAAATTAAAAAAAAAATTCATTACCATTACAAAATGTAATTGCAATGAAAAAATTTGTGGTAAATGAATGTTCTTTAGTTTGATTCTAGATCATAAATTAATATCACTTTCTGTTTAAATTATTTTCAAATTAAAGAAAGATGATACAATTTTTACAAGTAAATTACAAAGAGTAAACTTTTTTGAAAGAATTCGATAAGACCAGCAAGACAGAATACGTATTTTCGACTTTCGCTACAAAGCCATCATCAGTGCCTCTCGCCTTGAATGGGTTAATAATTAATAATTGTCTACTTATGTGACAGTTGAAAGCAAATTTTCATTTCATTTGTTTTCTCTACATGTAATGAAACGTTTTTATAATTTTCATTACATTTACGCAATGGTAGTAAACACAAAAAATCATTTCCATTTTTTCTACACTAGGTAGACACATGAAATTTCATTACCATTACTTATCATAATAATATAAAGAACGTTTTGTTCTTTGTTCTACAATTTTCCTTTATGGACATTTTTTTAGGAATTTTTTTTTGCAACTAGCCACCAAACTTTGATGTATGTCCCTAGATTATAAATTTAAAAAAACCGCACTTAAAAAATTGCAAAATTATGGCGGAACGAGAAAAAAAACTTTATGGTAGAAAAATTCAATTAAAAGACTTAATCAGTGATTAACATTCTTCAAACAAATATACTGATGCAAAAACTTTGCTTTTGGCGAAAAAAGTCTTTATGGTAAAAGAATTGAATTAGAATACTTAATCAGCGATTTACATTCTGCAAACAAATATATTAATGCAAGAATTTTCTTTTTTTGATTTTTTTTTTGTTTGCGATTTTTTTTTTCAACCAGCCACCAAACTTTGTTGTGCAAAATAATAACGGATCGCGAAAAAAGACTATGGTACTAGAATGGAATTAAAAAACATAATCAGCTATTTATGTTCTGAAAACAAATAATTGATGCAAGAATTTTCCTTTTTGCAATTTTTTTCGCTATTGTTTTTTATTTGCAACTAGCCACCAAAACTTGGTATAAAATATGGATACCATAGGCTTCGGATTATGAACTAAAAAATGCTTTTAGTAATTTGTAAACCTCATATTTTTAAAATAAAAAACTTCGACAAAAACGGCAAGTAATGGAAAACAAATGGGTGTTTCATTACTATGTATGTAAACATTAGGTAAAAGTAATAAAATTTAAAAAAATTTCATTTTAATTTTCAAAACTAATGAAAATTAGAAAAAATATTCATTACCATTTTTTAACGCATTGGTAATGAAAAAAAAACATTACCATTGCTTTAAAAAATGGTAATGATAAAAAAGCTCCATTATCATTACATCAAGTAATGGTAATGAAAATGTAATGGTAATGATTTTAGCCCACCTTTGACAACGAACTAATTTATCTAGTACCCTGGAGTTCGTCTTAAGTGAGTTTTACTGTAGTTTAAAAGTCATTTTTGATTTTTCAACCATACTTTAGTAAAATTTTACCGTTTTTTCCAATTTTCGTAAATTCATATTTCGGAAACCGAAAAGGTCCGGGCTCCAAAATTTATGCATCGTTGAGCTCTTGCAGTGTACCACATTTCTAATGAATTTCATTCAAATTGCAGATGACAAATCCGAATGGTGTGTTGAGTTGATATGGTTTCACCCTTACAATTAGTTATAGCAACACCAATTTGGCACTTTTATTTGAATAATGTTGGTTCTGTTTAAAAAGTTTTATGTTTTTCTTTTTTTAATATTAAAAACGCAAGGAATCTGCGAATATGAAAATTTAGTTTACCGCCCAATTTTCGTAATAAGGTTCACTGCCATTTTTATTTGATTTTTCAGAGTGTGCTGTAATCATTAAAAAAGCCTCACGCCAGTTTTGGGGCACATAGAGAGAATTTCGTGGACGAGTTTTAATGATTTTTTAGTAAACTAATGAAGTTTTCAATACAATGTGAATGAAAAATTTCTTAATTTTAACGAAAAAGCTTCATAGTTTTTATGAAACTAGCGTTTAATGTGAAACGCTGAAATTTTTGTTAAATAAAATGAAATTTTTCATACAATTTTATGAGAAACTTTATTAGTTTAATGATAAGTTTCAATGGACGAGTTCCACTGAAACTTCATTGATTTAATGCAGAAATTCGTTAGTATCATGCAGATAATTCTCTCAATGCAGAACAAAGAGACAGTTGGACTGTATTCGCTTTGCCGTAGTTAGATATCTCTGTTTTATTTAAAAGATTAAACTAATACAAATATGGATAAATATTTCTTTAAATTTTAATTCAATTTTTTCCTATTATTCGAGCCTAATGAATTTGGTTTTTTAACAATAAATAATATTCATATTAAAAGTTTTCTTAACAAAAATATGTGTAAGTCATTCAAAACAAACAACTTTTAAATTGGTTACCATGCACTCTAAAAAATGTTTGTAAATTTACTACTATAAAATGGGTAAAATTTTGTTTAATTTTACGAAAATTCGGTAAATATAAACAAAAAATGGGTAAACTTTTTTTGTACACACTTTCATACGCAATAATACACACACAAAGTATTTTTAGACACTATGTGCTTATAAATAAACACATTGTGCCTAAAATTACTATTGTTTTGTTAAATAAAATTTTTACGCACAAAGTTGGTAAATATACTATCCAATAATAGTAATAAATACTCTGACATTTCAAATTGGAAAAAATTTAAAAAAAAATTATAAATAATAAAAAGAAAAAGCGAAAACTGATTATTTTTTGTGAATTACAACATTTCTACAAACACATTAGACTCTGGAAATAGCAACATAAGCATGAAATTGTTTTTGGTAGTTATTATTAACGCATGTGGTAATCTAAACCTCATTTTAAAATTGAAAACGCCGTAAGAGAGACACGGCCTACGCAGGAACTACTGGGTGCAATAACTCCTGCTCAACAAAATGCCTTCTTTGCAAGGGAGGCAGTCAACCAACAACCGGCAACAATAACGGGAGAAAACGCCGTAAGAGAGATACGGCCTAGGTAAAACAACTGGGTGCGATGACTCCTGCTCAACAAAATGCCTTCTTTGAAAGGGAGGCAGTAACCGTCAACAATAACGGGAGAAAACGCCTTAAGAGAGATATGGCCTACGCAGGAACAACTGAGTGCAATGAAGAAAAAAGGTCCGATGACTCCTCCAGCGAAAACAGCACACCATACAGTGACTTTGAGCGGGTGTAATGGCTCTTCGTGGGTTACACGCGGATTTTCAGTGCCCCAGAAGCATAAATTTTGCTTATTTACGTACCCGCTAAGAAGGAAATGGGCCTCATCACTCATGATTGGTGATGAATGAAAAAATGGGCTCAAATGACAATCAACTGTGGCGGCGGCCATTTACATGACATCATATTCTCGACTTGATGTAAAAAAAATTAAAAGACCAAATAAAAATAATCCACAAGAAGAATCAAAGATTTTAATTTTTTTTTTTTTTTAAATTACAGCCAAAAAACATCGGAAGGTTATTTTTGCGCCACCCTGTATAATGTGGTTTTTTTCTTTGTAAATCCATTTGTTTATAAATTACGAATTTATTAGAGATTCCATTTTTTATCTCAAAAACACAAAATAGTTAATTTTAGTCACGTAGTTTATTAATTTGAAATTATTTACATACTTTTTAATTGTTCGTACATATTTTAAAAAAATACTTCAATTGAATCCCATTGAATCTCCTGGACTATGACCTAAATATGAATTCTTTTTTTCGCTTAATGTAAATATATAAAACTTAACAATTAAAATGTTTTGTTAAGGCTCTATGTAAGTCGCTCGCGTATACCAAAAAAATATGTAAATAAAATTTATTGCAATGCTAACACATTTTATGGTGTAAAACAGACCCATCAAGAGGTTGGTTAACAGAGGTTGAGTATCCTACAATCCCTTTCTCGTTGCTTATACACAAAAAGATCTGTAAATGTCACCTGCTTTATATGTCGATATGCTTTAATTTACACTACGCCTTGAAAGTCGTAAAATCAAACTAAATAAATAATTCTATAGTGACAAAAAATATATTATTTCTTCAACTCAAAATAGATCTTAAGCAAATGTGTGCCGTCAACTTTAAAATGTCAAGAGGATTTTGGCAATTAAAGTTCCAAATTTTAATTTAAGTTAAAATTTAGTAAATGAATTTCTTCAACATAAGAATTTAACTAATCACTGTTGTATAATGAACTTTTACTTTGCTCAGTGTAGTATTAATAACCTGTGCAAATACGAATCACCCTGTTAGGCTGGATATAGCTTTAAGACTATGTAACAAAGAATGATCTTTTTACTTAATAAACTTAACTACGATAAACAACACGTACTACATGGTGTCAGGTATAAATTGAAATCGTCAAAGAACAAAATTAAAAAGTGAGAACAAAGTTAAAAAAAAAGTGAAGTAAATAAATAATAATAAATAAAACATTATTTACAAAAGTCGTGGGTAAAAACACAAAGCAAAAGCCTGCATCATGTTTGATCCCCAAAATGGCGGAATTAGCAAATTAAATCTGAAGGCTAAGAACATGGCGGAGGAGTGGAAAAACTGGAAGGAACAATTTAAAATGTTCTTGAGGGCTACAAATCTGGAAGGCGAAACAGAAAAAAGAAAGGTGGCATTGGTTTTACACCCCATGGGTCCAGATGGTTTGCGAATTGCAAATTCCTTTATTGTTGATTTTGATAAGGTGAAATACGATGAACTGGTAGCCAATTTTGATGCGTATTTTGTGCCAAAAATTAATATTGCCATGGAAAGGCATAAATTCTTTACAAGAAAGCAAAATGAAGATGAGAACCTGGAAGCATATGTAACTGTTTTAATAAATTTGAGTAAGTCGTGCGAGTTTGGAACGTTAAGAGACAGCCTGGTAAAAGATATTTTTATATGTGGAATGTCACCAAATTTTCAATATATAAAAGAAAGGTTACTAAGTGAAGGAAAAATTGAACTGGAAAAAGCTGTAGAAATTTCCAGAAATATTGAAGCAGCAAGAGAAAATGCATCTCAGCTATCGGAAAGCAGCAACAATATCATAAGTATCAATGCTTTAAAACAAAATTACCGTTTTAATAAACCTAATGCTATTTGCTATAAATGTGGTCAGAAACACAACAACAAAAACTGTCCAGCATACAAGGCAGTTTGTCATGTATGTCGCGGTGTAGGTCATTATGCAAAAATGTGCTTATCAAAGCAAAAACAACAACAAAATCGTGAGGCTAAAGAAAAATTTGTAAAGAATGTTTACTGTGAAGATGACCCAGAGGAACTTTTTGTGGGTACTTTGGCTCATGTCAGCCAAAATGAAGGACAACATGGGCAACGTAACTCGACAACTCAAGGAGGGTGGAACGTGCAGGTGCAGATAAACAAACGAGTAGTAGAGTGTCAAGTGGACACCGGGGCGGATGCTAATATTTTATCCAAAACAGCAGCTGAAAATCTATTCTTGGAAAATCAACTAGTACAACCAACAAAAACAAACATATTTACTTTTAGTGGTGAGAAACTTCCGATAACTGGTAAGATAGATATTGATATGTTTTTTAATAATAAAAGTTATCTATCTACTTTTTATATTGTAAATTTAAATTGTAGAAATATTATTGGCCTAAATTTAGCAAAATCAATGAATTTAATTAAAATTGTAAATTGTTTATCGTCCGAGGACTTAGTTAAAAAATTTTCTGATACGTTTCAAGGGTTAGGTTTGCTAAAAAATGAGTGTAAACTAATGTTAAAAAATGAGGTAAAACCGGTAGTAGATGCTCCGCGAAAAATTCCATTTTCATTGCATGAAGCATTAAAGAGTGAATTAGACAGAATGATAAATTTAAACGTAATTGTAAAAGTTGATGAACCAACAGAATGGGTTAGTTCCATTGTATTAGTATCAAAGCCAAATGGACAGATTAGATTATGTCTCGATTCAAGAAATTTAAATAAAGCAATATTAAGACCTCATTTTCCATTTCCAAATATTGATGATTGTAAGGCGAAGTTAAGTGGTTCAAAATTTTTTAGTACGCTTGATGCCAATAGTGGATTTTGGATGATTCCACTTGATAAAGAGTCTTCTAAATTGTGCACATTCAATACACCCTTTGGTCGTTATAAATTTTTACGCTTACCGTTTGGAATTAATGCGGCACCAGAAATCTTTCATGCAGAGATGGTTAAGTTATTCGGTGATATTGATGGTTTGATAATCTACATAGATGATTTTTTGAAATATGCAAAAACGGTTGATGAACATAATAAAATTTTAGAAGCTGTACTAGAGAGAGCAAAAAGTGTTGGTTTGAAGTTTAATAAGTCTAAGTCGAAATTTTTGTTAAACGAGATAAAGTTTATCGGCCACGTGTTCAATGATAAGGGTGTTAAACCAGATATAAGTAAAATTTAATCTATTCTGAAAATGCCTATACCAAAAGATGTGCAGGAACTTCAACGTTTTTTAGGCATGGTAAATTACCTAGGATCATTTATTGACAATTTGTCGCGAAAAACAAAAAATTTGAGACAACTTCTAAAAAAGGACATTGCATGGCACTGGAATGAAATTTTACAGCAGGAATTCAATGAATTAAAGAATGAAATAACTAAAGCTCCAGTCTTAACTTATTTTGATTCAAGAAAACAATTAATCTTAACAGTAGATGCGTCAAAATATGCTGTTGGGGCAGCGATTCTCCATGATAAAAATCCTATTGCTTATGCATCAGCTTCACTAACAGTTGCACAAACTAATTATGCGCAAATTGAGAAAGAACTGTTTGCCATTTTATTTGGTTGTACGAGATTTCATCAATATATATATGGAAGAAAATTAAGCGTTGAAACAGACCATAAACCATTGGTATCGTTATTTAATAAGCCTTTATACAAAATTCCTCCAAGGCTACAACGGTTTATGTTAAGGTTACAATCTTATGACTTAAATGTGATTTATAAGCCCGGCAAGTATTTATATATTGCGGATACTCTTTCAAGGTGTCCTTTACGTGAGGAAGCATTAGTTGAAGTTGATGAAGAAATATCTCTTCATTGCAATTTCTTAAGATCCTTTATGGAAATACCATTCTCAAATGTAGAGGATATAAAAAAATATAATGAAATAGATAAAACATATCAGAAAATTAAAAATTATATTCAAAATGGTTGGCCAAAACGCAAAAACTTAATTGACTCAGAAATTCTTCCATATTACAAAATAAAGGATGAACTTACAATTTTTAATGATTTGATTTTAAAAGGTAATCAAATTTTAATTCCAAAAAACTTACGTCATAGAATACTAAATTGTTTACACGAAGGTCATATGGGTATACAAAGATGTCAGAGTTTAGCTCGAAAAACAGTATATTGGCCCCATATATACAATGATATCTCAAACATAGTATCTAACTGTGAAATATGTATGAAATATCGTAACTCAAATCCCAAACAAGAAATGATACCCCACGAAATTTATAATATACCGTGGTTTAAGGTAGGGTGTGATATTTTTGAATATAAAAAAAAACCATACATATTGGTTGTTGATTACTATTCAAAGTATTTTGAAATAGATATATTAAATAATGGATATTCCAGCACCAATGTAATAACTAAATTAAAATCAATATTTGCAAGACACGGTATTCCAGAGATATTCATTTCGGATAATGGTCCCCCCTATAACTCAAAAGAATTTTCTAAATTCTGTACTGATTGGGGCATACAACATAAAACGTCTAGCCCATATCATCCAAGATCTAATGGCCTCGCTGAGAGATCTATACAAACTATAAAGAAGATGATGTACAAATGTGAAGAAAGCGGTGGTGATCCATATATTGCACTCTTACATTATAGAACAACGCCTAAGGAAAACATGCCAAGTCCGGCTGAACTGTTAATGTCGAGAAGTTTGAGAACAAAATTGCCATCAGTTGTGAAACATTTTAAACCAAAACTTATTAATTTTAAAATCTATAAAAAACAAATAAATAATAAAACTATAAAATCTGCAAAAAATTACAACAAGAATGCAAAAAATAATAACACATTCAAACCTGGTGACAACATTATGTTTAAGAAGAACACAAAGTCGTTATGGTTTCCTGCGCAAATAACGAAAAAGTGCGAGGAACCTAGATCATTTATTGTAAGGGATGATGAAGGTGTACAATATAGAAGAACCGAACAACACTTATTTTCTAGACCACAACCCTTAACTAGCTCAACAGGTACTAATCATTTAAAGGTAGAAAATGAAAACAAAACTGTAAATGGAAATGATAATTTGAATAGTAGTAATATTAATGGGGAGAATGAAAGCAAGAAAACTGCAAATGATAATGAAAATTCGAATAGTGATTATGTATTAACTCGGATTGGTAGAAAAGTTGTACCACCAAAAAGATTTGATTGTTAAATCATTACTTTATAAATTAGATATTTGCAAATGTACATGATACTTAAATCAATTTTTTAATAATTTTAGATTTTAAGAAATTAATTGTATTTATAAATGAATTGTTAAACTAATGAACTTATTCTAAAAAAAAAAAAAAAGAGAAAGGAAGATGTTGTATAATGAACTTTTACTTTGCTCAGTGTAGTATTAATAACCTGTGCAAATACGAATCACCCTGTTAGGCTGGTTATAGCTTTAAGACTATGTAACAAAGAATGATCTTTTTACTTAATAAACTTAACTACGATAAACAACACGTACTACAATCACGTATTGCATTGGAACTTAATGCATCGTTAAAAAAAAACGCTGATTCTCAGCTGACGATGATTGCCTTGCAAAATTCAAATGACATTTGAAATATGTCCGGGGAAAAACTGTACTCCAACGGTTCTCGGATTCTTTAATGAATTTAAAGCTAAAATTTCAATCATAGATCTGCGGCTTGGGCAAATTTATAATGATGGCCTTATTACTGTAGAGTTGCATGCATGATCTCTTCGATATTAACCATTTTTTTATATATGACTTCTAAAAGCGTGTACAGTTCAAGAAAAATGCCAAAAAAATTTATTTTAAAAAATAGGTGATTTTTATTGAAAAATATGGTTTTTTGCCAAATTGCTAAATTGTGATTATTTTAACGTTTACACTAAAAAAAAAAAGTTAGTATAAAAATTAGTAAAATGGTTTCCAATTTTATTATACTAGTATTATACTAATTTTTAGTATAAAGTTGTTTTTTAGTAAAATAATTTGGTATTCTCATTTTACAAATTACAGAATTTTTTACTAATTTGAGTTGCTAAATCTACAAATTTAATTTTACTAAATTTTGAAACCCGATTAGCTAAAATTAGCAAAAAAATTACTAATCTTTTTTATTTTGGAAGTTTAAATTTTTTTTTTTTTTTAAAATATACACAACCTGATAGAAATTTTTGTTGCAATATGATTACCAGAAAGACCAAGTTGTTTTTAAGCGTTTTTTTCCATTTATAATAAAAATAGATTTGTTCTCTAAATTTTTTTGTTGTTTTTTAATGTTTATATTTCCACGTTTTTTTTTTGCTTTTTTCGAATATTTCTTTGCTATAAATACAATTAGTTTTGCAATTTTTTCAATATGTATTTTTATCATCCATATTCGTCCACTCGGTGAAAAAAAAGATGAAACTGCTTCATAAATCGTTCATCGGCAATAAATATGACGAAGCGTTTCATAAAGCGGGTGATGTTTTTTATACGAAAATTGATGCCAAAACGTCTTTCAAATTAGTTCGTATTAACCGATAGTTCGTCTTAACCAAGTTTAGCTTAAAAGAATTTTACTGTAAATGGTACAATTGTTTTTTATTCTAAAGCTGCCTACACACGAAGGAACATTCGTCACAAAATGCCCTTCGTGTATAGCGACCTATAGAAAATCAAGCATGCTGTACAGCATGCTGGACGGCTGTATGAATTTGATCATGTAGTGTCTAATTTGACAGCTTGTCAAACATGGCAGACTTGACAAACACGCTTTACAGTGTAATGGAAAAATTTTTTGTAACAAAAAAGGGATAACGTTAATAAATGAACTAAAAAATGGAAAAAAAAAATTAAATTCAAAGAAAAAAAATTATTGACATAAGCGGCCTTTATACGATCAAGCATGCTGTCCAGCTTGTTTGACAAACAAAAAATGTTTTTTGGAATACACGGACAAGCATGCTGTAAAACTTTACTTCAAAACCACAAAATCAACACAGCGGATGATAATGACGAAATTATTTTTATTAATTTTTTCTTGGAATTTCATTTTTGAATTTCTGTTTTTGCATTTTTTAGTTTATTTATTATTATTATTCCCTTTCTTGTCACAAAATAACTTATTAAAAATGTAAAATTCTCCAATGCTTGATGATTTTTTTCAATAGACGGTAAAGCGTGTTTGTGAAACTTGCCGAAAAATCAAAAAATTTTGTTTTTCGTCCAACATGCTTGACAAAGCGTCAAATTAGACATTACATGGTCAAATTCGTGTTATCAAATTTTTTTGATATTTTGTGTTTCCAAACTCAATTTTCCATCGTGTGTATCGATGTTACTGTTTTTGCTGTTTTAGTTCATTGAGAGCAGTCGTACTGGGAGGTGCTTTTGTAATTGCGCATGATGGCGACAATTACAAATAATGTAAACTGCATTAATTTTACAAATTAATATAAAAATTTATAGACAATTAAGAAAAAAATCCTTAAATATAAATTGTAACAAAATATTGACCAGTTTTCCTTTAAACATATATAATACTTATAAACAACTGTAAATTGCACGCGTGCTAACCCGGTGTATTTAAATGCAATAAATTATATGATTTGAAATGTCAAAACCATTGCAGAAAAACGTCAAAATGATATCAATTGGAAAGTGGTGGAGAACACTTGACCATTTCATGAATAAGAAATATCATAGATTTTTCTTCGAAAAATACCAAATTTTATGAAACATTAATTTTTACCGACAAATAATAAAAAACTAAACACTTTTCCATTCTTTTTTAAAAAATTTTTTGTTGTTTTTCTATTACAAAATTAAAATGAAAACTAAAAGTGCAAATGTCACTTTTAGTTTTCACTGCAAGAGCCGATTGCATGTCAGCGATATGATGTTTATATTAATTTTATTGTGCATAGACTAATAGCGTCAGAAAATTACAATTTTATTAAAATTTTTAAATTATTAAGAAAAACATTTAATTCTGTAATAAAATTAATAAGAAAGGGATACAAATTTTCTATGACTAAAAAAAATAACGAAATGAACGATTGAACGAAAAGAACGAATAATGGTGAACGATGTCATATCGTTCAATGAACTGAACCGTTCAAATGAACTAGTTCTAGAGTTGGGCTTAATCGTTCTTTTTGGTGACTCGGTCATATCGTTCAATAAAATTCATTGAACTAGTTCGTTCAAATCGTTCTTTTTTGTTATCGTTCTTTTTTGTCATGAGCTGTGTCTGAACTGTCTGTGTCTGTGATTCGTGAACGGTGTCGTTAATTCGACAATTTATTGGCGCACTACATGTTACATGTTTATATTAATTTTATTGTGCATAGACTAATAGTATCAGAAAATTACAATTTTATTAAAAATTTGAAATTATTAAGAAAAATATTTAATTATGTAATAAAATTAATAAGAAAGGAATACAAACTTTTTATGACTACAAAAAAGAACGAAATGAACGATGAACGAAAAGAACGAATAATGGTGAACAATGTCATATCGTTCAATGAACTGAACCGTTCAAATGAACTAGTTCGTTCATGAACGACACAACTCTAACTAGTTCGTTCATGAACGACACAACTCTAACTAGTTCGTTCATGAACGACACAACTCTAACTAGTTCGTTCATGAACGACACAACTCTAACTAGTTCGTTCATGAACGACACAACTCTTAGCATGAGGTTTTTCTAACAAAAACATTCGGTAGTGTTTTAATAGTTAAAAAAAGAAAGTGAATTAAAATAACAACTTGTAAAAATCAATAACAATGGTTCCTATTGGACCAGTACATGGTGGTCATCCTGGGGTACATGCTCCACAATGGGAACAACATCCTCATCTTCAAATAAATCGTCTTTATCCGTAAAAACTAATTATACTTTAAAGTTTACTTTGGCTGGTCATACCAAGGCAGTATCAACTGTTTTCACCCAATGGGGAATGGTTGCCGAGTTCATGTGAGTACCAGAAGTGGGAAAAGAAATAATTTCGAAATTTTATGAATTGACCTACCTCTGCCGTTCATTTCAATCGTGATGGTTCGTTAATTGTCTCTTCTAGCTATGATGGCTTATGTCGTATTTGGGATATAATATAGCCAGCGGTCAGTGTTTGAAGACTAATAGATGATAACAACCCGCCTGTAAGTTTTGTAAAATTCTCCCCCAATGGCAAGTATATATTGACGGCTACTTTGGATAATACTTTGAAATTATGGGACTATTCAAAAGGAAAATGTTTAAAACCCTACACTGGACATAAAAATGAAAAATATTGTATTTTTGCAAATTTTTCAGTAACTGGAGGAAATGTTAGTTAAAGGCAAGAATTTTTTTTATCTATAAATTTGTTTTAAATGTTTGTAATATTTTTTTGTGGGTTGTTTCCGGCAGTTAATATGGTTTACATCTGGAATCTACAATCGAAAGAGGTGGTCCAGAAATTACATGGTCACACCGACACTCTGTTGTGTGCTGTTTGTCATCCAACAGAGAATATTATTGCTTCGGCGGCTTTGGAAAATGACAAAACCATAAAATTATGGAAAATGACAAAACCATAGGATTATGGAAAAGCGATACATAATTTTACAATTACATATGGCTATCCCAATATTGGTACCATACGTGAATTGGTATTTAAAAAGTTTTTGCTCGTATCAATGGCAAAAATTACCCATTATTTGTTTGGAAGATATTATTCATGAGATATTTACAGTGGGTACAAATGTTCAAGCTGTTAGTGAATTTATGTGTGCATTTTTAGTAAGTTTATTATCTTTATATTAATTTATATGTAGCAAAAATTCACTTCTATTTTGTTATCTACAGTTTGTAGCCCACGTGAAGCTTGGAAGAATAAAGTGTCGGTATCCTTCAAGCGTGGAGGCGAATACGGCGATCGTGGTAATAGTATCAATTATTTAATAGCACGCAGTTTATATAAATATATTTTTGTAAAATTTGACATTGTTACTTATAAACTAGAAAGTATTTTAGAGGCTTTGACATGTCTTTTTCATATTTATGTGGTTTTTCATTTTAAATATCCGATTGAATGTAAACATGTATGGCTCTTCAATCACATATTTTTGGAATCAATTTTCCTAAAGACAAGTTATCAACAGCAATCCTTAGCCTGACATCTAAAAAATATAAATGAAGAGAAAAATTTATAAATTTTACTTCTATGTTAGTTAATTTGATAATTTCACATTTTAAGTCGTTTAAAACATGTTATTTTTCGCTGTTTTCGCATCAATTTATTAATTAAAGGAAATAACATTTGCCTACTTTTGTTAACTTTGAAACTCTTAATTTCTAATTATAATCTTTACAGCTGAGTTTCATACTGAAGACTTTAACTTCACTATTAAACAAAAGAAAATGTCAAGAAATTTGTGTACGAAACAACAAAAAATTATGGATTAACTAAAAGTAAACTCAAAAACCTACACGGTGGTTTTCATACTGAAGGTTTTTGAGTTAACCATTAGTTATTTAATTTGTTATTTCGTATATAATTTTTGACATTTTATCTTTCAATATCGTTAAGTTCAAGTTAAATTTAAATATGAAACCGAGCGTAATAGATAAATAATAAAATGTACCTACATTAATTTTGAATAAATGTGAGCATTTTTTTAATACTTTTATGGTGGGTCTCGTACTGTAAGTTTAACTTTAACTTAACTATAAACAAAGAAAATTTCAAAAAAATGTACACAAAACAACAGCAAATTTTTGGGTTAACTATTAACTAAAGTTTAAGCCTGCAGTATGAGACCCACCGTTAAAAGTGAATACTTATAAAAATTTGCATTAAATGAATGTGTGACTTTCTTTTAAATACTTATAAATATATATGTATTAATATTCCAAAAATTAATTTAAATGTGAATATCAATTTGATATTGATCTCAAAAACCTATTATTTAGTACATATATTTATAATAAATCGTTTTATCTTTTTATATACATACATTCAATGTATCATTCATCTAAAAGCTATTTAAATTTTAAAACTTTACTTATAATTAAATCGTATTTAAAATTACATTTCATTTTATAACTAAAAATAAATAAATGTTTGTTTAAAAAATTTTACTATTCGTAAGCATTTTTTATGGATTTTATTTTAGATTTTTTGGAAATAAAATACAGTATGCATACTAATATTTAGTATAAGTACTATTTTATTTCCATTTTAAATTTACAGAAATTTTACTAATATATAGTAAATTTACTAATTTTTGCTTCTAAATGAATTTCACTAATATTTAGTAAGAAATTTGGCTAATTTTAGCAAATTGATTTCCATTATGAATATACTAAAATTATACTAAATTTTAGTAACTATTACAAATTTTTTCCACAACTTTGACTTTACTAATAATTACAGACACATTTTGCTAAAATTAGCTAATCGGTCTGCTGGCCTAATATTAGTTAATGTTTCTGTAATATTACAGTTTTTTCTGTAACTTTTACAGACTTTTTTATTTGAGTGTATGGAAAAAAAACAAAAAAAAATCTATAAACTATAATTTATACATTTATTGTCGCCAAATGAATTTTATTGCAAGGATAATACTTTAAATATTTAAACAAATATTTTTGAATATTACACTTTTTGTAAAAAAAAAACGCGTGTTTTAGATTTTTCACAAATATGCAGAGCAAAACCAAGATTTTTACTCCGTTTAAAAATTCTTCGCTAAACTATGGGAACACTATGTACAGAAGGAGCCCCTAATGCCCAAAAATGCAGTTTTGTGCATCAAGTGGGTTTTTTTTTTATTAAAAAACCGGTATTTGGCAAATGGCTACACCATGCATTTAATGGTTAGTTTATTTGTTAAAATGAAAAAAAAAGATAAAAAAAATAGTTTCGTGGTACGCTTTAAATTCTGAAAATTCCTTGAGTAATGTGTTTAAAAAATTTAATCAGAGTAGGTTACAACTTTAGGGCCCAGTTCTTAGGATGTAGGTTATCTTTAAACTTAGTTCATAACTGGAATACTGCTTCTAAAATGTGATCTATTTTATTTTCTTTCAATGAAGACCGAAATTCTAAACAAGAAAAAGTTGTTAAGTCAAATTTTTGTTAATAAAATTGAAATGGCTGATATAATTCGTTTTCGGTATAACTAAACCAAGTTTAACTGACATCACAAAACCCCGGCCTTAGTGTATTAATTTTATTTAACTCAATATCGTATCTTTTTTGAATTTAAAGACTGAAGTAAACATGTTACAAACTTATTTAAAAACTGTTGAACAAAAACTAAAAAACTAAAATGTGCTATTTCATACATTATAAAAAGCACATTTAAATCACCTTTAAAAATGTATTATATTATATATTATAAAGAGTACTTCTAAATCACTCTAAAAATGCAAACAAAATGTACTCATATTGATGTGATGAAAATGTAGGGGAGAGTCCTGTATTCCAAATTACAAATTGGAATACTTAAAAAAAATACTGTCCCATAATGAAGTTTATTGCATTATTTGCAGTAGAGTTAATATCTAATTGAAATGAGACAATGCAATTTAATATTTGAATGAAAACATCATTTTAAAAAATGGCGAAAATCTTAAATCAAAGGTTATTTTGAAGCGAATTAAATTCAAAAAGTACAGTTAGCCTGTGGAGCTTCAATTAATCATGTATTGAAATTTGTTGGATACACAGAAGAGAAAATATTCAAAAAGTTCCAAGGTACACGCATTTAAATTTTTACAAAAAATATAATTTTTTTCTTATTTGTACAATACAGTTAAGAAATTTACTGGTTACTGCATTTAGAAAAGGACAAACTTTATATTGATTTAAGCCAGTAACTTGAAATATCTTGATTATTTTTAAAAAATTAGTTTAAATTTTTTTCAGAAATTTACTTTTGTCAATCCAAGGTACACGCACCAAATTTTAGGGTCTTCTATAGACTTATCTGAAACTTTGAATAGTTTAAAATGATCATTAGGCAAAATAAAAAACTTAATAGAAGAAGACTTTACAGTAAAACATTAACAAATAGGAGAAAAATGCAAAGTTCCAAGGTACACGCGAACCAAGGTACACGACTTTCCCCTATACCTAAAAACTATACTTTATTAACATCACTTTTAAATTACTAAAAAAATGTTTAAGTCAAACTACTGACAACATGGGACACCACGTGTAAAATAAATCAGTGTTAGAGCTAAATTGTAACTACTTCACAATCAGTTGATGCTATTCGGAGTGCTTTTAAAATAACTTTTTTGTAATGACTTTTTTTGCTGTGACTTTTAGTTGTGACTGCATTCTCCTTGTGTTTGTTGTAGCAAAATCACAAAAAATAATTTTTGTTTGTAAACTTTAACAAAATTAACACCTGGTATCCACACAATCATAACTTTTACATCCCTTTAGATGTGTAAATGTGTAAGTCCACCCAATGTAATCGATTTCGTGTACTTCACATTTTGCGTACTTACGATATGGGATACTTGTCTATAACAATTGTATATGAAAAAAAAAATATTTGAAATTTTTAAAAAATTTTGTCTAACTTACACGCTACTATACTTGTGTGTACTTACGGAGTATATTGGCTTGTGGGCCATTACAATGTCAGCCAGCTTGTGTGTAGAGTTTTAAAGCACTCGGGGATTCTAGTAAGTACACACAAGTTTCTCCGAGTACTTTCAAACCCTACACACAAGCTGGCTTACTTTACCCAGGGTATGGCCGCATTGTAATGGCCCACAAGATAATATACTTCGTAAGTAAACACAAGTATAGTGGCATGTAAGTTAGACAAAATTTTTGAAAATTTTCAAATATTAATAGTTTCATATACAATTGTTATACACAATTATCCCATATCGTAAGTACGCACAATGTGAAGTACACGAAATCGATTACATTGTATGGACTTACACGTTTTTCTAAAGGGATATTATATTTGAATTTGTTGAATTTCGTTATTGTTTTATATGAAAAGTTCTGACTTTCAGTCTTAAAAATTGTCTTATAACAGTACATCTCGTCATAAGTATAAATAGGCTCCATTATCTAACTGAATCATAAATTTGAATTTTAACTGAATAATTTATTTATTTTATTTATTAGCATTCCATATACTATTTTAGCATATTGTTCTCGCATGTGTTTGGCATTTTAAGTGTCAAATAACGCCTACTCAACATAAGTGTAAACAAACAACATGGTTTATCTTTCCGTTTTCATGAAAAACAAAAAAAAAACAAAACGATTCGATACTTGATGATGCTGACAACATTTGTTGCCTGTTGCTTTTAAATCTTGTGTACAATATACGTTCGTGTTGTTTTTTATTATTTTTTGATATGCAACAAACGCATAACTAAAACTTTATTACAGTAGCTTTTATATAGCAAACATGAATTTGCCAATATGTCGGAGGAACAACTTATCTTTAAGTTAGAGCTTAACTCTTTATTGGCTATGAGTGTAAAACTTACGATTCGCAGAGTTTTTCCCAATAAGAAGCATAAGCGTAGTTAAAATAGGAAGTAAATATTAGATTAATAGAAAGCAAGGTTGGTTACCGTTATCGTTATAATACCGTTATCGCTAAAATACCGTTTCAAATTGAATACCGTTACCGTTACCAATACCTCTAAAAGTTTTTCCAAATACCGTTATCGTTACCGATACCGTTATTTTTAATGGTAGTTACCGGTATTTTACCGGTATTTATTAATTCATATAAAAATGCAAATTTTTTAAACTTTTTTGTAATAATTTTCAGTTTTTTTTGTACAAAAAAATTTATGGATAATAATTTTAGTTATTAAAACTACCAGCATTGAAGATAAAGCTTATAATATGTATTTTTAACACGTAAAATTAAATATATGTTAAGTTTTTACTTATTTTTAACATAATTTATAATACCGGTACGTACCGGTATTGCTGTTTCGATAACGAAACAGTATTAAATACCGTTACCTTTACCGTTACCGAAACAAATGAAATCTAATACCGTTACCGTTACCTTTACCGTTATTCGTTTCGGTAACCAACCTTGATAGAAAGTAATTACGCAATGTAGAAAATAACAGACCTGGGGTTTTGTCATGACATTTTGTGATTAATTACACATGCAATTACTCTCACAATGAAAACTCACTCAATTAAAATTACATATTATTTGTAATTGTAATTTGAAAAGAACAATTACATGTAATTTGTAATTGAAAATTTTCAATAACACATTACATGTAATTGTACTTGCAAAAATGTCAATTAAAATTACATTTTATTGGGAAAAGAAACAATGACAAAAAGCGAAAATTAGGCATCAACTCAACATGCTGTATCCTTTTTAAGCCTTGCCACACCTATCCCGCCTATCCCAGCCAAATTTATTTGCAAAATTTTAACAAAAAAATTTTTTTTTTATTTCTATATGTAATTGAAATTTGTAATTGAAATCACTTTCAATTATAATAAATTAATTTTAATTGTAATTGAAAATTTTCAATCTGTGTCTATCTTGAATTGAGAAAGGTCGTGTTTTTAAAATCTCCGCTGTTGTTTTTTGTTTAAATACATTAACTGAAATACAATTACTAAAGTTTAAATAAAGCCATAATTAACTACAAAAATAACTAATTTTTAACCACTGTTTTAACAATCAGTTTTACAAAAATAAACCAAAGTTAGGAATAATATTAACAATTAAACACAAAACCAAAAAAAATTAAAAACAACAACTAAATAAATACATAAAAAATTAATTTAAGAGAATAAATAAACTAAAGTCAATGCCTACCTTAAGATTTATGAGAAATTCTAATACCCCTATTAGAAAAAACAAAACAAAAAAAGCATCAAAAACAACAAAAATAACTCTAATAATTTTAATACAACACCAGAGATTGATACAACCCACGAAAATATTAATACAAGAGATTTTAACTTGACAAAGTTGTTTGTCTAATACGAAAGAGACTAGCCCAGCAACGATAACAATGTCAAATACTCCCGCGCAAAAAAGATTGCGAGATGTTTTACAAAATTCTCTCATCGGTAATGCATGTAAAACACCGCGATTAACTAATCCAGAGTCACCACTTAAATTCATAAATATCATGGACAAACGTTTCGATAAGCTTACGCAGCAATTAGAAGCTATGATACATGAAAAATTTAGTGAATGTAAAGAAGAACTCTTAAGTGAATTAAATAAGAGTTTCAATGTAACCAAAAAGGAACTAAATGAGGTTACTGAAAGAGTTCAAAAATTAGAAACAGTCGCGGCGAATTTTAAAAGTATGCAGGACGAAATAATATCATTAAAATCAAAAGTAAAGCGCCAAGAAAATAAAAACGTTGCATGCGAATTACGTATAAACGAAGTTCCTTATAAAAACAATAAAAATTTATTTGAAATATTCGAACAAATCTGTGCTACTATCAATATTTCTGTGCCTGCAATTAAAACTATTTACCGGTTACAAAATCTAAATAATAAAAACAAAACCAATTCGAAAGATGCGGTGATAATTGTGAAGATGTGGTCCCCTTATGATAAAAATTTTTTCCTAAAGTCATATGCCGACTATCGGAAAATTAATAAAAATTTTTGTTTTTGCTTAAGACATATCGGAGAGAATTCGGATAACAAATTCTTTATCAACGAAAATCTTACTGCAACCAACTATAGCATCTTGCGTGGCGCAATCAGAATCAAAAAGGAAAATCGTGCAGTGCTTTTAGTATACGAGGTTTGGTTTACATAAGGAAGAATGCCAACGATTACATAATACAAATTGATGATTTACAACATCTAAAAGAGTTTTTTCCTGTACCTGAACAGCTTCCTTCCGTCAATGAAAGTCATGTTGGTGCTTCTTTATTTTAAAATTATTTTCACTTTTAAATTATTCATTTTTTTAATATTATTTTTAATTTTATTTACATTTTTCAAATTTTATACAGCATTTTTAATTACTGCCATTCTTTATATATTTAACAAGTACACTTTTTCAATAACTGCCTTTAAATTGATTTTTTATAATAATGATTCGTGCGTTACTTTTTCACATTTAACTGTTGTGTGTTATGAATAGTAACAATAGAGTATGTTCCAGAGATGGCATTATGAATATGGTTAGGATCTTAGCTAATCAGAGAAGTGGTATTCAAATCTGTCACATAAATGCACAGAGCTTAAATAACAAGATTGATGAGTTCAGATTTATATTTGAGAATTCTGGTATTGATTTTATATGCATATCGGAAACTTGGTTTGATTCCGCTATATCAGATCTGTTTATTTCTTTGAATGGATATACCATAATTAGAGTTGACAGAGATGATGGATATGGTGGGGTGGCAATATATACAAAAAAAGGTATTGCTTTTAATATTAAATGTACTTCCAGAGGTACTGATGTTTTAGATGATACAGCTTCCAGAAATTTGGTTGAGTATCTTTTCATTGATGTTAATAGTGAAGGTAGAAAGTTACTTGTGGGAAGTGTTTATAGGCGAAATAAATATATTCAAACAAACCATTTTATTAGAACCCTTGAGTTACAAACAACTTTATATGATGACGTTATAATAACGGGTGATTTTAACTCAAACATTTTGGTTGATCGTAGTCTTTTCGAAAATATGATTGCACTTGGCCTAAATTCGCCTAACACTAGCATACCTACGCATTACACTGCAACCAATAATACACTATTGGATTTGTTTTTTGTTAGTAATGAATCGAACGTACTACTTTACGATCAAATTTCAGCGGCATGTTTTTCGCGACACGACCTAATTTTCATGGCATATAATTATCAGTTAAAAATACCAGCTCAGGTGGTTACTTATCGTGATTTTAAAAACATCGACTATGTAACTTTGGAGGAAGAATTTTTTAAAATTGATTGGTACAATTTATATTACTTTATTTCAGTAGACGATCAGCTTTTATTTCTTGAGCACAAATTGAACAACTTGTTTAATCTTACTGTCCCCTTGATAACTAAAACCCTTGGCCAAAAGCAAAAACCTTGCTTTTCTGCACGAATAAAAAATTCAATTAAACAAAGGGACCTTGCTTATTTTCGATGGAAAAGGTTTAAAACCACTCATCTCGATGAGGAATATCGAATAGCTAGAAGAGAAACCAACAAAATGATTAAAAAGGCAAAATCTGATTTTTACGCTGAAAAGTTTTCGACCGCGATAGGATCCAAGAAAACATGGCCGACGATTAGGGAAATTGGGATCGGCAAAGCTGCCAACCAAGAACCTTGCTACCTTGATGTTGACACTATTAACGAACAATTTGTGAATATCCCGATGATAAATTCTGACCCTAACTATTACAACAATTACCCAAATCATGAATATGAAAATAAGTTCTTCTTCACTGGTGTAGATCAATGTGATGTATTATCAAGTTGCTTGTCGACAAAGTCTAATGCTGTTGGAAGTGGATTGTGATTCATCCCAAATTTATTAAAATTCTTTTACCACAGTTGCTTCCATTAATCACATTCTTTTTTAACAAGATACTCACGACAAGTTGCTTTCCAACCAAGTGGAAAAACATTAAAATCATCATTCAATCCAGCACTGATTATAGGCCAATATCTATATTACCATTCCTTTCTAAAGTTTTCGAGAAAGCTTATACACAATCAAATTATCACATTCTTGGATAGATAATAACTTGTTAACTGATCGTCAGTCTGGATTTCGAAAGAAAAACAGTTGCATAACAGCTCTAGTAGACGTCGCGGAAGAGAGAAGAGGTAGATAATGGAAATATTTCATTTTTGGTTCTTTTGGATCATTCAAAAGCGTTTGATGCCGTAGACTACAATAAACATATTGTAGTCTAATATGTAGGAAAATATGTTTAATTTCTCATCAACTGCAACACGTCTTCTGTCAACATATCTCAACGACCGTTATCAGTTTGTCGAAGCAACTGACAGAAAATCGCAACATCTGCCCGTGACAAGAGGTGTTCCGCAAGGTTCTATTGTTGGTCCACTTTTGTTTTCGTTGTACTCAAATGATCTCCCGCTCATACTTAAATACTGCAAGATTAGGATGTATGCAGATGATGTCCAACTGTATATCAGTTGTAATGAAGCCTCGTTGGAACAGTGTGTTAACACTCTAAATCAGGAATTAAATTATATTTATTTATGGGCAACCGCAAATGGTCTTAGTATTAACCCTAAAAAATCCAAATGTATTTTTATTCAAAAGCGGTTATCCAAAATCAATTTAACACCAAAAATCTATATTAACAATCAGCAAATAGAAATTGTAAAATCTGCCAAGAATCTTGGTTATTTATTT